>CM076583.1:970280408-970606102 GCA_034641835.2 Pinus albicaulis | reverse complement strand
CATTCACTATAAGAAAACTCACACAGTAAAATAACATGATTAAAAAAAAATTATTAACCTGTACAGGCAAGGGTTAACAACTCTGACTTGATTTTAATTTTCTATGCCATCAAAACTGAAATTCTTACTATACAATGGTATGCGACTATAGAATGCATACACCGAGGTTCACACGACTCCAAAGTTTAAATTTCAATATGAAATGTCGTAAGTCTCATTTATTATGATTCACATGGCAAAGGTTTAAGAAATGATTCTCGTCGTAAGGCTCGCTTATCACATTAATTGTTTACGGATAAGAGTTATGGTACAAGTTTGATTTGTTATCTGGATCCAAATCTCCATGGCTGGAATCGGTGCGCCAGCCTTAACTCCTCCACCATACATGGCGGTAGGACTTGCCACTTGTTACTATGCTCTGCATACATGGCAGACGCACCTCGACTATCCCGCAAGGATGTACAGGTAAACACTTCTACCGAACATGTGTATTCATTTCGCAGGGTTTCTCGGAAAGGGAAGAGGCAACACCCGCGACAAAACACCAGTCCAGCGAGAACTCCGCTCATTCTGCTTTGCTCTTTCCCTCAGAATGCCGATCTTTGCTACAGGTAACACTCTGGCGGAGAGATGTAGCCAGGCATTCATTCAGTGTTGTTTCTTTAACGGTGAATTGGTGATAATCTTACAACCCTGAGGATGTCTTCCGATTATTTTTATAGTAGTCCGCCAGTTGGTGGAAAATCTCCAACTTGCCAGGATGCGGCCTTCTCATACTTCGATCATGGCTCCAGATGCAAAAATTCTTCGCCGGAACCTACAGGTATAGAGTTTACTATTTTATTTAAATACCATTGTTTAAACGCCAACTCCATACTCGACTTCTTTCTGGCGAGCCCCTTTTTGATTACCTGTTTCTTTCTTTTCCTTGGTTTCGTTTTTGTTTTCAATCCAGGTTGTAATACGGCCAGGCGGTCAAGCTCCCTTTCCTCAGGTGATACTCAAATCCCGCACTCTGTATTTTTTTAGCATCTCAAGATCATACCCTTTTAATCTAATCTGCTAATACCTATGTTTTTTTGTTTTTACAGGTTTGTCTACAAAACCCCCGAACTCCGCTTCTCAGTCTCCTTCACATCTCGGGCATTAGTAATTGTCTTTACTTATCGAAACCCCGTGCAGGTGTTCCAGGTCAGTGGATGTTTAAACCATAGAAGCTCCAGGAGCTTGCTTCAGCTCTTAGCTTGTTTCCGGTTTTAAGCTGGTGTAGTTAGTTTATCAATCAATGTAATAAAGAACTGAGCATTTAAGAAGTACTGTTGTAGCGATATCACTCTTTTCTTCTTACAGTCGGCCCTACTGTAGAATTCTCTTCATACCAAATTTTCCCAGCGCAGTTTTGGTTTAGTTTGATTTATAACTTCTGTGCTATCCTTAAATGTGTAATTACAGATAGGTACAATTCAGTAACTGTTTGCAAGGGTTTTATCGGCATTCGTTGAATTCCCGCTTGTTTGGTTGCTACAGAAGTACTCGGAACTATATTTTTCATTTTCCCTAGAAACTCTATACAGTTCTCCCTTTCAATATAATTTCCAGTTCTTTGTTATAAACTAAATTTGGTGTTATCTCCTGTAGAGGTTATTAAAGTATGTTTCTTGGCACAAATGCAAATTCTTGATCTACTGACATATTACATATATGTATGTATTGAATTATGGGTGTAATTTTTTTGCTCTTTACACCAACAGTCATCGAAGTACCGCGGCCTTTCCTGAAAATTGTATCTGTAATTTTCGTTTCATAATTTAAGTTAGATTTATCAAAGGGTTTTGTTTATATATATGCTACAGGATTATTTTACAGTTATAAGATATGGTTTATCTATGATACCCATAGGTGATATGGCGCCAGTCCGCCATATAAGGACTGTGTATAGATTTTATCCCACGAGCAGGAACAAGGATGGTTATCCTCACCAACCCCATTCCACAAGCTCATCTTGGGGTCTATTTCGACTGTTTACATTTGTGTCATAGTCCGCTCCTCGTTACTTTGGTATTCTATAATTTCTTGTTTTGAGTCACATGCATATGGTAATCTCAATAGTAAACGTGTTTATTGTTATTTCCACAGTTCTTTGTTCCTCAACGTTCTAGAAAAACCTTTTTACTATGACAGAAATCACAAAAACTTTGCTTCTAATTCGTATAAAGACAGAGGGTACATTAAACCCTCTCGGTACACAGAAAATAGTGTAACTATTCCTATTTAAAAAAAAGAAACACTAAATTAACTTGCAACACATTCTTAACAAGCATTTCTGCCTGTCTCCTACGAGAAACTTCTTCCACTATTTAATGGTCTTTTCCGTCACAGGCAACCAGCATCTACCTGTTAAGCTTGATCCTACACAATTCTTTGTTTCACATCATTCTTGTTTAAGAACATACTTAGTTCAGTGTCGGTTTACAAACAGTCCTATTCCCGTACCAGTTTAACAATAAAATAAGAACAACAGATAGCTGACTATAGTTTACTGAATTCCAGGCTATGATATACTTATCTGTACTGGGTAAACTCCTTGATTTTGACTGTGGTCCTCCCAACCTTCAAGGGAGACAATGACGTTCTCACCTTGCCCCCGAGCTCCAGATCTTGGACAGTGCCACGGGAAACTAGTGGATAGTTTTCTCCTTTTGTGACCTCTGGATTAATCCAGTCAACAGACAGAAATTTCTTGCTCACAAGAGTTGCAGAAGTAATTTTCAACTAGTTTACCACCCAACTCTAGAAAATACTTCACTCTCTGCTAGCCATTTCACAGAACCCCTACCCTTCTTTTGGAATTCCTTTTATTCCAGAGGGTAAGTAACTGTCTCCAAACTGTTTCCCAACCACTTCCTATTCCTGGAAACTTCACCAATAGTCTAGAAAGGGTTTCCTCTTTCTTTTTCATCTTTTAATAACTCAGTAAATATTAAAAATAAAATACTTTAAGTTATGAGAAATTTCCAATAAGTTTTCCTTTTCCAGAATAACAAAAAAAGAAAATAAACAAAATAAAACTAAAGAGAATAATTAAACTAACAGTCTTTTAACCAAATGTAATTAATTGTCTCTTAATGAGGGTGTCACACTGGTGCTGGTCCAAACTTAGCGGAACCCACATCTTAGGGCTCACTACTAGTTGTGTTTGGGTTCCCTGGTGCTCTGGGGTGGTTGTTGCGTTGATCTCATTCTCATGATGTTTTCTTGTTATGCTTATTTTCTGTGCATCGGTATACACAAAACGTAATTTTTAGTTGACCCTTAGGATCCCAATGTATGAACACTGCTCTAAGACCACTTTTAGCACTCATCAACTACCATAAAAATATATATATATATTTACCACACCATATTGTTAGGTACATCTTAATACTAAACTTATTTTCATTTTTAATTAAAATTGCTCCTAATTTAAAGTAACCATACAACCCACCTTAGGAATTGTTAATATAGTTATGAAATACCAAACATATCGTAGTTCGAGTTTCATGATTTTATAATGGTTGTGTTTGCATTTAAAACCAATGGTTGCTCCTTTCGATTTTCGGAATGATGACAACTTTCCTTGGTAATTAACTCATGATCTAGGATATTTATGACTGTTGGTACGCATATTTGGTTACAACCTATCCACATTAATTCCACGCTAGTTTTTTTGTTGGGAGATCCATGCACAGGCCACCTGCCCTCACGATCTCCTTCCGATTATTTCAAAAATCAACGGTGGTTGCTAGATGGTGGGAAGTGACTAGATTAACCTGACACTTGACTCTTCATTGTCATTTTTTCTCTGCCATTTACTCCTTGGTTGGCTCTGTCAAGGGTTCTCGGCCTGAACCCTCGGCCATGGCTTTTTCTCTTATACGATATTGGGTTTAACCCTCCCATATGTCAGCGCAGAGGTGCGACGTAACTATAAAGGTTTTTTTTCATAGATGTCTGGTCAACCTTTCAAATTCTCAGCTTCGTCTTAGGTAAGAAGGTAATATGAGGTTCTAACTTCATTCTGGCATTCTTGAATTTCTGTTTTACTATATGAGCTATGAAGATACACCAGCTAACATTATTCCTCTTTCTTGCAGTTCGGTGTTTGGCATCCAAGCGCGAGCTTCTTCTAGCCACAGGTAAGAAAATACATTTACCCCATTCTCTATCTTTACTACCCTCCATTTGAAAGTTTACTAAAGTTTCACCTAGCTACCCTTACTCACGTTTTATCTATTGTTTTGGGTTGTGCAGGTAAGCTCCCTGCTGAAGTAATCTTGACGTCTCTCCTGAAGAATGGTTTTGGCTAAACTTTTCTTGGTTCCCCCCAGGTATTCCAAGTTGACTTTCTTGGGACTACATACTTATTGTCAGGGTTAGTACACTGATTGTGCAACTATGAAGTTCAAAAGTCTTCTAGAATTTATTCTGTTTTAATAATTTTTTTTCTCGTTTGGCTTCGAAGAGCAATATTCGTTTCTTTACTAGAGACTCTGTATTAATAGTTAGTTGAGCTAAAAATTTCAAGTCACAATTTTTTCCACATATTTTTGAATTTGGTTGGAGCTTAGTTAAATTGTGTAAGATTAATCGATTTGAAGTTTTTGTTGTGGTAAAGTTCATTCTGGTTTTTTGTCCCATACTCTTGTTAATAACTAAGGGATTATTTCTTTGTGGTATTTGAAATTTGTAATATTGTGCTTCTCGGATTTTTGGAGAAGGCTCTTTTAAATGAACAATAGAGTAATTTTCTCACTGCTTGTCTTACTACTCACCAGTTCTTTGTCGAATTCAACCTTGTGCTTTTCTTGAAATACTTTCCAAATAAATGAATAGTTTTTTAATTTATAGGTTGATTATTTTTTGTCTTCAATAAAAAAACAGAGATCACTGTCTTCTAACCTAAATCTATCTTTACCAAAATCACTACTACTGAGCTTAACATTCAATATAAATTCTAGACGTAGCTTACAATATACAAATTATAACTTGTGAGGTATATATTGAAACCATATTAATAAAAAGTCTCATCATTTCCAAGACCTTTCTAACATAGATCTGTAGTTTCTGTCATTAGTAAATAAACACCTGTTTACAACTTAGACAAGCAAATTCTATTCTAAAACCAATGTACTTGCACAAATAGTTATCTGGTTTTGCAATTCTATAGCTGTCATTCTCCCAACATTCAAGAGAGGCAATTACGTCCTCCTCTTACACCCGTGCTCCACTCCTGAAATGTACCGTTTAACAGTGGAAATTTCTGCTGTGACCTTAGAACTCCTAGTCCAGTCAGTACCAAAAATAAAATCAGGATTGCTAAGTGTTTTCCACTGGTCTCTACCATCTCAGGGAAATCTACACTCTCCTTAGTCCATGAACATAACCCCTATTCCTCACTGGGATGAGTCTCTTATCCCCAGAGGAACAGGGAACTATTCCCAACTGTCCAACCACCTTTCAATTCTTGGAAAACATTTACTATCAACCCTTCTAACTTTTTAGGGAATTACTTTCCATAAATAGTTTTATTATTCACAATTAACAATAAAGAAAATAATTTTTCCAGCAAAACATTAATTGTCTCAGTTATCATTAAATACAGTTTTCACATCACACTAACCTCCTAATAAGAAGTTAAACAATTAAAATTAATAAAGTTAAAAACTCGTGTCTTGCAACCCATCCATTGGCATTTATCAACTCCGAAAAATTAATCAATATTTCAATAAAATCAAATAGCTAAAACTCCAAAAAGATAATAATCAATATTTAAACAAAACCAAACTAGGTGAAAGGAAAGACGCATGTTATTTACAACTCGATCAAAGTATCTAAACCCTTAACAAAATTTTTCTTCCATGGATGACATATACCTTCGGCCAACATATGATCTTGATAGATTTTAAGGTTAAACTAAGTAATGAACATTCAACGAAAGTCGTTTCTATCTGAAACTTAGTCACAGATTTTAAGGTTAAACTAAGTAGTCAACATTGGACGAAAGTCGTTTCTATCTAAATCTTTGTTTCTATCTGAATCTTCACGGCCTCAGCGTTTCCTTCATAAATCAATGCAGAATTTTAATTTTCCTAGTTTAAATATTTTAATTATAAAAAGTAATTTTAATTGCAAAAATTATTTTATTTTAATATAAAAGTAATATTTAATTGTATAATGGTTAAATTCATAAATTTTTGTTTTCTAAAATAATTAAATTATGAGTTAATAAATATCATAAAATAAATGCAATATACATTGAAAAAAATATTAAAATAATTAAATTTTAAAATCAAAATTTTATAATATAATATTTTTAAAATTTTGAATTATCGTTAATAAAATATTTTCCAAGTATATGAAATATAAATTAATATCAACAGTCAACTTTCAGAATGAAGAAATCAATATAAAACATAAAAGTTATAATATTATAGAATTAAGGCAGCATTTTTCAGTGCTAAAGCTAGTCCGAAGAAGGCAGACACTGGAGTATCAAGCTATCACGTCACCTTGTTAAATGAAGATCAGTTGAGCCATTGGAAAGTTTCGTTAGCGGAAGTCGTTGAAGATAGATTGTCAGATGGTCAGGTTTGAAATCATCCAACACAACGTTAATATTAAAAAATTAAAAGAGATATATGTCGTGTTGTAGTTCTCTGCTGGGGATAGACTATATGCATTTTATCTCTTAGTTTTATGTTTTAAGATTGTAATGGAGAATCACATCTCCCAGACACTTGTATCTTTTCTTTTAATAGAAAGTAGTATTTGTCTTTTAAAATTTTTTTATTGATATTCGTTTTATTTTAGACATGGAGATTTTTTAATTTTAAAAAGTTTTTATTGTAATAATATGGGTTATTTATACATTATAATTGTTTATATCATTTATTTTAATTAATTAATTTAATTATAAAGTAAAAAATATAAATAAAAAATAAAATTTAAATTTCTATAAATGTTTAGTAAAAATTAAATCTCTAACATATAAAAATAATTATTTATAGTTAAATTAAAGTTGAGAAAATTCTATTTTAAAATAATTTTATTATATATTAATGTTTATTTATGACTACCAATCATTTAATTTAAATAACTATAATATTTAAATAACTTTTATGACAAGAACCACCAAACATAGATTATTGATTCTTAAGCCTAACTATCCCAAGCTTGCCGTTTTTTTTCTTCATGGAAAAAAAATAAAAAAAAATCCTAACACTCGTCATTTAATTTAAATAAAATGCACTACTTAAATAGCTTCTGTGGGGAAAACCATGAAACATAGATATATTATTGATTATTAAGCCTAACAATGATAAACTTGCGTTTTTTTCTTGATGAAAAAAGAATATATATCCTAACTATCACAACTTCGATATATTATTGATTATTAAGCCTAACAATGATAAACTTGTTTTTTTCTTGATGAAAAAAGAATATATATCCTAACTATCACAACTTCCACTTAAAATGGTAAGGTGAAAAATGAGTTGAGAGTGGAGACCATTTGCAAGTATTACACTCTGCAACGTTGGATCATTAGCGGCTGAAAAAGAATCGCAACAGGATCATTACAGGGTTTTGTGGACTTGAAGTCTGTGAAAAACAATTTCCTATTCGAAATCAACCAACAAAAGACTAAAGAATATTGTGGCTGGAAATTAGCACCAACAAACTAATTTAGAAGAATAGCATTAAAAACAGAAAGAGTTTAAGTTTTAATTAATTTTCTAAACCCCTTAAATTAAGCACAATGTGAAATGAATATATAATCATTATAAACCCTCATAATCAACATAGTCCCAACTGAAAGTGCCTTTTCCGAATTTTCGTCCGTTAAAACTCTCATAGAAATATTTGAAAGGAAATAAACCAGAATAATCAGCATCGTCCCAATATGAAGTACCTTTTGGGAGTTTTCCTCCATTAAAAACTCGGACAAATATTTGAAACGAAACCAGCGAAAGCTGAAAGTGACTGCTATCGTTATTTCCCACAAACATCACCGAATCATACAAGGGTATATTACTGGAGTAAAATAACATTTAAAACCTAATTTAATTTTCTATCGAGATCAATTCCAAAATAATAAACTTAAGGTGGTAATTACCAGTTATAATACTTTCTTGAAAATGGTCAGGAGGTAGCCTGATCATTCCAGAGTTCCAGCAGCTGAGGTACTCGGAGATCGTCAGAAAAATTGCTAAAAGAAGGTGGACGAAAATAACTATTTTATTAAAACTACAGCTACATTGATGTAAACTATGAAATTAAAGCGACTATTAAAAGCAAATGTAATTTTCCAAAACCTTTGATCTAACACAATAAGTAATATTTATAATATATGTAGGCACTACTGCTCTCGAACCCAGCCATTCCCAGTTCTCTATCAAAGATCAATTGTTTGACCCAAACCAGCCAACAAAAGTGTAAGAAGAAGAGAAGGAAGGGTCTCCACATATTATTATTTACAACTTTTTGGCTAAGAAAATATCACATACCTTAACCCAAAATAGATCTTGGATGGATTTTAACTACAAATTAAATAATCGCTCACGAGTGGCATTCTATTTTAATCCGTGTTGCATGGCCTTTGTATTGTCTCCATAGTTCACTTATCTTTGGATTCTTCTTTGCATTCACAACCACTGAACATATTAATAAAACAAGACAGAATACTATAGAACTAATTTTTAAAAGCGATGATTACTGTAGAACTAATTTTTTTTTTAAATCGCATGCCTAGAGGAACCACCTGCAGTTAGAAAACAACGAACGGTGCATTAAAACCCATCGAAACTGCAGAGTTTTCTTCTCAATGAAGTACAAAATAAGTGAATGACTGGAAGTCAGATGAGTCAAAATTAAACATGAACAAACAAAAGTTACCTGGAAAACAAGGAAAAATAGAAGAATTCGTCCTGGCGTCGCTTTAAATCACTGCATCCAACGAACGGTGCATTAAAACCCATCGAAACTGCAGAGTTTTCTTCTCAATGAAGTACAAAATAAGTGAATGACTGGAAGTCAGATGAGTCAAAATTAAACATGAACAAACAAAAGTTACGAAAACAAGGAAAAATAGAAGAATTC
Source organism: Pinus albicaulis (assembly GCA_034641835.2). Classification (NCBI taxonomy): domain Eukaryota; kingdom Viridiplantae; phylum Streptophyta; class Pinopsida; order Pinales; family Pinaceae; genus Pinus; species Pinus albicaulis. The sequence goes on along the minus strand of CM076583.1, from coordinate 970,596,967 downwards.
GTCCTGGCGTCGCTTTAAATCACTGAATCTGCCATTGCACAATTGAAAAGAAATCGAGTAAGCTCTGTTCAAAACCCCATAATACAAAAAAGGGATAGAATTCAATCTTGAAGATTTTCGCGCAACCAATATCTCTGTCGACAACACTTTGGAATTGTTGAAATGTTACTTTCAACTGCAGCGATGTAAAGTGGCCGCTTTCCATTTTTATCTCAATGTTTTTTGTACTCTGGTCGCTTGCTAAAAACATTGAATAATCAATTTTACTTTGAACCCTTACAATCCTTTGCAGTCTTTTGTGTTCCGCGCCTGACCTTTGCATTTGGAAAACAGAGGTTTTACTTTGAAAATAGAGCGTTGCATTTGAAAGAAAATGGAGTTATTTTTATAACACACGACGCAGAGTTTTTATGTATGCACGGGAGCGTTTTTATTTGAAGAAGCAGTGGTCCCCAGACCAGGTGGCAGAAGTTTGTTTGATTGGGGTTTTATTTTAATTGAGTTGAGTGATACTTGCAATGCGATTGTTGAAATCGCAATCGCAACATTAAGTTATAACCTCCGATTATGTTTTCGCAATTTGTTTTTTGCCGATGGGATTGGCGCAATCGCAATCGGAGGTTTCATTTAGTCTATTCGCATTGCGAATTCGGACCTGAAAGAGTTATATGGCAGATTTGATTTCCATATCGTGTTATAGTTTGGGCTCGTACCCAAAACATTTAGGCGGACCCGATGAGGTTCTATAGGGCCAATTTGATATTTGATCGCGCGCACAAATGGGTCTGTGACGTCAACCCATTTGTGACGCGAAATTTTCCGATGCAGTTTGGTTCATAATTTTTTGATGTCCGGCGGGTTTGCAAAGGTTAAGTTTTAATGTTTTAGTTCATCACGCGATAAAAGGTTCATTGTTGATTTATAAAGTTCTTTTTGTTATGTTTTATATAACGTGCGAGCAAAAAGGTTTTAAACCTTTGCGCTATTGTCATTTGGGCCCACAACCCACAGGCCTTTATGTTTTAACTTTAGTTTTTAATTTATTAAAGTATGCGGTGCCATATAAATATTAAAGAGCCCGAAAGGCTAAAGGTGTTGTAATTTTTTTTGTATGCACAGCGGTGCGAAAAACTTTTACATACACAATAGTGTCTTATTTTAAAAACAAAGACAAAGTATTTTGGAAGAACAGAGATAGTCTGTTTTGTGCACTGCGTTTGAAGCAATCTAGTTTTTGTAATCCCTCTGCGTGAGGAAGCTTTGTAATAGTTAGTTTTTTGAGTTAATGAAATAGAAATTTTCAAAGTGTGAATCTCTATCCTATGAAGCAAATTTTATAATTCTTTATGTTAAGAAGGAGAGCATTATTCTCTCTATCTATTGTTCTGGAATTCTTAGAAATTTCAACATGGTATTAGAGCTAGTCCAGGCTCTTTGATGGTGTCAAAGAAGCTGAAGGAAGGATTTCTTGTTGCAACATCTTCTCCAGTAGAGTGAAGACTCAGTGAAAAGAATCCAAGGTATTTCTCAAGACAGTTTTATTTGTGTTACTGTTTGTAGAACATTCAGTTTATTTTAAAAAACACGGTCAAGTGTTTGAAGCATAGTTAGAGTGCAAGAATGGCTAGAGCCAGCACTAGCACGAGCATAGGTAATACTCCGCTCCCACAATTTAAAGGGAAAAACTATGACTATTGGGCAATAACCATGAGAGCCATGTTTGCTTCCCAAGACTTATGGGAACTTGTTGAGGATGGTTTTGAAAAACCAGTGGATGAAAATGAGTTTAATGATTTAACTCAGGCAAAGAAGGAACTGTTGAAGAGAAATAAGAAGAAGGACTCTAAAGCCCTCTACTTTTTGTATCAAGCAGTGCATGAGAGTGTGTTTCCAAGGATAGCAGCAACTAAGAGATCCAAATAATCATGGAAAACTCTAAAGACAGCCTATCAAGGCATGGAGAAAGTGAAGACAACAAAACTACAGTTGTTGAGGAGAGATTTTGAGACTCTCTACATGAAGGAGTCAGATAGCATTGACTCATTCTTCACACATGTGATTGGAATGGTCACACAGATAAGGTCTCATGGAGAGACTCTTGAAAAAAGGAGGATTGTGGAGAAACTATTGAGGAGCCTACCCTCAAGGTTTGATGTGATTGTCACCACCATAGAGGAGACAAAGGATCTCACAAACTTTTTAGTTGATGAGCTACATGCATCACTGATGACACATGAGCAGAGATTGGGTAGAAATTAAAACTCATATCTAGAGCAAGCCTTTAAGACCCAGATGTCCTTTGGAAGAAGAAGAGGTCAAGGCAGAGGAAACAAGAGAGGAAGAGGCAAAAGCCAAAAAAGAGGTGGAAGAAACAGTCCAGCAAATGCTTAAGGAAGGGACAACAATCCAAGTCAGAACCAAGGCGAAGGCAACAGCCAGCAAAGTGGTCAGAAACATGCTCAAGGACAAAGGTATGATAAATCCAATGTCCAATGTCATTATTGTAAAAAATATGGGCATTATGCAAATGAATGTAGGAAGAAGCAGCATGATATGGCTAATAGAACTAGTGAAAATTTCACTAGAGAAAATATCAGCCAAGATAAATTGTTTTTAGCTTGTAATATGGCTGAGGAAAAGAGTGAATATTTATGGTTTCTAGACTTTGGTTGCAGTAACCATATGACAGGAAACATAAGCATGTTTTCTATGTTAGATGAGAATGTGAAATCACAAGTCACACTAGGGACAGATAGTAAAGTTTTTGTTATGGGAAAAGAGATTTAAATGTCTTAACAAGGAAAGGAGAAAAGAAATCCATAGAATATGTTTATTATGTTCTTGGAATGAAATGTAACCTCTTAAGTATTGGATAGCTTGTTCAAAAGGGGTACAATGTTTTCTTTGAGGATGATTTATGCACCATCATGGATAAACCACCCAGCAAACAATGTATTGTTGAAGTGAAGATGACAAGGAACATGATGTTTCCTCTCAAGATGAGAGCAAATTTGAAAAATGGAGAAGAAATAGCAGCAGTGACACAAGAGGCTCTCCAAAGAAAACCAAAAGATGAAAATTGGTTGTGGCCCTTGAGATTTGGACATCTCAACTTTGGAGGTCTTAACTTGTTGCATAGAAAAGGAATGGTAAGAGGTTTTCCATTGATAGAGAAACTGGATAGCCTTTGTGAAGGTTGTATCTTGGGTAAACAACATAAAGAAACTTTCCCATCCGGGAAAAGCATAAGGGCAAAGGCACCCTTAGAGATTGTCCACTCAGATTTATGCGGACCGATGCAAACTCCATCACTTGCTAGCAGCCACTATATGCTAACATTTATTGATGATTTTACAAGAAAAACATGGGTTTACTTTTTGAAAAACAAAAGTGAAGTGTTTGAAAGATTCTGCAATTTCAAAGCACTTGTGGAGAACCAAAGTGGGCTGCACATTAAACTTCTAAGAACTGATAGAGGAGGTGAATATATTTCTAAAGAATTTCTGCGTTTTTGCAGAGAAAATGGAATTCATAAGTAGTTTATAGCAAGGTACACTCTGTAGCAAAATGGAGTTGCCGAAAGGAAGAATAGAACAATCATGGATATGGTAAGGCGTATGATAAAGGTAAAGCATTTTCCGAATGATTATTGGGCTCAAACTGTACATTGTCAAATGTATATTTTAAATAGGTGCCCAATAAAAGCAGTCATGAACAAAGTTTCGGAAGAAGCATGGAGTGGGACAAAGAAAGGAGTCACCCACATGAAAGTTTTTGGTTGTGCAGCTTATGCACACATTCCAGATCAGCTAAGGAAGAAGTTGGATGGCAAGGGGGGGAAATGTATTTTTATTGGATACAGTGAGGAATCCAAAGCTTATAGGTTGTATAACCCATCCACCAAGAAGTTTATTGTGAGTAGAGATGTTCAGTTTATTGAAGAGGAAGCTTGGGATGGAAGCATAGAGAAAACAGTGAATGTTAAACATTGTTTATCTCATGATTAAAATGATGATGATTTGGCTGAAATACAATCCCCAATAGTAGCACCAACAGAAGAACAACAAAGCACACCCTTGAGGAGAAATGAAATTGCTTCTCCAAGCACACCACAAGGAGGAAATTCGAGTGCTTCTTCAAGCACTCACACACAAAATGAAAGAGGAAAATTTAAATGACATTTATGAGCAAGAGGTAGCAAATGAAGGTATGAACTCTTTGTTTGCTTTATATTGTCATGTTGATGACCCTATTCATTTTGAAGAGGCTATTAAAGATAAGAAATGGATAGAAGCTATGGATGAGGAAATTAATACCATAGAAAGAATCAAGACATGGGATTTAGTTGAACTCCCAAAAGGTAAAGAAGTTATTGGATTTAAATTGGTCTACAAGACCAAGAGTAATGCCGAAGGAAAAATTGAAAGACAGAAGGCTAGACTTGTTGTCAAAGGGTATAAGCAACAGCATGAGAGAGACTAGGAGGAAACTTTCACACCAGTTGCTAGAATGGAAACTGTGAGAGCAGTGCTGTCCATAGCAGCACAAAACAAGCGGAAAGTTTACCAAATGGGTGTGAAGTCAACATTCCTAAATGGAGTGTTAATGGAAGAGGTTTACATTAAACAACCTCTAGGCTACAAAAAGAAAGGCCAAGAGCACAACGTGTGTTGATTGAGGAAAGATCATTATGGGCTGAAGCAAGCGCCAAGAGCATGGTAAAGTAGGATAGATTCCTATCTACTGGAAAATGGATTTGAAAAATGTGAGGGAGAACCCACCCTATACATTAAAGAAAAAGATGGTAAAATGATAATTGTTGTTTTATATGTTGATGATGTAATTTTCAGAGCTAATGATGATTACCTTATTGAAAATTTTAAAACAGTCATGAAGGATGAACTTGAAATGACTGATATGGGTTTGTTGAGATACTTCTTAGGAATAGAAGTAAAGCAAAATGAAAATGAGATTTTTATCTCACAAGAAAAATATGTTAATGAGGTTTTGGAGAGATTTAATATGCAGGAGAGCAAAGCAGCAATAACTCCCACAGTGATGGGATTAAAACTCAGCAGAGAGGACAGCAGCAAGGATTTTTATCCTAGATTTTACAAGAGCATAGTTGGCAGCGTCATGTATTTGACTGCAACTAGGCCTGATATAATGCATGCTGTTAGTTTGATTTCCAGATTCATAGTGAGGCCAAAATAAGCACATTGGCAAGTAGAAAAAAGGATTATGAGGTACGTTAAAGGTACTAAAAGGTTTGGTATCTTATATACCACTTCAGAAAGTTCAGATTTAATTGGATACACTGACAGTGATTGGGCTGGAAGTGTAGGTGATCAGAAAAGCACATCCAGTTATGTTTTTCACATGGGTTTAGGAGTCATTCCATGAGCTTCTAAAAAGCAGCTTATTGTAGCATTAACTACAGCAGAGGCAGAATATGTGGCAGCTACAGTAGCAGCGTGTCAAGAAATTTGGATGAGGAGAATGTTGAGAAGTTTATTCCAAGAGCAAGCAAAAGGAACAGTGATTTTTTGTGACAATAGCTCAACTATTGCATTATTCAAGAATTCTGTATTTCACAAGAGAACGAAACACATTTACACAAATTTTCACTACATCAGGGAATTGATAAACAATGGAGAAATTGTTTTAGAACACTGCAGAAATCAGGAGCAGTTTGCAGACATTCTGACCAAGCCATTGGGGCAGAATAGTTTTGAGTTTTTAAGTAAATGTCTGGGTATGACTGATAACCCATCAGTTGAAATTAAGGGGGAGTGTTGAAATGTTACTTTCAACTGTAGCAATGTACAATGACCACTTACCATTTTTATCTCCAAGTTTTTTGTACTTTGGCCACTTGCTAAAAACACTGAATAGTCAATTTTACTTTGAACCCTTACATTCCTTTACAGTCTTTTGTGTTTCAGCACCTAACCTTTGTATTTGGAAAAAAGAGGTTTTACTTTGAAAGCAAAGCATTGCATTTAAAAGAAAACAAAGTTATTTTTATAACACAGGGAGCAAAGTTTTTATGTATGCGCGAGAGTGTTTTTATTTGAAGAAGCAGTGGTCCCCAGACCACGTGGCAGAAGTTTTTTTGATCAGGTTTTTATTTTAATTGAGCCAAGTGAATACTTGCGATGCTATTATTGAAATCACAATTGCAACATTAAGTTATAACCTCCGATTATCCTTTCGCAATTTGTTTTTTTCCGATGCGATTGGCACAATCGCAATCGGAAGTTTCATTTGGTCTATTCGCATTGCAAATCCGGACCTGAAAGAGTTATATGGCAGATTTGATTTCCATATCGTGTTACAATTTGGGCCCGTACCCAAAACATTTTGGCCGACCTGATGAGCTTCTATAGGGCCGATTTAATATTTGATCGTGCGCACAAATGGGTCTGTGACGTCAGCCCATTAGAATTCAATCTTGAAGATTTTTCCTCCACCAATCCCTCTGTCAGCCACACTTTGGAATCACTTTCTACATATACCGCATTTGAAATGTACTCGCAGCTTCTCTCCTCTTTTCTGATTTCCTTAAGTTAAATCTCCCACAACCTAGCGTCTAGCTAGAAGCTTGTCTCCTCTTTTCTGATTTCCTCTCCAGGCTGGCGAAATTGAACTGTTCCTCATTCCCATATAATGAACGGAACGAATTCGAATAGATTTCCATCATGTTGATTAAGATTGAATTCCACCACCTGTCATTAACGATGGTAAATACTATTGTTATATGCCCTCCCTAATGCTACACTCTTCAGTTTTGAATTTTTGTTGTAAGGAAAAATGCTTTATATTGCCGCTTTTTAATTAAATGATTTTTTTTAATATTTTGAAATGGAGCATATATATATATATATATATATATATATATATATATATATATATATACACGTGTTTATTATTTTTGTCTTCCGCCCCCTGTGATTCATGATGGGAAATAGTACCTTTACATGAGCTCCTTCATGCAACACTATTAAATTTTGAATTTTTTCTTGAAAAATTAAGGATGATTTCTTTTTAATTAAATTTGTTTATTTTTTAAATATTTTTAAATAGAATATATATAATAATTTTCTACTACCCATTTTTATTAATCATAAGTAAACAACCATGGATATCTAACAAAGTGGTTTTCTCTTTAGATGCCTGACCACATAGGGACACACATGTTAAAACATGTTATTCTTCTTAAAGTACGCCAACATTCCAACTTTGATTTCAAAATATTCTACAAATTAAACAAAGGCTCACTTTTTCGTTTTTTATTAACCTTATCTTGCCAAAAGTTTTTTCTCATCCTATTTGGTCATGGTCATTCGAACAGAGTGAAAGCCACAAACCATTTTATACTAACCAGTCTGAAAGTATGACGCATTTGATCATTCGATCCCCTTTCAAAAAGTTTCGTCTGGGCTTGATTTTTCATGCTGGAAGTACCTATGATTTTGGGAAGCATGAGGGAGACAAAAGCCCGAAGAGCCAGGGTATACCATTTGGAGAGGGCTCCACTTATAGAGGGTTAATAGATTGATACCTCAAGATAAAGATTGTATATTTTGGTATTGGATGAACCTTTTATCTACCATGAATAGTCTAGATACTCATAAAAATATTTAAGGAATTGTTTAATAACACATCAAAAAATATATTATTTAGTGCTATTTGTAAGTGTCTCATGAATTTTATTGTGTGCATCACTAGATGAAGTGTGAAACACCAACATGCTACAATAAGCTCAACCTAGGAACTTAATTCTTCCAATGCTTGTATGATCTTTTTAGGATACAACAATCTTCAATTTATTATAGTTCTGCCACACAACCTTCAGTTCCTACAAATGTTGCCATAGAACGTTCAATTCATCTTAAACCTTATGATAATCCCTGAAACTTAAAAATGAGATTACCTAATTAATTTTTTTAGTGTTGGGCATGGATGCCATATTTTATTGTCAAATGTAAGCAATATCATCATTATAGACACCATAATGCATTACAATTTACCTGAGAGTCAAATCTTCCTAGATCATTGTTGTGACTGTTGATTGCATGCTGCAACCTATCTTCCACCCCTCCCTTGCCTCTTTCTCTATTCATATGTGTTCAGTGACTAAGAAAAAGCATTAGGTTCCCGTTCTTCATTTGTTTTATCATACATGTTGACATTAGAATCTGTTTTGTGCCTTGGAAGAAAATGCACCCTTATTGGCCCATCTTTTCTCTTATCATGCTGCCTGGTTTGTTTCTTCATTTATTCAGCTAACCCATTGATTAATAATTATATATATGTAGTGTTTTAGAAAAACCTATCAATGGATTGCAGACACCCATATCCTAAATTCTCTTATGTTTCCATGTCTTATAAAAACCATTTTGGATCATCACTAGCTATCAAACACATATTTTATGATTTATATAGATTTTTTAGCTATATTTTTTGTATTCAACAATAATTTTGAAAACATAGCTGCTAACTTCTTCATCAAGATTCATGGGAAGATCATTGTAATAGAGAGAAACTTGAAAATGTGATATCTTATTTTTTGGAACTCTATGACCCTTAGACAACTTGGTCTTGTGGAAATCATTAAAATTCCTTCAATTCCTCAACAAGAAAAGGACAATTTAGTAGAAATTCTTTCGGTAAAAATCACATGTAAAAGAACGTGGTCGACGCGTTTCGAACCAACCAGTGTGGTTCATCATCAGGACTATGAGAGATCAGATCCAGACATTAAGTATAAATAGATGTAGAAATTGCTCAACTAGCCGTTAGGATAACGACTAGTTTGACTAAGAAAAAGTAAATATTCCATTATTTATTTATTTAATTGATTAATTAATTTCTATTTCTTTATTTATTATTATTATTTTAATAAATTTTTACAACCTTTAATATATTTAAACATCTAATTGACCAATTCAATAATATAATGGTAAATAATTTAACCAATCTTGGTGCATATATGTAAATTTTTTTATATAATAATCAATTATTATTAATAATTAATAAATACATTTAATTCTTATCCATTTAATTTAACAACGTATCAATTCAATAGTCAAACAAAGAGTCAAACCAAATATAGAGAACAATAAATAAATAAATAAATAAATAAAAATACAAAATAAAATAAAATAAAATATAAATATAAATAAATATAAATAAATAAATAATAAATAATAAATCATAAATGAAATAAATAAATAAATAAATAAATAAAAACAAAAATAAAATACAAATTAATAAAAATAGATTTTTTTTTTTTTTTTTTTTTTTTTATTATTATTATTATTATTATTATTATTTTAAATAAATAAAGTATAAAAAATAAATAAATAAAATTAATTAATTAAATAAATAAATACAAATATAAACATAAATAAATAAGTTAAATTTTTTTTTAATAAAAATAAATAAAAAAATAAAGTATAAATAAATAAATAAATATAATTAATTAATTAAAGAAATAAATAAAAATAAAAATAAATAAATAAATAAATACATAAATAAATAAATCAAGAATATAAAGCAGGAATCCAGCACCTGCTGATATTCCAACCGTCGTCTCTATTGAGATTAACAGGTCGTTTTTCAATTTCAATAGCCTCTCTCAACTTACGATGATGGAAATGGTCGATTCTAGCAATGACCTTAGCATCTTCTATGCAAATATGATGGTTAGTCTTTTCTGCATGCTCAGCTAAGGCGGACGAGCGAGATCTTCTATGCTTGATATCGGCAGCATGCTCACAGATCCTTTGATTAATAGACCGACCCGTCTCACCAATGTAAGGAGTCCCACAGGAACAGGGAATGATGTAGACACCTTTTCCATCCCTGGGGTCAATCGGATCTTTAACCGATTTTAGAGAACTACGAATTGTATTAAGAGGTTTGAAATAAGAGGATACCTTATGCTTTTTAAGGATTTTAGAAATCTTATCAGTGGTACCCTGGATGAACGGAAGGCTGACACTGCCATACCATTCACCCGGTTCTTTTTTATTTTTATTCTTAAAAGAAGGACCTTTCTCCGCTTTGAGGAAAGCTTTGAGGCCCTGCGACAAACTATAACCATTATTACAAAAGACATTCAACAAATGGATCTTTTCCTTCTCAAGGTGAGACTCATCAGAGATTAAGCCTAGATTCCAAAAATTAAGAAAAGGACACTCTTCTCTCAAGAGAGACCTACAAAAATCTCTCACACTATGTTGGCTCGAGGGGTCTTGACCCAGGTTCCAACGTTAAGGTTTGCCAACAAACCCCTATACTACTGGCCCTTTAGGCAATGACCTACTTTTGCAGGCCAAAGTCTCACTCGAAGTAGTATGGGAGGGTGCTGGAACTAGGTTTCTGCACCTTGGGAAAGAGCAGGTAAGTCAAGCCGGTCCGCAGTTATCAAATCAATACTACAAGGGGATATTCACAATATTCTCAATAGATAACCAGACTGTAGCTTATCAGATCTACTTAACAGGTTCGCCTCCACGTGTGTACTATCAGCTATAATCATAGAACAGTATGATCACAATAAATTAACAGATCACAGACACATGTACCATAACACAGGAAGTTCGCAGCTACAAAATAGATACATAATCATATAACTCAAGTTCGCATCAACCATAACAAAAAAGATCTAGATAATATCAGATGTCCACAATACTTTCGCATATATATATTATTACCCAAAATCCTCTTACATTCCCAAATTATCACCTACGGACATAGCAAGTAGGGTTCGCACACAACAGGATAGAGGATCTCCGTACACACAGCCAACAGGATTCCTAACCGAAACAACCCTACCATAGATCTAACAATTTGTGCTTGGCATCAGTCTCTATTATTTCCTCCTTATGACTAAAAAAGGTTCATCTATTTATACCGATTTGGCCTACACATCCAATGGTCTGCAAACCATGGTTTGCGGACTCTTGGTCTACCCTTGACCCATTTACAATGCATTAGGGACCTTGACCCACCCTAAAGCCCCTACATTAGACTAAACAATACAAAAATATACAAAAATGGAAAAAATTCACAGTCTTTGGGAGACCCTGCTCCAACAGTCCCCCAGCACAATGTTGTGACTCTTCCCGAGTCACTGTGCTAGTGGGGCCTTGACCTGCACTCGCAATAATATTATTCCCTCGGCTAACGAAGGTAGCACGCCTTCACTTTGGACAACAGGATTTTGGGCAATGTCGACCAACTTTTCTGAAATGAGGCTTTATATCGCGGTGGTGATCCTTTCCAGAGTTTGTTTTAGCTGCTTAATAGCAACATCGGCATCCTGCGAAATTTTGAGGGCTACGTCATCCCAAGGCTTCAAAAATTTGCCGAGGATATTCTTCTTTTGTCGAAGGTCATCAACATCAACTTGGAGTACTTGGCTGGTGCGCAGCCATTGTGATCACTTAGCAGGTACCAAAGTGGGTAGGGTGGCTTCTATCGTCTCAAACTCTTCTTATTTGTTCTGCAGGTCCTCGTTTATTCCTCACAAGATCGGGCCGTGCTAGACCTTAGTCCATAGCTACATGGCGGTCTCTAGTATTTGGGCTCCTTACATGATTTTCCCTGTGATGACATTCGTAGCCACGGTGACTAGCGCAGTTCATTGGGCCCGTACCTCCGAAGGTTTTTTGGGTTGCAACTTAGCCTGCAGGTCTGCGATATGCTTCTCCATGCATGTCTTGACTACCTGTACTTCTTCCTGGGAGGCCTTGAGTATTGCAAATATTCTTTATACCTTTTCTTGAGGGGTGGCTAAGGCCAGGATATCTGCGGGAACATCTGCGCAAAGTAATTGAATCTTATTTTCGAGCTTCGTGTGTTTTGCGGTGGTGAGACACACTTCCACATTCTTTGCATCGATTGGTTGTTCAGCTACGCCGAGATTTTGGTGCACTTGTTGGTCTCGATGGTGAATTTCCATAAATATAGAGGTGTGGAGACCCTGCAAGGTCTCATGAGGGAGGCTAGCTAAGTTCAGCAGGACTTCTATACTAGCCTAGACTTGGATTCCCAGGTCGGGTGGACTGAGCACTAAAGTTGTCCCAGGGAGAGAGAAAAGGCGGCTTTCATATGTAACTAGTGTTGCGCTATTGGCAACTGAGGGTGGGCATACCTGAGTGCCACTAGTATGCAATGTGTCTCTCTTTAATTGTAGTGCAGGAAGCTCATCTTAAATTATGTCAATTATAGCTCGCTGCTACTCTTCCAAGGCTACCCATATATCCTCCATGGCCAGAGTGACCGCATCAGCAATTTTTTCAAGGTCTCTGTCAGTCAATGTGACTGTCTTGTCTCGTTTCGCCCGCTGAGATCATGGCTTTTTGTGGGGCGTTTTTACAGGCTCGCTTGTTCGCTTCATGCCGCAGGGGGAGACATGTCCGCCTACATCCAGACCTTCTGTACCCAAGTCATTCTGCGAATCCATCTGAGTCTCTGCCTCGACATCCTTCTCTAGGGCCTGCTTCTGTTGCACATCCTTTTGGGTGGTTGCATCGGTGTCTTGTTTGGTACTCTTAGGCATACCTCTGATATCCAGGATGACGACAGGGGGGTGAATTAGGATGTGCTGGTGCCTACGACGCCCTTCGTGCTAGTTTTGAAGCCAATCTTCTAGTTAAGGGGCCAGACCGCAATGACATTTTTGATTTCTTCGTCCATCACCATAAAAGGGAGTGAAGCCCAGACTTTCTCCTTGTGCGCTATGATTTGAACATTATGCAGAGTGACCTGAAATGTGACAATTCCCTTGTATCTGTTGTACATGGTAGGGGAAAACCATTGTTGAGAGTTAATAACTATGGCCAAAACACTCTAAAAGAGGACCCAAAACACCTGGTTGTCGTTGAGACGTTTCGGATCCGTGGAATCCCATAAGTGTGCATAGCGAGCCCCTTTACACACGTCCCGGGTAAGCTCAGGGAGGACTGACTCTGCAGGGGCTTCCCAGGCAACCAACGCTATGAGGAACAACAACCAAGAGTAACAAAAGGCACGACCCTGCACCTGGGACTCGCGGACATTAGTCAGAAATGCGTCACACAAATACTATGTGAAGTTAAAACATACCCCTTTCCCGCATTGGCCTGCTAACTGAATTACGTAGGTTGGAATGGAGGTGACCTGACACTTCCTCATCATTTTACATGCCAAAAACATGGTGCCCAACTATGTACCTTGGTCACTAATGGACTTGATGATAAAATCCTGAGTGTTGCGTTCCACATGATACTTTTGGCGCACGTACTCAACACTCTCCCACTCATATTCTTACCCACGTGCTCTAAGGGATGTTGTCCGCTCATGGGGAGACCAGTAATCCGATGAAATAGTGCAACGTTAATGGGGATCTTGTCGTGTGAGCCATCATGAATCAGGGCGAGCAATTGTCGTGTGAGCCAGTCTGTGACATTCTAGTGTTTGAAGTGTGGCATCCTTAGAAGATTTAGGAGCCCGAGCCCAGCCAAACCACGTACCCAGCATTGGGTGAAAAATTTGATGCCATTGGCTCCATGAAATGTATCAAGGTATGACTCGCGTTCTAGCTCAGGGAAGGCCTCAAACTTGGCCAAATCATGATCGTCAAACTTTATTTCATGAAGCCGTCCAAAAGGTTCAGCTATGACGGGAACCTCCACCGGGGTCAGCGGCATCTGCAGGTGGGTGATCAAGCCATCAAGGTTCTTTGGTGTGCACGTCAATATCCTGCATGATCAAATGAAGGGGGGAAACTAGTTGATTGGCTTGGCAGTCTCAGCCTCCTTCACAGTAGCCCGCAGGGATTTTACATTTCGTAGGGAAGTACAGAGCTTCCCTGCGACCCATTTTGTGAGTTTCGGGGGCTTTCCTGAGCCCTGTGATTTTTCTTTTCCTTTCCTTTTGGTTGGGATAGGCATGGAGAGGACGTCTTCGACTTCAGACTTGACCTCCACCACTTCATCAATTTCCTATTCCACAGAGGTTACTGGCTCCGAGAGTTCGGAAAGATTCATGGCTGTCATCCTGGCACAAAATATAAACTCAGGATTTCTACTGCCAGAGGGAGCAGGCTACTCAGACATGAAAGATATGTTATCTCTACAAGGAAAAGTCCCTCTAGTAGAGATTATAAAGGAGGGTTTTAGTGTTATAAAATAGGCCAAAATTGTCAATAAAACGTATGCTACCACATCTGTTTATGGGAACGGAGGTTTTGGTGGAGCTTTTAACTGAAATTCAACACAATTGAAAAAAATATGCGGCCGAAGGTTATTACGGATTTTTTTCATCGGTGCACTAATTAGGATTTAACGTGCTGATGTGTACTTTTAGCCAGAGCCCCGGGGCGGTTGAAGGAGAATGCATTGGGACGTTAAGGTATAAAACAACACTGGGCGTAGTGTTGGTGATACAACACACAGGGCCATTCTAACCGGTCTTGCGATTTGAGTGGTGCCCATAGGTCGCATCAACGCACCACTGCGTATACCTTTATGATGCACCGGTCCACCGTATCACAGAAAGGCACCAATATTTATAAGTGATATCGGTATTCGTGCAGTGCACATGGATCGTACAAATGCACTGGTGCTTATAGATACATAAATGCCCCGGTATGCAGTATCACACAAATGCACCGATATTTATAAATGGTATCAGTATTTGTGCAGTGCCTATAGATGATAAACATACCGATGCGTATAGACATCGATGCGTATAGGCACTGGTGTGTATAGACACATAAACACAACGGCTGACAGAAACTAACATGCACCAGTTTTCATTTTGTTTTTTAAGAAACATCGACCTATGACAATCCAATTATTGTTATTTTTTAAAATTCATTATTCATCAAAATTCGACACATCTTATAACAATATTCATATTAATTACATTTTTATTAATGCATTTGAATGTGTTGTTTGGATTAATTTGTTATATCATATCATAATTATTGTGGTTTTTTAAAATCCATTGTTCATCAAAAGTCGACACATATATATATATTATAACAATATTCATATGAATTAAATTTTTATTAGTTTTATTTGAGAACAACAATGGATAATGTAATAGAATAAATTAAAAAATATTATATATATATATATATATATATATATATATATATATATATATATAAGACAACCTTTATCATACAAAATGGGACAGTTATTCATATCTCTTTGTCTTTCAATTGGGACACTCTGTCCATTACATTAAACAAAATTTCTGATTTCACAGACATATTTCAAAAAATAAAATGCCTTGCTTTGATATCCAAGCATAGTGATCATCATTCTTTGCTTGAACTAATATCACTACTAGAGCTACTTCCATGACTTGGGTTATTTTCAGGAATGTTGTGTTTATGGCGTTGATTGTTTTTTTCTTCTTCACCTTCCATCTACGAACATAAAATTAAACTTAAATGAATTTATATACATTGGTGAGAATAATTAAAATTGCAATATTAAATAATATACATCAATGTAAATAAAAAATAAAAATGGCATACCATAGCAATAGTTTACTCATAAAATATACACATTCTTTCAAAACCATGTACATGCCATCTTTCAAAATTTCATCTGTTGGCATAGTTCCATACTTTGTTTCCTACAAGTTTTATACCCCATGACAAATCATATATTTAATATAAGAGATGTTTTTGTTCTATTAATTATAGACGGAGCTAAGTAAAACAAGATCGATAGATGCTTACAAATTCCACAATTAAATGCTGATATGCCAACATATACTCACAACTCATATTTAACCCAATTTCAATCAATTTGTTTGTTGGTTCTTCTTTGTATGTTAGCACTTGTTTGAAGACATTAAATGATGATTTATGTAAAACGACTTAAAAAATACAAAAATGAAATCTAGTTAAGTTGTTATAAGGAAGTAACAATTACTCACAAACTTAGAGATCAACCATTTTCTTCCTTGTCATCCTGTTTTATGTGCTAAATGGGTTCCATTTTCTTTTCTTTTCTGCAAGAAAATTTCTGAAAATTAATATTTAATGCTAATTTTTTTATTTATTGTATCTAATGATCGAAAAATTCAATGATTACATATTACATTTGAAGAATGTTGTTGTTGTTGGAAAGAACGCCTATACATTCATTCCACTAGATCCCTCAAACTTTTGTAAAAAAATTTCCCTCTTTTGTTAACTTCCAGAACCACTCTAGATGAGCTAAGGAGAATTTCATTTTCATTTGCATGTTCTATTTTTTTCTTTTCTCAGAACAACATTCCTTTCCTGAGTTGTTGGTCCCTATAGAACATTAAACATATGTGAGTTAGTAGACTGTTTCACACATGTTATCTAATAATTATAAGTATATTTTTAATGATAATTTAAAAAATAAACTCATATTAGATCGATAGTATTTTTTCATTCACTTGATTCATCCTTTTGCAATTTTTCCATTAAAATTTTATGCCCTTCTGGTTTTAGATCAGAAATAATCATATCGAGCTTTGTCATTTTGTGGCTCTGCATGATATAGATTAAACAATACATATTAGTTAAACTTACATATAGTTCAAAAATAATATTTTTTATAAAGAATTTACAAAGAACTTGCCTTTTTTTCTTTTCTTGATGTGTTAACAGTATTTCTGTTACTTGATCTCTTGTCAGAAATTTCTTTATCAATCTGAAACCTGTACCATATCATTCATTAATATATTTATAAATAAATTCTCAACTTTTTAGGTAGAAAATAAATCTCAAGACATCGGTGCGCCTTTCATGAGGTCCGCACCGTAGCCGGTGCGTGTGGATATTAACAACGCACCACAAAACAATATAATACACCATACAATGCATTGGGTATTATAACGCACCACAAAAAATAGTGTAATAGACCTAACGATGAGTGGGGTATTATAAACGCACGAAAAAAACAGTGTAATACACTGTACGGTGC
The DNA here is from genome assembly GCA_034641835.2 of Pinus albicaulis. Taxonomy (NCBI): domain Eukaryota; kingdom Viridiplantae; phylum Streptophyta; class Pinopsida; order Pinales; family Pinaceae; genus Pinus; species Pinus albicaulis. The sequence goes on along the minus strand of CM076583.1, from coordinate 970,579,994 downwards.
TTGGCTAGTTAAATGGAGCACCGGTGCCCTATTTCAGATTTGGTGCACGGATTTAGAAAAAAAAAATCAATTCTTTTACTACACAATACTTGTGCGGTGTGCTGTATAATACAGCGCACCAGTGCGGTAGCATATGCAGGGTGCATCGATAAAGTAAAATCTATTTTTTCAAAAATCCACGCAATGGTTGAATGGATTGGGATCCAACTATGCAAGCGTCCCATGGGATGGACATCAATCTAAAATGAAAAACCATAATTCTGAAATCATAGAAATAGGGAGAAGAAAGATCAAAAACAAAAAAATGAAGGGTTTAGGGTAAAAATGGATAAAACTGCAAAAAAACGTAAAAAATTACAGAAAAAAAGTAAATTCAATAATCAAATTTAATCACAAGAAGGTTTGAAATTCTATGATACACAGTTTGAATCACCAAAGGTTTGGTTTATGATTTTCTGAATACTTCTGTTCAAACGTATTTTGCTGCTCCATAGTGCCCTCATGCTCTCTTGCTCGAGGTCTGTCTCCTGCAAATATCTGGCTGAAAATTTTAGCAAAAATAGTGAAATAATGAAAAGTGTTTAGTATTTAAATAATTATTTTATGAAATTAGATTTTTGAAAATATTTTGCTACCCATTTTTCAAATTGCCGCTTTTGTTTTCACTTAAAGAAAATAGAGTTGCGTTTTTTTTATTTTCATTTATTCGTTACCAGTGCAGAAGAGTTGTGATGCACCGATGCGTCTTCTTAATAAGACACACTAGTGCGTGTTAGGATGATAAGCGCATCGGCTTGTATAAAGTTTTTTTTTGTATGTAAGATCATAAAAAAATAATGCTAATTATAAAGTACATTAATATATTTCATTATTTTCTAAACATTATTATGTTACAAAAATTCTTATTATTCTAGATTTTTTTATTTTACAATTGTTTGCAAATTTACAAATTTAAATATTTTAATAAAATCATTTCACATTAATACAATTAAAATTTTCACATTAATAAAATTAAAATTTTACAAATATTTTACATACAATTACAATTAGAATTAAAATTACAATTACAATTTTACATTAATTTCACATACATGAATTACAATTAGAATTAGAATTACAATTTTAATTTTACATACAATTACATTTACAATTTTACATAGAATTACATTTACAATTACAATTACAATTTTACATACAGTTCAATTAAAATTACAATTACAAATACAATTACAACTTTAGAATTTTACATACAACTACATTTACAACTTTACATAGAATTACATTTACACTTACAATTACAATTTTACAAATATTTTACATACAATTCAATAGAATTTTACATACAACTACATTTACAATTTTACATAGAATTACATTCACAATTACAATTACAATTTTACAAATATTTTACATACAATTCAATTAAAATTACAGTTACAAATACAATTATAATTTTAGAATTTTACATACAATTACATTTACAATTTTACATACAATTACATTTACAATTACGACTACAATTTTACAAATATTTTACATACAATTCAATTAAAATTACAATTACAAATACAATTAAAATTTTAGAATTTTACATACAAATAGAATTTCAATTACAATTTTACAATTTTTCACATATACAATTACAATCATTTCAGAATAAATAAAATATTACAATTACAATTAAAATTTTACATTAACAAATATTTTCCATACAATTAGAGTTAAAATTACAATTAGTACAAATACAAATACAATTTTATAATTTTACATATAATTAAAATTTAAAATACAATTACAATCACAACGTAATATTTATTAAATATCATGGTCATTTAATATTAAATTAATTAATAAACATCATCACGATCATGATAACCATCGTACAAACATCACATTTGATTAATAAACACATTCAAACATCAAATATACATCTCAGTATGTCAAATAACTCATGCGATCACATATATACATCTATCTGCAAGCTAGACATTAAATGAACATATCTAACATGACCTAAAAATATGCGGCACATCATGATGATCACTAACATGAAAATTAAGTACAACTGCAACATGAACATAAAATACATGGACTATATATATATAACTGAATAATGTTAAAAATATACAACTGTAATATAAATGTCATGGATCAGGCGTTGGTGGTAGTGTAACAACATCAATAGTAGTAAAAGTGGATGCTTGCTCAGTAAAGCTATGTCCAGCCTCGACAGTCGATGGTCGAGCTTGCTCATGATCACGATCACTAGTACTGATGGATGCATCCGTTGGTGGTAGTACAACATCAATATGAGCAGTATTAGTGGAGGCATGCTCAGTCAATATTGCAGCCTCGGTGGTCGATGGTACAACCTTCTCATGATCATGACTAGTACTGATGGATTCTACAGGATGCTGACTAGATGTGGCCGATGGTCCAGTCTCATCTACATGATGATTTTCAGATGCTACCAATGGAGACTCATGCTCATCAGGCGCGCCGCGAGGTGAACTATCATGATATGCATGTGAGTCGATGCCCGCAGAATTTCCATCACGTGTCGTGGCTCGACTATGCCTATACATGTCACATGTCATACGGCATGCTTCTCCACATCCATAACAGCCTATCATCGGCATGTATGTCTATGTAATGAGTGGGCCTGACGCCCACATCAACAATCAATGCACAGAGTTGGTTGCCCAACTCCATCCTATATCTAGTCTCAGGTCGACTGCACATAGAAAAAGGTGGTACCGGTGCACCATGAGTAGGAGCATGTCTCTCTACTGCACTGGCCTCATCCTCATCATGGTCATCCTCAGCATCAGCCATGTCCTGATCGTCATCATCAGGATCCACACCTAGATCATGTGGCGGATCCGACATCTCCTCGCCATCAAAAGGGCCAATGTCTGCAAAATATATACAAGTACACAACTATAATTAGAAAATTTCATTGCAAAATTTAATAAAAACAAGTTAAAGAACATGATAGAATAAATATAAATAAAACAATAATATTAACTCTATTATCTGGCAGCTCATCATCTGTGAAGAGGATGTTGGGACACCCTCGCCAATCTAATCCAGCATAAGGACATGGGACCATAATGAAAGGATTCAGCCCATCAACACTGGCTAGTAAGTCCAGTGAATCTTGTGATATCATGGCTAGAAACATAGTGTCTCCCCTATTGGGCATCATCTGCAAACACATGTGCATCCAGGCCTCAAAAATCGGCCTATGAGGATGTCGAAAAAAACTATGTCTTATTTTTGGAAACCTCTCAAAAAATAAACAAAACAGCTCTGAAGAAAAAGGGAAGTTGACCCTCCCTTGTGCATGAGCATGAAATCTACCTAAGGTCGCACAAAACTACCACAAAAAAATGGCAAACCACCTGACAAGTCGTGGTTGTTGTACTAAAGGATCAACATAATATAAAAGCGAGCAACTAATGCATTTCCTGTCACTGGTGTTGTGCAAAATGGTCGAAATGATAAGGGAGAGGCACTGCATGTTTTGTCTACCAAAAGCACCTATATGTAATTGACCTCCAAGTACATGAAACTCTAAAGGAGACAGTACATGTGCTCTAATGTATCTCTGGGAGTAAACTAACAGACTCCCTGCTACAAAACTAGATGGCACATATGGGAATGAGGGAAAATCCACCCCTCTCCTCGATAGTCCTCTAATAAAATGAATATCCTCCTCAGTGGGTGTATACCACTGGTCAGGACCAACCTAGAAAACCTGTCAATGGGCATTCCACTTGCAGATAAGATATCTCAAAAACACACTATGGGCCTTTAGGTAAGTAGCCTCCTCATAGAACTTGAGGAGGCCTACCTGCCTAAGGATCCCCTGGGTATCTACAGTAATACGGCAAGGGTATGCATCTCTCTCCCTCTCTCGAGTCTCGCATTGACAAATCATGTCATACTGTTTAGTCTGTTGTTGCTGTTGTTCCTTCTCTTCTCTCTGAATCATTGCCATATTAAATAATATTTTTTAATTAAAACAGACATGTATTTAGGAATATACATATATATTTTTTATTGAAAAAAAAAAACAGATAATTCAGTGCGCCATAAAAATAGTCACGTAGCAGTGGCGGTGCATCCTAAGATTGTAGTGCATCGGTGCCCGTGCCCCTAATGAAATGCAATGCGCAGACCTCGGTGCAACTGTCTTTTTTTCAAGCACCGTTGACTATATCTAAGTTCATAATAGCGGTGCACTAACTGAATATACACCCCGGCGCATATAGTCGTGTCTGCGCACCTACTTCATGACAATCACATAGTCAACTGCATGGTCTTTTACCTGGCCGCACTGTTGACCCTATAAGAATCCATAATGCAGTACACTAACATACACCAGGGTCAATAATTCCATCAACGCACCGCATTATGATTCCCATGGTCTACGTGCACCTAGATAAATGAGCGCACTGCCTTTTATTTTATTTCTTTAGTTTAAAATTATTTGGGGCATCTTTCGGTACTGCCTCGGAAACGATGCAGATACCATTAGCACTGGTGGTAGTGCGGCCTGTAAATTTTACAAGCAGCACCGCTATCTGGTGTGAGCCGAACAGCTCCGACGCACCACACGACAATTTTTTTTCTTTTTTAATGGTTATTTTTAAGGTTATTTCAATTTCTAATCTGCTAAAAGGCTTAATTATGGAAAAAATAGAAAAATACTTGTACATTTCACCATGAAGGAGGCATATTAGATGTAAAATTTTCAAAAGAAAATTTTCCCACTGTTTTTCAAAATGCAAGTTGGAGATTGGTGGCCAATGCAAAACAGCAATGTGTGCAATGGGTGCAATGAGAGCACCAATGTCAGGGTGGCTCAGAGAAGGGGGAATGACACCGGTACTTGAGAGCTCTGGAGCACTGAGGAAAGTGAAAAATGAGGTTTTTTGGACGTAAATTTTTTTTATTTAACCCTGTTCTGGTGCACGTGGTTTTATAGGCACACCAGTACGCTTACTTACAACCGCACTGGGGGGTGTCAAATTTGGTGCGTTGTTTATAATGCACTGGGGCGGTTCCCTAACATCGCACCAGGGTGAAATATCCGTAAAGCACTGGTGCGGAATAGTGGTAAAGCACTAGTTTTTTAGACTTAATTTTTTTTATGTAATGCTATTTCGATGCGTGTGGTTTATAGATGCACCGGTGCTCTTGGATAAGAACACACCGATGCGTTTCTGTTTTGGCGTGGTGTTTTATGATGCACCAGCATGGAAGAGTGGTGAAACACCAGTGTGTTATAGTAATAGGACACCCCGGATGTGTGTGTACTTCGCGCACACTGTCCGGTGTGCCAATGTTTTGTGAGCACTGGTGCATTCTATGGTAGGGCGCGCACCGGTAATTGAGAGCTCAGGAGCACTGGAAAACTAAAAAATCTGGGTTTTTTGCCGTAATTTTTTTTTTTAATCTAACCCTTTACCAGTGCGCATGGTTTATAGGCGCACCGATTCTATTTCTAACAAACGCACCGGTCGGTTTGTGTTTTGGCACATTGTATTATGATGCACCAGCGCGGTTTCTTTCTATCACTCCAGGTGGTTTCAATTTTGGTGCGGTGTTTTATAATGCACCATCGTGGAATGGTTATGACGCATCAGTGCTATAGAATAATTTGACACACCAGGTAGGTGTGTAAGGAGTGCACGGTGTCCGATGTGCCAATGTTTGGGTCCGCACCGGTGCTTTCGCGGTTATAGAGCACCGGGGCGACGTTTAGTGATAAGCGCACCGAGTGAAAAACATCTGCAAAACCCTTCGCTCGCCAACCTCCTCTAGTAACCTCCACTAGAAACATATGTATGGGGTATTTCTTTGTGGGGTTCCTCAAAAACATCTGCTAGAGGGTCTTTTCCTTGTAGTGTATAGGCACATAAATTCTTACAACACAACTTCGTCTAGGAAAACTAGGCCGTGTACAAGCTACTCAAGCGATAAATAACTCGTGTTTGATCTATCTCACCTGTTTTATAGCCTTGGTGATCACCCAACGGTAGGGTAGACTTCACACAGGACTTACCATCAAGTAAATGATAAAAAATCTCCCAATATTTCTGCATTAAATGTCGGTCGCCTGCCCCATCCAATAGTGATTTTTTCTTTTTACCTGATTTGACTGTTTCAATGGCTAGTTTCACACCCAGGGCACACTTAGCGTACCCCTGTGATCCCAGTGCACCCCTACGCTTTGAGCAGGCCTCCTGCGTTCCCAGCGTACCAGCTTCAGTCTGATGTGATTCCTTCCCACTGAAATTCTACGTTGCCCTAGCCCTTCCCGCAAGATCTCTTTTGCCATCATCTTTCCTGCATAGTGACCACCTGTTATGCCTTCATGGGCTTCTGTCAAGAGAGTGTGGTTTTCATGCTCTAGAATATCTTTGCGTAGCACTTCATGACTTTTGATAGTGGTAAAATCTGCTGCCTGGTTAACCAAATCCTTCTTTTGTCGTACATAATATTCGGTAGGTGCCATGCATGTGGTCAGGAATGGAGAGATCCTAGTGAAGCGCACATCCACGACCTTAATGGTGAACAACTATGAATCAAGCAATCCTTTCTTCTAGCTAGTGGGTTCCTCACCCGTCTGAATTTAGGACAAGTGATCCCACCCCGTACTTATCTTTCCTAGCTTGACGATGATTTCAAAATTGTATTCTTGAAACACGAGTAGCCACTTGCAGATTTTCCCCCCCAACACTGGCTTATTCACTAGGTACTCTAAAGCTGAATGATCCATATTCATCTTAATGTAACCTCCTAGAAGATAGTGCCAATACTTCTATAGCACATGGATCAGGGCCAACCCTTCCCTCTCTGTGGTCGCATAATTGCGCTCCGCACCTAAGACTGTCCGACTGGCACATGTGATTGAATGATCATTATCTCCAGTGCCAAGCTACGTACATGCCATTCGCAGAACAATCCCTGAAGTATCATCATGAATTACCGTCGCCCAATCGGGGGAAGAAAAGGTGCAGAGACCATATTTTTCTTGAGTAGCTCAAAGCTCTTTTGGCATGCATCATCCCAAACGAATGAAACATCTTTCTTAAGTAGTGTTTTTGGAGGTGCAGTGATCAGTGCATATCCCTGAATGAATTTTCCATAGTAGCCCATATATCCAAGGATCGAACGCAACAATTTCCTAGTTGTAGGCCTTACCAAGTTCGATCATTTGACCAATTCGATGAACATATTATTTATCTCCTCCCTAACCTTTTGTGTATGATAAGGCCATTGTTTTACTGGCTATGCATATGATTTAAAAGTGATGTGCATATCTCCCAACTCCTCTGTGATCTCCCTAGGCCCTGAAAACTCAGTTGGACACACGTCTTGATATTCCATGAGTAGTTCCGCAATCTTGCCTACCATCCCATCATCCCATTAGTTCCCAATTTTAGCTAGCTTGAGTTGTACTACCATACTCATGTTATCGCTTCGTGGTTTTAAAGGTTTCCTACCATCCACCGTATGTATTGGAGGTCCTGCAACTGTGCGTTCCCCTTCTGATTCTATGAGCGAGAAATTGCGCAGATTTGTGTCTCAATATTATATGGTGGCCTTGTGGCACTTGAGAATATCCTGTATCTACATTTCCCATGTGGGTATTTTTCCTACTATGTTGGGGCTGGATTCCACAAATACAAAAGTATCGATAGTTTGTAGAGCTTCCTCAAGCACCTCCAATCCTCCTGTTAACCCAAATGTCCCCAAGAATTCGTCTTTTAAGGTTTTTCCACTAGTGGGTGCGCTGATGTCACTCTGCATCGATGTACCATGCAGTGGGCATTAGTCCCAAGGCATGAATAAACAAGTGAACCCATTCTTCTGCAGTACGATCACACCATTGCTCCATGCAGGTGAACAAATGTTCGCGCGGATTCCCTAGGCCCCGAAATATCTTAACAGGCATGTTAGTCGGAGGTTCAAATTGTAGTAGCATCATATCCTGACAATCCTCCCATTCCTAGAATGCCTCCTTATGTGTTTCCCACCATTTCACAGGTGTTGCATGCATAGCTAGATTAATGGCCCATAGCCTTCCATCCTTGGGATCCTCAGCTTCGAAGGTTCGCAAAAATTCCTTTATACTACCGGAACCATCAAAGCAGGGTAATTATCTTACCTTGGATGATATATAGTGGAATTCCTTGGTGATTCGTAGGCAGCGCAGTGTAGAGACATCATGCAATCGGTCTTGCCAATTTTCTATTTCTTCGTCAATGTCAGAGAAGCATTCCCTGTCCTTCTCCCAGAAAGGCACACCGTCAGCCGTAGGGCTAATCCAGTCTTCGTCCCTCACAGTTAACTTATAAATGTGACCCAACTATTCTTCCTCATGCACTGGCTCGGTATACCTTTCACCTTTTGTAAGGTCTTGTGGTACGATCACCCGTGTTCCCTCACTTTCAAACACCATGCTTCGTTTCTTCAAATTGATAATACTACCAATATCAATGGCCCATTAAAATCCCAGGAGTGCCTGGTAAGGTTCTACATCTTCTACAATCTGAATGACTTCAAATTCAGCTCGTACCTTAACTCTGGTGATATCTACTACAAACTTTGACAATATTCCCAATGGTATGATCTTCTGTTGATTAGCTATGCATAGCTGGAGAGTGGACCAATCCAATTTAGGTTCTCCCATTCATTGCCAAGTCTGTTTAGGTAGTACATTCACATATGATCCTAAGTCTAAAATTACCTGGTCCATTTCATAATCACCAATCTGTGCAGTTAATCACATCTCTCGGTTAGTGCGTCCCTTCTGCTCATAAATTTTGTGCACATCCTTAATCTTCATGACTAGGTCCGTTTTTGCTACAAAACCATCGAGTAGGGCTTGGAGTTTTTCTATAGCCCGCTATTTACGCATCAACTTCATGCATGCCCTCAAGAATGGCTTGACCTCATCTTCAATTCTACTATTTGGAACCGATGTTTCGTTTTTAGCACAGTCTTGTTGAGCTGCAACAGATGTCTCCTTCTCCCTTTGTAAGTCCATGCCTTCCCATTTAGTGGCTGCCTTATGGATAAGAGGCCCCATCTAGGCTCTTTTTTCCAACCATCTGGTGGCCATACCGCTATGCGTTATAACATTAATGCTCAACCCCTTCTCACTAGGTTCCATCTTAACCTGTTGTACATTTTGTGTAGGAATCTGTTGTTTCTCCTACACCTTGGCCATTAGAATTAGGCAATCCTCGATCACATCGTCCAGCTGTCTACAATATCTGCAGGATTGTCGAGTTGGGTTCATGCAGTCCCTCACAAAGTGACCTATTTCCCCGCAATTATAGCAGATTATTTTGCCTCTACCCGTACCTGTGCTTCACCCACGCCCCCCTCCCCTGCCCCTGTCTGGGGAGCCTCCTATACTTGCGGGGGATCTAGGTGATGAGGGGTCCGATTGTACCCTATATAGGTTTCCCCGGTCGATCATCAGATCATATGTTCGGCAGTCCTGTTCATCATGTCCTACGGACCTGCAAAACCTACACCATTGTTGCTTTACCTCTCGGATATATGCGGCAAGGCGGGGGCATTAGTTGGTATCATGCAGCCCAACAACGCGATAGTCATCGCACCATAGCACCAACCCACTTGGTCTCACAACTTCCCTAGGCCGTAGTGGGCTGGGTCCCCAGGCCTGTATGTAGTCTGCGAGCAGCAGGAAGTTATATTTGGTGTGGCCATTCACCCTATATCGTATGCACCACCTTTCTGGTCTGGCCTCCATCCCTCTCTCCCTTTCCAGATTTTGGATCTCCATGTGCATTGCCTCTAGCTAGCCTTGTATCTGTTGTACTTCTAACTGGGTATCATCTCTTGGCACAGTTTCTAGTTTCATGGAAACCTCCAAGGCCTTCTCCTACGTTTCAATGGCTTCATGACCCATTGGTACGCGCAGGTGGGGCAAAAACATTGCAATGAACCACTGCATGTCCTACTTGTTGTCATACTGGAATCCCCCTTCTCTAATCACTTTATTTAATCGTTGATCTGCTTCCGATATGGACTTAGATGGTCCTTTCTTGAAATATTTCAGGCCATTTACTCTCTCAGAGTAGGGCTTAGGTTTCTTGAACTGTTGCTTTAATGCATTATTGATTTCCTCAATAGTCGCATTCGCATGTTGGTCAATATATCCCATGTACCTATCCAAGTCTCTCCCCTCAAAGGAAAGGGATAGTTGTGCCTATTCTTCATAGTCCATATCGATCCTACGAAAAACCAAAACTGGTCCATGTCCTCATCACCCATGCCCTTGAAGGTAGGTAGCTTCATGTGTGAGGCCGTATCATCTTCTGCTGGGGGTGGAGGTGATTTTTTACCCCTATGAGGGTTCGAAGGTGGCATCGATGGAGGGCTATGTGAAACAAAATTTCTTACTGGACTATAGACAGATAAATCCCTTTCTTGATTAGTTCTGTAGTAATTATCACAGCGCATTGTACCCTCACTCTGGTCGGGGCTCATTCACTCTATATGGCTGCACAAAATTCTTTTTTCGCACAAAAATATCTTAATCAGTAATGGCAAAGTTTTCAAAAATTACCCCAGAAACCCTTGAAGAACCTTCACTCTACTTCTTAGTAGGATATGAATTGATTGAATGCATATTCTATCACAAATCCTCCTATCACACTATCCACCCACTGATCTACCATGCGAGTGATGGTGTTATTAGTATTTTCTAACTGTAGGATGCACTCTAGGGTCCACTGCGTGACCTATTCTTCTTTCCAACACTTCTGAAACTTGACAAGCCTTATGAGCCACTCTTGGAGCTCGATCGCATTTGTTACAAATAAAATCTCATAGATCTCCATGAAAATGTACTTATTCTTCCACTCCTCTGCAGTCAACTTCTTACTATGATTTTCTTTTACTGTGAATTCCTGAACTTGTTTTTCAAACCATTCATTGATTTCTTTCTTCTTAGGTTTCCAATACGGTCTTGGCATTACCCGATCTCTCTTAAAAAGTTCCCTGTCCTGTCAACAGAACCATTTGTTGGCTCAAGGGGTCCTAACCCAGGTTCGGAGGTTAAGGTTTGCCAATAAACCGCTATACTACTGGCCCTTTCGGCAGTAATCTGCTTGCGCAGGCCAAAGTCTCACCCGAAGCAGTATTGGAGGGTGCTGGAACTAGGTTTCTGCACCTTGCGAGAGAGTAGGTATGTCAAGCCGATCCATAATTATCATATCTATACTACAAGGGGATGTTCGCAGGATTCTCAATAGATAACCAGACTGTAGCTTATCATATCTACTCAATAGGTTCACATCCACGTGCGTACGATCAGCTATAGTCACAAAATAGTATGATTGCAGAAAATTAATAGACCACAGATACATGTACCATAACAAAGAAAGTTCGTAGCTACAAATATATACATAATCATATAACTCAAGTTCGCATCAACCATAAAAGAATAGATCCAGATAACATCAGATGTTCACAATACTTTCGCATACATATATCATTACCCAAAATCCTATTACATTCCCAAATTACCACCTGCGCACAGAGCCAGTAGGGTCTGCACACACTTGGACAGAGGATCTCCGTGCACACAACCAGCAGGATTCCTAACCCAAACAACCCTACCACAGATCTAACAATTCATGCTTCGCATCAATCTCTATTCTTTCCTGCTTATGACTCAAAAAGTTTCATCTGTTATACTGATTTAGCCTACGCATCCAATGGTCCGTAAACTATGTTTTGCGGACTCTTGGTCTACCCTTGACCCATTTACACTGCGTTAGGAACTTTGACCCACCCCAAAGCCCCTGCATTAGACTAAAAAATATGAAAATATACTAAAATGGAAAAAATTCACAGCCTTTGGGAGACCCTGCTCCAACACACTACATTTCACTCTTGCTTGTGTTAGTAAAAATACATTCGACACTTTTATATCAAAAATAATATACTCGCAAAATCATCAAATTACTAAAACTAATATATTTTAATATGTATTGTTTTTCACTTTTATTTATTTTTATAATTTTAGTTTAAATAATTTGATCTCGTGAACAATACATTATATAATGTTTTACATCATCATTTCCATACTAAGCTATAGTGAGCTATATGAATTTTCATTTCATTTTAAAAATTTAACATGTTTTATTTGTTATATGTAAATTTAATTTGAATTTATTAAATTTTCTTAAAATATTAAATAAAGTAGAATTGTTTTGATTTCGAATCTACAAAATTCTAGAAAAAGCCAAAAAATTTAAAATATAAACATTTTTAAAGTTACGAAAAAAGTTTATATTTAATACTGGGTAGGGATCTATACTATTTCTTAATAATATTATTCGTGTTGTATATAAATTTCACATCTAAATACATAACAATATTCTTAATTTTTTATTTTATTAGAATCTAACTACAATATATATATATATATATATATATATATATATATATATATATATATATATATATATAGTAAAGATTAATTTTTATTTATTTATTAGTTTAATTTAATAAAAGGTTTCCAAATGTTATAGTTTTAGATATTAATTATCATTATTTAAATTTCTTTTGATATAAAAAGTATATAAATTTATTATTTAAAAATATGTTTTCGTTTTTTTAATAAATACAAGTTTATAATATCACAAATTTGTTATTTTTATTATTACGTTTATTGTTTTTCATTTTTTTTCAAATTTAGCTACTTTATGTGTTTTATCACTATTTTTTTTAGACGAGTTCACTGTATTATTTGTAAAGTATATAATGTAATTCTAGGACCAACTAGATCACAATTAGAGAATACAAGGAAAGATTATTATTAGGTACTGAATATGGATGGAAACAAAACAATACAAGAAATTCCTTGAAGAACAATGGTTAGTATTGAAATAAGCTAAAAAAAAGGGCTAAAATAAAATTTGGCCGCAAATTAACAACATTGAAGTAGAAGAATTATATTTAAGACATAGAATATTTATGCACTTAAACTAATTTTATAATACCCTTTAATATTGACATTTTTTATGACTATTTTGATTTTTATGTTATTCTCTTTTCCAATTTTCCCTACCCCTTATGTTATTACTTCCCTAAGAGAACACCATATTGTTAAAAATTTTATGCAGAAATAATAAATAATTTCGAAGATGAAGAAACATAAAATGACCAGCAATAATCACATAAACCGTAAACAAAAATGTTTATTTGGGTAAACTCCAACTTTGAGTTCATTATCCTTGGCCAAAACCCTCGACAACAAGCCAAGTGGCCCTTGGGCCTTCACAACCTTCCTCCCTAACCTCACATTACAATGAAGTCTTCCTGACCTCACATTACAATGAAGTCTTCTCAACCTTTTATAGGCTCGGTTACATGCAATACCATGTACAAAAAAATATGCACAAAAAAGCATGGGTACAGAATACCACATGCCCAAAACCATGAGTACAGAATACCACATGCCCAAAACCTCTACCATTAGACTTGGTCAACTTTATGTTTATTCCCAAGCCAAGTTTACCTAAAATTCCCCCCTTAAACCTTAACTTGGTGTCTCTTTGACTATATCAATCCAAACATAACAAGTGAGTCAATCCTGCTCACATTGTTAATTATCCCCCTTAAGGTTGATACTCGTGGTATTATTTAACCAATAATTCTCGTATCACCTAGGTCTAACCTAGAATTTACCGCCAATTACCCAAGGGCACGCATGCTTGTGCCCGTGTATATGAAATAATTGACTCCATTGTGTATTTTTTTCATTTTTACTCTCTTTATATGGCCATCTAAACTTGACAAAATATGACTGATTCTTTACTCAGTCATGTACGACCACATTATGAACAATTTGATTGACACATTCTGTCAAGTACTTTTTTTGAGTTCACGATCCCACATCCAGAGTTTTTACAGTGCACAAATATCGCCATCCACTAGGCCAATACAAAACCTTAGGAATAGAAGTGTCCCTCTAAAGCCATTATTTGGTTGTGATACCACGTGTGAAAAATGTACTGTAGAGATAATAAATAATTTCCGAGAGGAACAAACATAAAATGACGAGAAAAAATCACATAAACCATAAACACAAATGTTTATTTAGGAAAACGCCAACCTAATGAAATTTCATTAGCCTTGGCCAAAACCTGGCCAACCGGCCAAGTGAGCCTTCACACTTCACCTCCTTAGACTTACATTACAATGAATTCTTCTCATATTTGATAGGCTCTATTACATGCAATACCATGGACATAAAACCATGGGTACACAATACCACATGCCCAAAAACACTACTATTAGACTTGGTCAACTTTATCTCTATTCTCGAGACAAGTTTACCTAACACATGACACATAAAATATCTATATGGAAAGCATAACATTCTTACTCATTGAATAACTATTCTTGCAATAAAATAAAAATTAAAACCCAATGTAATTTTTTAGAATAAAGTAAAATCCAAAACATTAAACAAGAAAGAAATTAAGGGTAGAAATTATCAGTAAGATTGATATCGTCACATGGGGTGAATGGGAGGAAACTAGATAACTCCAACATTCAAACATCTAAGGTGCTTGGAGATCAATTTTCATACTAAATGTTGAAAGGGATAGGAATAAATAACTATATAACAAAACTGACCCTACATTCATCTGTAAACAATTAGCCTAGAAAACGTTAATGCCAAATGTAATTTTATAAAACCTTTGAGGTAGCAAACTAAAATGGAATTAAAACATAATAATAATATATACAGGCACTAGTTCCCTACAACTCACTCTTTCTTAGGTATCTTTGTATCGTGTCTTGAAGATGAGCTATAAACCAAAAATTTGCTAACAAACCATTCAAGAGAAGGGAAGAAGAAACCTTTACGCTAAAAAAGTAAGTGGAGTTAAAATCATCATAATTTCAATCATTAGTGTCCTGCAATGGAACCAATCCCATTTCTCAATGAATAATCAATATTTGAATAGAACCAAACAAGAAAAAATACAAAAAGTGAAGGAATGACACATGTTATTTAGAATACTCGGTCATAATATTTCAACCCTTCACAAAATGTTTCTACTGGAAAATCATAAATATCATGCTTCTTATATGCATGGCTACTCATTTGATGTTAAATATACCTTCAACCAACATAGGTTCTAGATGGATTTTAGCTTTAAACTAAGTAGTTAACAATGGAAGACAATAGTTTCAATATACATCTTAACCTACACAACACGACCTCAATATTGGCTTCCTCGCTCACTTATATTTCGATTCTTCTTTGCATCTATAATCGTTGAAAAAATTAATAAAACATAAAATGAATACATACTTATATTCGGATGACTACACAAATATTAAAATAATTTTTTCATAGCTAAAAGAGATTGTTGCGATTGAAAATGGATCATGCATTAAATCCTAAAAAACTTCAAAACTGGAGATGGTTTTCTTTTCAATGAAGTACAGAAGCCATTAGGGACTTGGTATTGGATCGATCTAACAGAAAATTGAGATAGAGAACAATGTGTCACACAAATCGCACACTCATATCTTTATTCATCACAACAGTTACAAATATATAGGACATAAAACACTAAATTTTACACATCTATATTATGTCTACAACTCATACATAGCAGACAACAAATTCTATATTGACACTTGGGAACTCACAATAAAAAATCACAACAACACATGGAAGCATTACTTCCAAAAATCTCGCTTAATGCTGACATGGAAAACATTGAAAACACATATTACAACAATAAATGAACCACTTTTAGATTTTTCTGATATGGTCATCACAAGCACTCATTTCCACTATGAAATATCATGATTTTTTCTCTTTTCTTCGCCAAACTTTTGTGCTTGCCACCTGATGCATTTAAGACATAACTGCTTCAGACCATTGTTGATGTACTTTGCTAAATTGACACTTTTCAACCAACAGAAGCCCAATGGGTCATTCTTGATAATAAACCATATTATGGAACCATTGGAGGAAATTTCAACACAAAAGTGGACTCCTAAGGAAAAATAGTAAAATAATAGTTATGCGTTTTGGAGGGAAAAAGGAAAAATATTTTTTAATTTTATTTTTGGCCTATCTCCTTATAGGTTTAGTCAAATTTCAAGTGTAGGTACTCGTTGGATGAGAAATTAAATTCCGCATATAACAAGTACCTATTATGCATACTTTTGAGAAAACCCACATTGATAAAAATTGAAGATACATTAAAAAATAAAAATTGAAGATACATTAAAAAAACGTGTTCAACACATATTTTTTTAATGTATCTTCGATTTTTATCAATGTGCATCGTCTAAGAAGTATGCATGATGCATACTCGTTGGATGAAAAATTTAATTCCACATCGGACGAGTGTCTACAATTGAAATTTGAGTAAACCTATAAAGAGACAATCCAAAAAAATACAATTAAAAATAGTTTTTTTTCTTGTTTTCACTCCAAAATATTTACATGTACCTCCTTTTAAATTTAAATGATTTTTATTGGTTTACATATTATGACATGGAAATTACATGAAAATTTTATTGGAACTATTAGGATAAAATTTCCTCTAATGTGCAACCATCTGTTGAATATACAACCTTTTGTTATATTCACCAATTATCTATGATAACATTGTGGGTACAGAATGTCCTTAGCACATAATTCTACAACTTGACCTTGTATAAAATAACCTGTACCGATACTCTCGGAGCGCTAAGGGTCACATCAACTTGACCTTATTAATAAATACCTATAACTAATGTTCCCAAAGCACGATGAGTAAAATTATTATATTCAATAATTGACCTATTATTTGTGGTTATCAATGATTTAATTTTTTAAATTTTTTTCCAATACACTCACTATAAAATATTAATACTGCAACACACCAAACAATGAAAAATCGATAAGAAAATACTTTGAGGTCACATCTAGAGGTGAGAACACCAAAGTTGCAACTTCAGGTCACAACTCACATCCTTGTTCATTTGTAGCATCTTCTAAGTGAAGTGGAACTTATTTGGAATAAATTTCACTAATTGGCTTGCCCACAAATGTTGGCAAAAAATCCACTCACTTCCAAGCTATCGACCTTCCAGTCCAAGCCACCAAGCTCTTCATATTTTACCATTAGAAAGTTCCCCATTTGATGAGGAGAGAATAAGGGTAGCTACGCTCCTATCTACCCCTTCACGTAGTTATTTAAAAACTTCTCAATTATATAATTCGTAGCAACCTTAATAGCAGGCTACTCATCACTATTGGGTGTGGAGCCTCATTATATTATTTATTTTGTATCACAGGATTGGACCTCTGTACCTTAATGGGGTGGCAACGCCGCCCATAATTAAATGTTGCCTGGGGGGTTCGGGGGGGTGACTGCCACTTTATGGAGCCCCCCCCCGGCGAGGGGTTTCGGGGGCATCACCCCCAAAGCTAAAAACATATGTAAAATTTCCTTGTAAAAGTATAGTAATTTCTAGTCAATCTAGGCTGTTCATTAGGCGGATGATCTGACGGTAGAAGTTCTGTTTAGTTTAGGGTTTTTTCCCCTAGAAGGAAACCGCTCACTTTTATGAGGGTATTATCTTGCAGCTGTGTATTGTGTGTGTATTCTCAGAGCAAGAAACAGATAGGGAGACTGTGAGAGAGAGCAGAGGATATTACAATGGATCTGCTGTAGGTTGTGTCTCTTCATTTTTGCTGGATAATAGAAAGGAAGGACTGGCTGTTCGGGGTGGATGCAGCCCAAAATGGGTGAACCACGTATATCTGTGTCTCTCCAGTTTTATGTGTTTTGTGTGCTTGTGTTTTCCACATATTTTATATGTTTCATTGCTCTGTAATATTTAATTTTCTAACAACTGGTATTAGAGACGAAGGTCTATTTGGCTAATAAACTCACAAGAAAAAATGGTTCCTAGTTTGACTTGGAGAAATGGCGAAAGATGGTAAATTTAGGGTCGAGAAATTTAACGGCCAAAACTTCCCACTGTGGAAGATGCAGATGGAAGATTATCTGTATTAGAAATATTTGTACCTACCATTGAGAGAAAAAATAAACAAGTCGACGACTATGAAAAATGCAGAATGGGATATTCTTGATAGAAAGGCAGTTGGAACAGTATGGTTGTGCCTCGCAGCGTCGGTAGCCTTCAATATTTCGAATGAAGCAAAAAAAGAGGGTTTGATTAAGGCGTTGTCAAAACTATATGAAAAACCCTCGGCCTCAAACAAGGTATTTCTTATGAAACGTTTATTTAATATGAAGATGTCAGAAGGTGGATTTGTTGTAGACCATTTATATGATTTTAATACAGTTACCAGTCAGTTAAGTTTTGTAGGGGTAAACTTTGATGATGAAGTTAGGGCTCTTTTATTTCTGTGCTCATTGCCAGAAAGCTGGAATGGTTTAGTTATGGCCATTAGTAAATCTGTCTCTGGATCTAGTACTTTAAAGTTTGATGATGTTTTCGGTGCTATCCTTAGCGAGGAAATGCAACGAAAAAGCTCCAGTCAGACATCGGGTAATAATTTGAGTACAAAGTCTAGGAGGAGAAGAATGGAAAGAAGAAAGAGCTCGGGATATCGCAATAAATCAAGGAAAGGCAGATCGAAGTCCAGATCGGGTATAGTGTGCTAGAAATGCGGAATGAAAGGAAACCTAAAGAAACACTGTAGATCTCAGAAGGGAAAAGAAGGAGATGCACAATAAGAAAAAAATCATGAAGCAAATGTGACAGGTGATGTGTTACAATATGCATTGATTATTTCTTTCGAAAATGTTACTAATTCTTGGGTAGTAGATTCAGGGGCCTCATTCCATGCCACACCAAATAAGAAATATTTGCATTACTATATTCAAGGAGATTTTGGAAAAGTCTGTTTGGATGATGATAAACCCTGTAAAATTGTTGGAATGGGTAAAGTTCTTGTAAAAAAACAAAATGGAAACCAATGGATATTAAAGGAGGTAAGGCATGTTCGAGATCTGAAGAAAAACCTGATTTCAACAGGGTAGTTAGGTAGTGAAGGTTGTGTGACAACTTTCACAGATAAAACATGGAAGGTCACCAAAGGAGCCCTGGTAATAACAAAAGACAAAAAGGTTGGTACATTGTATTTATGCAATGGTATTTCTAACTCTGTTAATGCTTTAACTTCCAAAGGAGTCGATGCATCATTATGGCATCATAGGCTCAAACCCGTGAGTGAAAAGGGGATGAAGATTCTTCACTGAAGAAATTTGTTGTTGGGTTTGAAGAATGTTGATTTGGATTTTTGTGAGAATTGCATTTAGGGAAAACATAAGAGAGTCATATTTCTCAGATTTGGGAAAGAAAAGAAGAGCAAAAAATTAGAGCTTGTGCATACAGATGTATGGGGACCTGCTCAGGTATCATCTCTTGGTGGCTCTCGTTATTATGTTACTTCTATTGATGATGTAACTAGAAAAACTTGGATTTATTATATTCAGAATAAATATGATGTATTTGATACTTTCAAGAAATGGAAAGCTTTGGTTGAGATTGAGACAGGAAAGAAGTTGAATTGTCTCAGATCAGACAATGGAGGTGAATATTGCAGCAACGAGTTATATAGGTATTGTTTAGACCATGGAATTCACAGAGAGAAGACAGTTCCAAGAACACCACAAGAAAATGGTGTGTCAGAAAGGATGAACAGAACAATCATGGAGCGTGCAAGGTGCATGAGATTGCATGCAGGATTTCCTTTACAATTTTGGGCAGATGCTGTAGATACTGCTGTTTATCTAATAAATAGAGGGCCTTCAAGTTCCTTGGATGGTGGTATTCCGGAGGAAGCATGGACAGGTAAAAAGGTAAACTACTCTTTTTTAAAGCCTTTTGGTTGTGAGGCCTTTGTCCATATTAATAAAGAAAATAGAACAAAGCTTGAGGCAAAATCAAAGAAATGTACCTTTATTGGATATAGTGTTAATGATTTTGGTTATCGCTTATATGATTATGAAAATCAAAAAATCATTAGGAGCAGAGATGTAATATTCAATGAAAAGGTCTTGTATAAGAATCAGTTGCAGGAAAAGAAACAAGAAAAAGAAAGCAAGGAATACACGATTCTTGATGAGATAACTGAAAAAGTAAAGGTGCCTGAAAATAATAATAATCAACAACCACAGCAGCAACAACCACCACAACAGCAACAGGCACCTCAAACACCTGAAAGTGGTGTTAGAAGATCTACCAGGATAAGTAGACCCCTTGAACGATACTCTCCTTCATTATATTATTTATTGTTGACTGATTCTGGTGAACCTGAATGTTATGAAGAAGCAATGCAGGTTGAAAGAAGGAAGAAGTGGGAGCTAGCCATGGAAGAAGAGATGGACTCCTTAATGCATAACCAGACTTGGGACTTAGTCAGGTTGCCTGCAGGTAAAAATACATTGCAGAATAAATGGGTTTACAGGCTAAAGGAAGAAGATGGAGGAAAACAGAGGTACAAAGCTAGACTTGTGGTGAAGGGGTTTGCACAGAAGAAAGGTATTGATTTTGATGAAATATTTTCTCCTGTTGTTAAAATGAATTCAATCAGAACTATTTTAAGCCTTGTAGCAGTGGAAGATTTACATCTTGAACAGTTAGATGTAAAGACAACATTTCTCCATGGAGATTTGGAGGAAGAGATATACATGCAGCAACCAGAAGGATATGAGGTAAAAGGGAAAGAAAAATTGGTGTGGAGGTTAAAGAAGAGCTTGTATGGCTTAAAACAGGCTCCAAGGTAGTGGTATCTAAAATTTGACAAGTTTATGTCTGAACAAGGTTATACTAGATGTCACTCTGATCATTGTGTTTATCTAAAAAGGAAAAATGATGGCAGTTATATTATATTGTTATTGTATGTAGATGACATGCTTGTTGCAGGGTCTAACATGCAGGAAATAAATGTGCTGAAAAGAAAATCGGCAAATTCATTTGCAATGAAGGATTTCGGAGCTGCAAAACAAATCCTTGGTATGAGGATAACTAGAGACAGGAAAAATCGCAAATTAACACTGTCTCAGAATGAGTACATAGAAAAGGTGTTGAAAAGATTTAATATGCAGAATGCAAAACCAGTTAGTACACCTTTTGCTAGCCATTTCAAACTTAGTAAGGAGATGTGCCCCAAGACCCAAGAAGAAATGGAATATATGTCTAAAGTTCCATATGCATCAGCAGTTGGAAGCTTAATGTATGCAATGGTCTGCACAAGGCCTGATATTGCACATGTAGTGGGAGTTGTAAGAAGGTACATGAACAATCCAGGAAAAGAACATTGGATGGCAGTAAAATGGATTCTCGGATATTTGAGAGGTACCACAAATCAAGCATTATGCTTTGGTGGTTCAAACATTGCTCTACAGGGATATGTTGATGCAGATATGGCAGGTGACAGAGATAACAGGAGGAGCACTACAGGATATGTATTTATTGTAGGTGGAACAACTGTCAGTTGGGTTTCAAAAATCCAAAGTGTTGTTGCACTTTCAACAACAGAAGCAGAGTATGTTGCTACTACAGAGGCTAGTAAAGAAATGATTTGGTTACAAAGGTTTATGGATGAATTGGGTAAGAAGCATGATATGGGCACGTTATACAATGATAGCCAAAGTGCCATTCATCTTGCAAAGAAATCAGCATTTCATTCCAGGTCTAAACACATACATCTCAAGTACCATTTCATACAATTAGTATTGTAAGATGGACAGTCGAAGCTGGAAAAGATACACACTAGCCAAAATCCTGCAGATATGATAACAAAAGTTGTAACCAAGGAGAAACTAAGATTATGCTCAGTTTCAATTGGTCTTCAAGGATGACGAAGAAGATGACAAAAAGCCAGGTCCAAAGAGGAGTCATTGTCTAGCAAACGAAGCAGCGGTGCAGTTGCTACAATCAGTATCCAAGTGGGAGATTATTGGGTGTGGAGCCTGATTATCTTGTTTATTTTGTATCATAGCGTTGGACCCCTATATCTTAATGGGGCGGCAATGCCGCCCATAATTAAATGCTACCTGGGGGGTCCAAGGGGGGCAGCCAGGACTTTATGGAGCCCTCCTTGGCGGGGGGTTTCAGGGGCAGTGCCCCCAAAGCTAAAAACATATGTAAAATTGCCTTGTAAAAGTATACTAATTTCTAGTCAATCTGGGTCGTTCATTAGGTAGATGATCTGACGGTAGAAGTTATGTTTAGTTTAGCGATTTTTCCCTAGAAGGCAACCCCTCGATTTTATGAGGGTATTGTATTGCGACTGTGTATTGCGTGTATTCTCAGAGTGAGAAACAAATAGGGAGACTGTGAGAGAGAACAGAGGATATTACAGTGGATCTACTGTAGGTTGTGTCTCTTCATTTATGCTGGATAATAGAAAGGAAGGAATGGTTGTTCGGGGTGGACATAGCCGAAACTGGGTGAACCACGTATATCTATGTCTCTCTGGTTTTATGTGTTTTGTGTGCTTGTGTTTTCTTCATATTTTAAATGTTGCATTGCTCTGTAATATTTAATTTTATAACAATCACTATTGTGCGTTTGTGGAACCAACAATGATTCAACACCAACAATGATTAAGATCTGGAGGAATTGCTTTAAAATTTATGCCATTCTTCAATCTTGTACCGTGGCATTCAAAGCATAAATATCATGATTTTTTACCACACGGATGCACTACACCAACATTCTTTTGAATATTTGATCAAAATCTCGTCAAATATCCAAAGTCACATCTATAGAAGTGGGTTTCCATAAATCACCATTCATGGTCGTCCCAAATGACCCTGTGAACGATCAAAAATCATTTTGTGCTTCCTAGTCCATGTGGCCATTATGTTCCTGAGGGAAGTTAAATAATATATCGAAAGAGCTTGATCTATAAAATAATTTACATCCCTCAGTCAATAGGGTGTAACATGGGAGTGCCATACTTATTATGAGCATAGAGGGCCACAACGTTTCTCCCAACATAGTATTCAAACAACTTTCCAATGAAGACAAACAAATTGCAACACTTGGCCTCAACCACTACATTCCCTTGACAACAACACATACTCTTGGATAAAAATTTCATACATGGGTTCCTTCTCACAATCACGGCAAAAAAAATTCATGAACTCAATATCTACAAAAAAAACTAACATTGGCATCAAGAGACGGCCAGAACACCACTCGCCACCATCCATGATGGTGTAGAACGACGGCTACCCCCAATGTGCATATGATGGAGAAGAGAAAGATTGTTAGGATGATGGGTAAGTCTGAGTTGAAACCCACATTGGCTACGGATGGAAGCTGCGTCGATCCATTTGGATTCTCCAGGAATGGACCATTAGGAGCGAATGATTGCAATGTGTTTCGATTTTGGAACAATCTCCTTGTAGAAACAAACAATCTAAGGGAAACGACACAATTTATATTGCTAAAATCTAGCTCACCAATATTGGAGATGGGCACAATTACCTCACAAGCATTGAATTCTCTGGCAACCCAGTGAGTCAGTTTCCTTGCATGAACAAAAATACATTGCAGAAGCCAGGAGAAATGTTGCAGAAGTCATAGATCATGGAAAACGCAACAAGATATAGTGTTGGTATTCCAAGGGAGTGGGCGGTTCAGTTATTTATACATGAGAATTAAGTGACTATGAAGAATCAAGTCATGTAGGAATTTACAGGGCAGGTTCATTAGATCAAGAACCAAAGGTCACTGCTCACAAAGAAATCACAAATCATTACACTAGTATAATAATGTGGTTAAAACCCTCAAAGAGGGAAACAGTCCACGGCCTGAGCAAACGCGGCCACTTCAAGAAATTTATTAATATAAAAAAAATAGTTACATATGTTTCTCTCATAAACGGTTACCGAAAAAATGACCCTCCATGCTCTTTAAATAGAGATCATGGAGAAATCAGGTGTTAAAGCCATAGATCAAGTGTCATTAATACTGAGGTGAGAGATAACCATCGGATCACTACAAATCATGACCGTTGGATTGTAAGTTACAAATGTGCATGGTAAAGAAACACACTTTACCTAACTCTACACTAGACTAGGTTATTCTTAACTATTTCCTATGTGTCAGAATATCCTAACATCCCCCCTTAAGAACAACTTGGGATAGGATTGAAGGATTTACAAAGGTGACACAAAAGGAGCCTATCTCCTATGTGTCGAAATATCCTAACATCCCCCCTTAAGAAAAAATTGGGATAGGATTGAAGGATTTAAAAAAGTGACACAATAGGAGAAGGAAGGAGGCATTAGGGCCTATCCCCCCCTAATGAAGACTTTTCTGAACTCCAAGCATGGATCAAAGTTTGGTAAACTTTTCTTCTGTGAGAGAATTTGTAAAGATATCGGCTACTTGATCATTGGTTTGACAATACTGCACTTCAAGAACACGATCATGAATGAGCTTTTTGATGAAGTGTATGTTGAGTTCAATGTGTTTCATATGCTGATGTTGAAATGGATCTTTACATAGCTGAATGGCACTTTGATTATCACACCAAAGTGTAGTTGGATGTTGTTGATGAAGACCAAATTCAAACAGAATCTAACGAAGCCACATTGCTTCCTTGTTGGCTTTAACTGCACCACGATACTTTGCTTCTACTGAGGAAAGAGAGATAGCACTTTATTTCTTACAAGACCAAGTAATAGGTCCTAAACCAAGAGTGAATACATATCCTGCAGTAGACTTTCGATCATCAAGGTCACCAACCCAATCAGAATCAGTGAAACCAATCAACAATGGAGATGCTCCTGCACTGTAATGAATCCAAAACTGAATTGTACCTTGAATATATCGAAGTATTCATTTAGCTTCTTTCCAATGACATTTATGAGGTTGGTGCATAAACTTAGCGATAATACCAACGACAAAGGAAAGGTTAGGACAGGTGTGGGTTAGATATAGAAGTTGACCAACAAGTTGGCGATATAAGGTAGCATCAAATTCAGTGGTAGTACAAGTGATTGAAAGATTGACTCCAGACTAAAAGGGAGAAGGGGCTGGCTTACAGTCTTCCATGTGAAAGTGGTGTAGAAGATCACATGAATACTTGGATTGAGAGATGGTAATTCCTTTGTTGGATTGCAGAACTTGAAGACCAAGGAAATAATGCAAGTGTCCTAAGTCTGTCATTTCAAACTTCTTTTTGAGGCTAGAATTCACATGTTTTATATGGTTTGGATCACTACTAGTAAGGATAAGATAATCAACATAAAGAATAAGGATGGTGAAGGACTTACCCACTTTCTTGGTGTAGACAGTGTTGTCAGAATGACACCTAGAAAAGCCATTATCTAATAGAAATATATCCATTTTGGCATACCAAGCCCAAGGAGCTTGTTTGAGACCATAGAGAGACTTCCTAAGGCAAAAAAAAATGCTAGAGTCATTTTCGATAAAGCCAGGGGGTTGTTCCATGTAGATTTCTCCATGTAAATCTCCATGTAAGATGGCAGATTTAACATCCATCTGATGGACTTCCCATTTAAAGGAAGCAGCAAGGGAAAGAAAAAGGCGAGTAGAATTCATTTTAGCAACAGGGGAGAAGCTTTCAGTATAGTCAATGCCTTAAACTTGTGAAAATCCTTTAGCGACAAGACAAGCTTTATGTCTATCCACTTTTCCATCTGGTCCAAACTTTGTTTTGTAAACTCATCTACATTTGAAAAATTTTCTTCCTTTTGGAAGAGGAATAAGATCCCAAGTATCATTCGTTAATAAGGAATGATATTCTTCATTCATAGCTTCATCCCAAGCTGGATGACCAGAGGCTTCTTCAAAGGTTTCTAGATCAGGATTTTGTAGAACTTGAGCCGATAAGGAAGAAGCTCTTTCGAACTGAGAACGTGTACATCTTCGATCGGCAGGGTCACCTGCAAGAGAACCTGCTGCATCCCGAGTGGAGAGGACTCATATTGGAAGTGGTGGAGTATAAGGAACACTTTCACAAGGAGGAGGAGGATTTTCATCCTCTCTGTCATCTTCTGAACTAGAAAGAATTCTATTAAAAATAGAAGAGAGAGAGAGAGGTGGCACATATGCCGAATCAGGCTCGCAGGCCAAAGGTGGCACACCCACCGAACTAGGATCGCAGGCTGATATATTTTCATCAAACTTTACATCTCTTCAAATGATTATACTTTTGGATTTTGGTTGAAGAATTCTATATCCTTTGACATCTTCAGAATATCCAACAAAAATACATTTTTCAGTCTTAGGTTTTAAGGCTTTATGTTTCGCATATAGAATATGGGCCCAAGCATCACTTCCAAAAACACGTAAGTGACTTACATTGGGTTTAATTGAGCTCCAAGCTTCTTCTGGAGTTAAATTCTTTAAAACCTTAGTAGGAGTGTGATTTACTATGTAATTTTCACAGTTAATGGCTTCTGCCCAAAAATTGAGACCAAGTCCTTTAGATTGAAGCATTCAATTAACCATTTCTTTTAGGGTGCGATTCTTTCTTTCAGCTACACCATTTTGTTGTGGAGTATATGGAACAATATGTTGCAATTGAATGCCACGCTCAGTGTAGAAGTTGATAAATTTGTTGTTAACATATTCTCTACCATTTTCTGATCTTAGCTTAAGATTTTGATGTCCAGATTGTTTCACAACAAAGGCCTTAAAGACCAAGAACATGTTAAAAACTTCACTTTTGATTTTTAAGAAATATACCCAAGTGCGTCTAGAAAAATCATCAATGAAAGTTAAGAAGTACTTGCAACCAGAGAAGGAAACAACAGGAAGTGGACCACATAAATCACTGTGCACAAGCTGCAAAGGGGCTGAAGTGTGCCCAGAGGCACGTTTGTCAAAACTATCCCGATGATGTTTTCCGAGTACACATCCAGAGCAAACACCATCTTGGCAAAATACCATAGGAAGGCCCGTCACCATATTTTCCTTACATAGAGTTTGAAGAGAGCGATAGTTTAAGTGACCAAATCGCTCATGCCAAAGTTTGCTCACATCATCATTATGAGAAACAAAAATAGAGGGAAGGCATGATGACCCAAAGTTGTCAAACTTATACAACCTTGTAAAATCATAGCAATGCCAGTAGCTAAAATATGTTTAGGATCTTTGAGGTCCTTGATTACAACATCATGAGGTGAGAATTCTACTATTTTCCCTTCACCTGAATGATTTATTTGATAAAAAAATAGAAGGTTTCATGACAAGGTAGGAACGCATAGTACATCATTAAACTGAACATTATCTAGATGAATGGTTCTAGATCCTACAACACTAAGAGATCTATCATCACCAACATAAATATGTTTGGTGTTAAAATCATTTAAACAAGAAAACATGGATTTATTTTTAGCCATGTGGTAAGAAGCTCTAGAATCAATGAGCCACTCATGAGAGGGAGAAGAAGAAGATACATTTAATGCATAACCAAATCTTGATGCTTGACAACCACAAGAAGAAATTTCCATGTCTGAAGTTGAAGGTGAAAAGTGCTCTAAATTGATGTTGTGCTTCTTCATTGTTGCTTCTAAGGATTCCATCTTCCTAAAACATTTGCACTCTATATGGCCATCCCAATTGCAAAATTTGCAATGTCTATCTGTCTTCTTCCCTTTGTTTTGATTTGCATCATTATTTTGGTGATTTGAGTTTTCAATTTGCAGTTTGTTGTTGGGCTGTTAAGGCTTTCTTAGAAGCATTTCCTGTAGTGGTAACACAAGGGTGTAAATTTTTTTCTTATTCTCTTATCAAAGAATCACAAAAGGCATCAGAAGACGGATTCTTATAGGTGGTTCTTGAAGAAATGATGGCTTATCTAGTGAATTGGAAGGTGGAAACAAATACAAAGTATGCAAGGCCAAGCTTAGCAAGAATATAATAGATAAGGCTATCATCGTCATTTTTGATCTTACAAACTTTTAAAAGAATTATGAGGGTCTTGAATTTGGACAAAAAATCTTCAATGGAGGAGAAATTATTGGGGTCCAAAGTAAGCAACTCATTTTCAAGCTGGTGGGCCTTGATTTGATTTTGAATGCCAAAAATAGTTTTTAGCTTTTCCGGGGCTTCATCATGGATGTCAATCTCAAGGATATGAAATCGAAGATCTTGAGCAATGAACATTCCTATCAACCCTCATACTTGATCTTGTTTATTTTCCCATTTAGTAGTTTTATCATCATCGAAAGGTTTAGTTTCTTGTCTTGTGGCTATTCTATAAATCCCTTTACTTCTAAGTATATCTACCATGTGAGGTAGCCATTGGAAATAATTGGTACTGTTAAGAATAATAGCGAATGCACTTTCAAATTTTATTTTATTTTTAACTAAAGCTAAGAAAAGCTGAAACTAACTACTCTAATGGAAATATCTCAAACAATTAGGCCGTTTAAAAAAAATGGCTCGAGAAATGGCTTCCAGATGAAGAAGTTATGCCTTTTGAAAAATCTGAGTTGTAAATGTCGAATTGTTATGGGAATGGGATGAAGTGCGGCTTTAAAAAAAAAAAAATCTGCCCCTTTGAACAAAAACTTTTTACAAAAGAAGTTTGAAAAGGAAACTTGAACCCAAGACCTCTATTCTCATAAACTAACCCCTTACCAAGTGAGATAGTAAAAGGATCACGTTATTGTTTGAAAGGAGGAAGGGTTTTTTTTTCTTAACTCTTTGGTGTGCGCGCCTTTTTCTGCACAAAAGAACACAAAAAAAAGCAAAAAAAATGAAATACAAAGCCTTATGGCAGAATGTTATATTTTCAGTTAGCCTTATCGGAAACTATCACTTTTTTCACTCTTTTTGATTTCTCGAGATCACACAAAGACGCAGGGAAAGAGCATACGTAGCAAAAAAAATCCCATTTTCCTATTTATGATTTGTCGAGATTGCACACAGTGCATAGAGAATACACAGAGAAGAGGGTATAGATCTAAAAAATAAATGAAATCTTAATACCGGAAATAAACAAAAAAAAAAATTGAGATAAGCAGAACTATTAACAAATATAACCGCAAAATAGATGCTTTATACCTCCAGATCTAAACTGTCATAACTTGGGTAGCCAGAAACCATTTCGCATGAAACGAAAAGTGTTCCTCACTGTAACAAATGCTCTGGAAACAACCGATTAGTTCTCCAAACCCACAAATGTTCAGAAATAGTAGATCTAGAAAATGGCATTCGCATGCAATCAAACTGACTTCGGATTTTGATCAACGACGGACGCGACTCTTAAAATATCTTTGATACCATGTAGGAATTTACAGGGTAAGCTCCTTATATCAAGAAACAAAGGTCACCACTCACAAACATATCACAAATCAGTAAACCAATATAATCACGTTATTAAAACCCTCAAAGAGGGAAACAGTCCATGGCCTGAGCCAACGCGGCCACTTCAGGTAATTTATTAATATAAAAAGAAAAGTTACGTATGTTTCTCCAATAAACGGTTACCAAAAAAATGACCCTCCATGCTCTTTAAATAGAGATCATGGACCAATCGGGTGTTAAGCCACGGATCAAGTGTCGTTAATACCGAGGTGAGAGATAACCGTCGGATCACTACAAATCATGACCGTCGGATTATAAGTTACAAATGTACATGGTAAAGAAACACACTTTACCTAACTCTACACAATACTAAGTTATTCTTAGCTATTTCCTATGTGTCGAAATATCCTAACAAGTCAAATATCCCAAAACCTAGCCTCTAGCTTGCAGTTTCTCTCCTCTTTTCGGATTTTCTCTCCAGGCTCGTGAAATAAAAGCGTTCCTCATTCCCATATATTGAATGGAACGAATTTCAATAGATTCCCATCGTATTGATTAAGTTTTAATTCAAATATATGTCATTCACGATGGTAAATAAAACTTTTATATGCCCTCACTTGTGGTACACTCTTAAGCTTTTAATTTTTGCTGTAGGGCAGCAGGCTTTATGGTTACGCTTTTCAAACAAATGTTTTTTTTAATATTTTTAAGCGAAGAATATATATATATTTATTACTTTTTAACTTCGCCACCTGTCATTCATGATGGAAAATAGTACCGTTACATGAGCTCCTTCATGCCACACTATTAAGTTTTGATTTTTTCTTGTAAATTTGGGATTATTCATGCTTAGGATTTTTAATTAAATGTTTTTATTTTTAAAATATTTTTAAATAGAATATATATAAGAATTTGTTACTACTGATTTGGACTCATCATAAGTAAAAAACCATGGATATATAACAAAGAGGTTCTCTCTTTAAAGGCCTGACCACATAGGGAGACACATGTTCAAACACGTTATTATTCTTAAAGAACACCAACATTCCAAATTTTATTTCAAAATATTCTACAAAGCACATAGAGGATCACTTTTTCGGTTGTTTTCAACCTTACCGTGTCAAAAAAAAATTCTCATCCTATATTTGGTTGTTTGAACACAGCCAAAGCCATGAACCATTTTTTACTAACTAGTCTAAACGTCTGAAGCATTTGACCGTTCGAACCTCTGTCAGAGACTTGCACCTTGGCATGATTTTTGGTGTTGGAAGTACCTATGATTTTGGAAGCATGACCGGGGAGAGTAAAGCGGGAAGAGCTAGGAGAATACTATTTGGAGAGGGATCCATTTATAGAGGGGTAATCGATAGATACCACGACATAAAAATTGTATATTTTGGTAATGGATTACCCTTTTATCTACCGTGAATAGTCTATGTACTCTTAAAAATGTTGAAAAAATTGTTTAATAACACATCATAAAATCTCTTATTCAATCCTATGTCCAAGTGTCTCATGGATTTGCAGTAAGCCCAACCTAGGAACTTAATTCTTCCACTGCTTATATGATTTTTTTAGGATAAAAAAATTTTCAATTCCTTCTACTTCTGCCACACAACCTTCATTTCCTACAAATGTTGCCATAGGACGTTCAATTCCTCTTAAACCTTATGATAATCCTTGAAACTTAAAAATGAGATTACCTAATTAATTTTTTTAGTTGTTGGGCATGGATGCCATCTTTTATTCTCAAATGTAAGCAATAGCATCACCTATAGACACCATAATGCATTACAATCTACATGGGAGTCAAATCTACCTAGTTCGTTGCTCTGAGTGTTGATTGCATGCTCCTTCTATCCCCCCACTGCCTCTTTCTCTATTCATATGTGTTCAGTGACCAAGAAAAAACATGACATTCTCATTCTTCATTTTTTTTAACATACATGTTAACATTAGAATCTCCTTGGTGCCTTAGAAGAAAATGCACCCTTATTGGCCCATCTTTTCTCTTAGCATGCTCCTAGGTTTTTTTCTTCATTTATTAAGCTAACCCTTTGATTATTAATCATATATATGTATACCGTTCGACAAAACCTATCAATGGATTACAGACACCCACTTTCCAAATTCTCTTTTGTTTCCATGTCTAAAAAAAAACTCTCTTTGGATCATCACTACCTACCAAACACATATTTTGTGATTTATATAACTTTTTAAGCTATATTTCTTTGTATTCAACAGTCAGTTTGAAAGCATAATTGCTAATTTCTTGATCAAGATTCATGGAAAGGTTGCTCTAATAGAGATAAAATTGAAAATGTGATATTTTGTTGTTTGGAGCTCTAGGTCTCTTAGACCGCTTGTTCTTGCGGACGTCATTAAAATTCCTTCAATTATTTAGCAAGAAAAAGACGCTCTTCTCTCTCAAGAGAAACCAAGTGTCTCACACTACATTTCACTCTTTTTTATGTTAGTGAAAATACATTTGACACTTTTATGTCAAAAACAATATACTTGCAAAATCATCAAATTACTAAAACTAATATATTTTAATATGTGTTGTTTTTTATTTTTATTTATTTTTATAATTTTAGTTTAAATAATTTGAGCTCGTGAGCATTACATTATATAATGTTTTACATCATCATGGTAGATGAATTTGCACTTCATTTAAAAAATTTAACATTTTTTATTTATTATATGTAAATTTACCTTTTTATTATTTAATTTGATTTTATTACATTTTCTTAAAATATTAACTAAGATGGAATTATTTTGATTTCAAAACAACAAAATTCTAGAAAAAGTCAAATATTTTTAAATATATATATTTTTAAAGTTCTAAAAAAGAGTTTATATTCAATATTTGATAGGGATTTATAATATTTCTTAATAATATTATTTATATTCTATATAAGTTTCACATCTACATACATAGCAATATTTTTAAGTTTTAATTTTATTAAAACTAACCACATATATATATATATATATATATATATATATATATATATAGTAAAGACTAATTTTTATTTATTTATTAATTGAATTTAATAAAAAGTTTTCAAATGTTATGGTTTTAGATATAAATTATCATTATTTATATTTCTTTTGATAAATACAAATATAATTTTTTATTTTTTTTAATAAATACAAATTTTTAATATCATAAAATTTTTTATTCTTATTATTACTTTTATTGTTTTTCATTTTTTTTAATGTGTTTTATCACTATTTGTTATAAGCTTCACTGTACTATTTGTAAAAGTTTATAATATAATTCTAGGACCAAGTGGATAGAAATTAAGGAATACAAGGCTGGATTATTATTAGGTATTGAATATGGATGGCAACAAAACATTACAAGAAATTCCTTGAAGGACAATGGTGAGTATTGAAATTGACTAGAAGATAAAGGCTAAACTAAATTTTTATGGCTGGAAATTAACAACATTAAAGTAGAAGAATAATATTTAAAATAGAGAATATTTATTCACTTAAATTAATCTTATAAAACCCTTGAATATTGGCATTTATAATGACCATTTTGATTTTTAGGTTGCTCTCTTTTCCAAATTTTCCTCCATAAAAAATTATTAGATCAGAAATCACAAAAAAAATGGCATAAAGTAAAGGAAGAACCTCTTATGTTATTACTTCCCTAAAATAACACCATATTGTGAAAGGTATAACACCCATAGTTTATGTTTTTCTTTCAAGCTAGACATTTGAACTTTAAATCCAAAGGGGAGTGGACCCCAATGGATAAGTATGTCGTGGATGTAATTAAATTTTAATTATGGAAAATAAATAAAATAATTTTGGGCATATTGACCAAATGAGAATTGTGAGATCACTTGCCAAATCCATGAGGTATGGAAAGAGGCTAAGAATTCCCCAAAAATGTTTCAAAAATCCTTGAAATATTTTATTTCTAAATTATATTTTTGAGGAAAAATCTAGTTTCCCCAATGAGGTGGAGAGTAGTTGGGAAGGGGTAAAAAGTTGGGAAAAGTAGAAAGCAGCTTTAAAAATCCCTAAATAAGGGAAGCCTAAGCAAACAGGAAGAAAAGCATCCTGTAATTCTAGACGCAGAATTAGAAACAGGCTTTGGGGAACATGAGCTTAAAGAAGCTACTCCAAAATAGATTGAGGTTGGTCTGTTCTAGTAGGAGATCTCAGCTCGGGGGTGAGTTTTGGAGACAAAAGGACTCTAAGGTTGGGAGGACTGGTCAATTGCAAAATCGGTATGCCATAATGTTTATGCATGGTTGAAATTCTTGTGAATGGGTAGTGTGATTAAGAACTGTAGAAGTTATTCTATCTTAAATACTGAAACTGGTATTCCATACATTTACATAATTATTAAAAGAATTCAATCCTCTTAATTCCGCATAGTTGTAGGAATAGGAAATTATGGAGAAAATTAGCTAGAAGCTATAAACCTATTATTGGTTTAAATATGGAGATTTATACTACTCCCATAATTCATAATAACTGTAACTTTAATCTGCTTCGGGGTCAAAAATATGACTATGAATTATACAGAAGAAACACCATTGTATGAAATAGAAGGAACTAGAACTATTTCAACCTATTCCATTTACATTATAGGAAAATGTATGAAAACTCAGAAATGTAGAATAAAGTTGGGTAGGAGTAATTAGAACAGATTTTATTATTTTGTGTCACCTAGGAAACTAAGAAAGTTTCAAGGAAAAATTCGACAGTTAACATAAAGAGAACATGTGACTAGAATCGATAGTGTTACCTAGTTAAATTGTCTTTAGAACTCTGCATATAGAGGCTTAGTAACCTACCGGGTGTAAGTAAATTTAAATGCAGACAATTGTATTTAAATCTGTATATGATGCATTTCAAAGTTTAAATCTACCTCAAATCCTCACAATTACTAGACTGAAAACTGTGACAGAAAAGGAAATAAAATGTACTGAGATTGTTATTTCCACTTAACAATGTTACATTAAATTGAGGCAAAATGCTATGAAGGATATTAGTATGAAAATTATGTGAGAATATCAAGTACACTTGTGGAATGAAATCATAGTAATACTTTCCAGAGGTATTTTAATATATGTACATGTCGGAACAATTTGAAAAAAATTAAATAAATCATATAGTATATTATCTCTCTGGAAAAGTACAAATAAATCTACTACTGAAATCTGGCAGTGTATGAATAGTGTGGAGATCTAATTCATATGAACCAAAAGAAGTCATGTATATAATTACAGTTCTGCTATACCTACATACCTTTCACATGTATTAACAATAAACTGTGTGTGATAGTAATTGCAAATAGAAGCCTAGTATTACATATAAAAATAAATAAAAATTGGACGAGAATTGGTCCCGAGAAAATTATGGGTATAGACATTTATATTCTGAATTTACTACTACTAATCAACCAAAATCATAAAAAATTTAACCACATAGGGAAGAAGCTATTGAAAAATCGACTAATAGAAAAATTTTATGCAGTGGAAAAATTAATCCAATGGAACCATGACAGTCCGTCCATATGAATACAATAATGAGTATCATTTAATAAACAAAATACATGTGAAATCCTTCTGAGTTACGAGGAGTTGAAATGCGAAATATATAACTAAACCCAATTGGGGAAAAACGTATGTGGAACTCCACGGGCCTAGACTTAGAATAACAAATATATAAGAGTATAAGTAGACTGGTCAACTCCGGCACTTGTAACTCTTTCCTAAAAAAACGATTTTCTCTTTTGTAGAGAATCAAAACTTCTACAGGGAAACTAAAAATTCTAAGAGAAAGAAATCATTCTCGTTGCGAAGCTAGATAGACGAAAAGCTTCATTTCACAACCAACCTGAAGAAGATTGTCATTAAAATATGGGACTGGAAGCCAAAACGAAATACGTGAGGATTAAGCACGTAGTTATGGCTCGGATAACCAGTACCTGTGATACAACCAAACCGGAAGTCATTAGTGAATGCAAAAAAAAATAAAAATAAACCTTCGATTTCTACCAAAAACTAGAAGGGAAATTTCATTACCTGGAAAATGTGAACCTCTTTTCATCCACGCAAGACCTTGAGTAAATAAGAGATGCAAATTCATAATTTATATTTGATAATCAGTATGTCAACAATTCGAGCAAAAAAAAACAGAGTGTTGCGGAAGGAGGGAAAACGGTTACCCTTGGCTCGCAAATGTAAGTTGCAAAAGACCAAACGAAATGAATCCTTGCTGGAGGGATAAAACGACAAGAAAATCCATATGTATTATTAGTTTCCCATACCATTAAACTCCTGCATCGAGTTAACTACTCAATTCCAAAATAAATTTTAAGGAGTGGGCGGAAAACGAACCATAATCATTATCTACAGGTAGTGCTACAAAGGTCTGCAATAAAAATTGAAGGACCACTTACCATAGTACGTCGGCCTGAGGGTCGACCATAAATATCGAAACCAAAGGCGAAGTCCCTCATTCAGTTGCCCAAGAATAAACCAGAGAAGACTGCCTTCGTGGGGAAAACACCAGGAAATGGTAAACAACATGGTAAACGACTGATATAGTATACGAGCTGGGAAACCCTAAGAAGGATCCCACTGTCCATGTGGTGCCCATCCACAAAGGGAAACATGGATCAAATTCTAATGGCGGGGAGTACAATAGACTGGTAAAAGATGTAAGGCGAGATATATTGATATGCTTGAATTAAATTTATGACTGTAGAAAGGGACTTAGAATACCATTATTTTTGAGGCTCCAGAGAAATAAAAATCTTATCCGTAGCATTCACCAAGAACGTACAAGATTCAAATGAACACGCATTGATAGTGTGACAGGAGACGATGCCATAACAACCAAGAGAGAGTTAAATGCAATGTACCCTAAAGCATTATAGGAAAGACCATAACCTAGACGTGGAAGACCTCTCAGAAAATCACAACCTCGTAGGTTGGTATGGGTACTGAGGTGATGAAAAATTGTGGAAGGAAAGTAAATATAGTTTTCACGTTATGGTTTACAAGCAGCCCTCCTTACAAGGGTATTAACTCTTGGGTGTAAATTCCAAAGTAAAGGGGGAAGGACGCGTACATAGGAGTGCGTCTTTGCAAATGTATTGAAACAATAATATAACCATGTAACCATATGGGTAATGAATTAAGAAGAGTAGGGGTAAAGTAAAATGGAAATAGTGTAAATATTCTTACCATTAAAAATGTGATATATAGGATAATGGGGTTCTAGGAAGACGTTTCATAGAGTTATAATAGATGAAATTAACTACGGAACTCTTTTGCAGAATTACTGAGTAGTGGAAAAATTTGTTAAATGATCATGATATAAGGGTAAAATTATGTTTCCAGACATGAGAAGAGTAGACTGACATCTCATAAGATCTAATTGGTATGAAAATAAATTACGATACATATATGTGGTTATAGCCAGGAGGTGGCGTAGCAGTAAAAAGTTCGGTGTGGGAATAATACTTAGATTTGACATGATTGAGATAAAAATGGTAATTAAACACTAATTAGAAAAAAAAAAATTGAGGGTGAGGTATGTGACAAATGGTATCAGAGCCCATGGCAGCACAAATGGGTTGTTGTTGTGCTCACTGTATAAATTATTTTCTGTTAGAAATTTTTTTTGTTGTACTGATATTGTTTTGTTTAGTGTACAGCGTGGTACTGGAATTGGAAGAGTAATGGCTGAAGGAGATGAAATTTATGTTGATCTACGTGATGATGATAACACACCAGATCCCAAATCTCCTTTGATGGCTATGTTGCAAGGGTTTCAATGGGAGATAACTGAGCTAAGAAGTCAGAATGACAGGCTGTCACTAGCTAGCGAGGAGCAGGAAAAGCTCATAAGAGAACTGACTTCGTGGAACAGCTAAGAAGGTGAAGGTTCCGGAAAGAGGAAAAAGGGAAAATTCTCAGATGATTCTAAATAAGATGATACTACTAGACATCATTCTAAACATAGAAAGGAGTTACAGGGATAATTTCGAAATATTAAACCTCCCTCCTATGTTGGAGAGAAGGAGGAAGATGCGGAAGCATGGTTGTTGAATATGATTAAGTATTTCCAGGTCTATGAATATGAGAGCAATTTGAAAGATAGATTGGCTGTCTACCAGCTGCAGCGTAAAGCGACCTTATGGTGGGAGGAGACTAAAATGGTCCATGCCATTGATGAAAAAAAAGTGACTTGGGAGGATTTCCAAGCCAAGTTTAAAAACCGCTATTTGAATGAATGATATTATGATGATAAAGCAAAGGAGTTCCATGAACTCAGATTGGGACAACTCACCATATATGAGTTTGTCACCAAGTTTAAAAATCTGATAAGGTACATTCCTTATATTCGTGAAGAAAAGGCAAATGTGCAAAGGTTTTTGAACTGTTTACCTACTGTGTACAAGGAAAGAATAGAGTTTGATAATCCCAAAACTATGGATGATGCAGTGAGGAAAGCTAGATTATGTTACCAGTAGCTTAAAGGAAAAAATGAACATGGAAAAAGCCGGGTAAATAAGAGTGATTTCAAGGGGAAGAAACATAAACCAGCTTACTTGAAGAACTTTGGCAGGGACCATCAGCAGAAGAAATTTAACAAACCCAAGGAAAGTCAAACTACTCAGTCCCAAGTGGGTTCAAAACAAATAGAGGGAGAAAATAAGAAGGAAGGAGCAGTCAAGATGCGAGAACCGCAGAAATGTTGGGGTTGTGGAGAACCTCATCTGTTGAGGGATTGTCCACACTAAAATATTCAGATGATTATGAGGGATCGAGAAGCTACCACAGTGAATGATATAGACAAAAATATACCCATCATCAGTGCAGCTTTGGAGAACCGACAAGAAGAACACCAAGCTACCATGGTTGAGATGGAAGGTAAGATTTCTGACCAATCTGTTACAGTTTTAATTGATCTAGGTGCTTCTTTGAGTTACATTAATCCACAAATAGTAGAGAAATGTAATCTCAAACCTAAAAAATTTCAGCAGTCTTTGTTGGTCTAGCTAGCCACTGGCACTAAGTGAAAAGTAACTCATAAGTTACCTCAAACATCAATGAAATGAAATGATTTTCAGATAGAAGTAAATTTAAACATTCTGCCCTTAGGCTCATATGACTTGTTGATAGGAATGGACTGGTTGGAAAAGGGAAAGGCTATGATGAATTGTTGGGATAAAACTCTGCATTGCATAGATGAAGAATGGAAACCTTTTATTTTCAGGGGAAAACCAAAACCCATCTCTGTAAGACAAATATCAGCGCTGTAACTAAAAATAACAGCTAGGAAAGGATATCAAGTATATGCAGTACATGTCGAACAATTAGGACAACAAATTGAAGAAAACCTGCTGGATACTCTACCAGTAGTAAGAGAGTTTAAGGAAGTTTTTCCTGATGAGATTCCTCATCTCCCCCCCCAAAAGAGAGATTGACTTCTCAATCGATTTGGTGCCTGGAGCAACACCTGTTTCCAGAGCCCCTTATCGGATGAGGGCCCCCTGAACTCATGGAACTAAAAATGCAATTGTAAGAATTGCTGGATAAAGGTTATATCAGACCGAGTGTGTCTCCTTGGGGAGCACCAGTGTTGTTTGTTAAAAAGAAGGACGAAACCTTTAGAATGTGCGTTGACTACCGTCAACTAATTAAGTTGACAATCAAAAACAGGTATCCATTGCCTAGAATTGATGACTTGTTTGATCAGGTAAGAGGGGCTTCTGTATTTTCTAAGATTGATCTAAGGACTGGGTATCACCAACTTAGAATTAAGGAGGAAGACATTAGTAAAACAACTTTTCGAACTAGGTATGGTCACTATGAATTCGTAGTCCTACCTTTTGGTTTGAAAAATTCCCCTTCCACCTTTATGTACTTAATGAACAATGTTTTAAATAAATAATTGGACAAATTCTTACTAGTGTTCATAGACGATAATTTATTTTATTCAAAAAGTGAGGAGGAGCACAAGGAGCACTTGAGGATAGTTTTGCAAACCTTGAAAGAAAATCAGCTATATGACAAATTTAGTAAATGTGAATTCTAGAAAGACAAGATTCAATACTTGGGACATAATATTTCTAAACAAGGGTTGGTTGTTGACCCTGAAAAGATAAAGGTTATTAGAGAATGGCCAGTGCCAACTGATGTTTCAGCAGTAAGATCATTCATGGGAATTGCAGGTTATTATCACAGATTTGTGGAAAGTTTTTCTACCATTGCATATCCCATAACTTCACTACAAAGGAAAGGCACCAAATTTGAGTGGACTGAGCAATGCCAAAACAGTTTTGAACAGCTAACACAAAAACTCACCACAGCCCCTATACTGAAAATTGCAGATCCTGAAAAAGAGTTTGTGGTGTGCATTGATGCATGCAAAGAGGGATTGGGAAGAGTCCTATTGCAGGAAAATTCTGTTATTGCATACGAGTCTAGAAAAATTAAGAAGCATGAACAAAACTACAGTGTATATGATCTGGAATTGGCTACTGTAATTCATGCCTTAAAGATGTGGCAACATTATCTCCTTGGAAAAAAATTCACATTAATGACAGATCATATTAGTCTTAAATATTTCTTTTCTCTTACAGATTTGAATTCCAGATAAACCAGATGGCTGTCTTTTCTGAGTGAATTCGATATGGAGATAAAACATATAAAAGGAAAAGAAAACAAAATTGATGATGCATTAAGCAGAAATGCTTGCCAAAACATAGGCAGCATTGGGACTAGTGCTAGTTCTGATTTAGAGGAATTAGTTAAAAAGGTAGTTGATCAGGATCCAAGTTATGAAAGTCTGCAATTAAAAATGTAGAAAAAGAAAATAGTTGATTACACCCAAAACCAGAAAGGACTGATATGCTATAAAAATAGATTATATGTTCCCAATGTAGAGTCCTTGAAAAAGGAGATCCTGGATGAATATCATAAAAAACCATATTTAGGGCTTCCTGGATATCAGAAAATGCTAACACCTTTGAAAAAGAAATTGTTTTGGCGAGGAATGAAAAAATATGTAGCAGAATATTTAACTAGGTGCATGGAATGCCAACTAGTTAATGTAGAACATCAGCACCCGGCTGGTCTTCTAAATACCTTACCAATTGAAGAATGGAAATGGGACATTGTTTCTATAGACTTTATAACTGGGTTACCTAGAACAAAGTACCAGTGTGACTTAGTAATGGTAGTGGTGGATACGTTAACAAAGGCTGCACACTTCATACCTGTAAAATCTACTTTTGGGACAGCCCAAGTAGCAGAGGTGTTCTTGAAAGAAATAGAAGGGCTACACGGGGTCCCAAAGATGATTGTTTCAGACAGAGATGCTAAATTCACAACAACATTTTGGAAGGGTCTATTAGGGGGCATGGGAACTAAGTTGAATTTTAGCACTGCCTATCACCCTAAGACAGACGGGCAGACAGAGAGAACAAATCAGATTTTGGAGGATATTTTGAGAATGTATGTGATGGACAGGCCATCAAAATGCGAAGAATACTTGCATTTAGCTGAATTTTCCTACAACAACAACTATCAATCCTCCATAAAAATGAGTCCATTTGAAGAACTCTATGGAAGGAAGTGTCATACTCCTTTAAGTTGGAGCCAACCTGAAGATAAACTAGTATTGTGGCTAGATACTTTACAAGAAATGGAAAAGATTGTCAAAAAAATACAAAGAAATATCAAGACAGCACAAGATCGACAGAAAAACTATGTTGATAAAAAAGGATGCATCGAGAGTTCAAAGTGGGTAATCATGTGTACCTACGAATTAAACCCAAAAAGAGCACGCTTTATGCTGGAAGTTGTGCTAATTTGGCTCCTAGATACTATGCGCCTTTTGAAGTGTTAGAAAGGGTGGGACCAGCAGCTTATAAGCTGGCCCTACTGCCCCATGTTAAAGTTCATGATGTATTTCATGTTTTGTTATTAAAAATATGTGTGCATTATGATTCTCACAGTGTTTATTGGAATGTGATACAGGTGGAACCAGAAGGGGAGTTCCTTCCAGAGCCGCTTCAAATATTGGAGCGGGAAGAAATTGAATTGAGAAATCGAAAAATAGCAAGAGTAAAAGTGTTGTGGAAGCAATTTACCATTGAAGAAGCTACATGGGAAAGAGAAGCTGAGATGATGGAAAAATATCCATACCTGTTTCTAGCATGAACTCTAATATTTAGTTGTCAACACCGAGGACGGTGTTTGTTTTCAGTGGGGGAATATGTAACACCCCTAGTTTATGTTTTTCTTTCAAGCTAGACATTTGAACTTTAAATCCAAAGGGGAGTGGACCCCAATGGATAAGTATGTTGTGGATGTAATTAAATTTTAATTATGGAAAATAAATAAAAGAATTTTGGGCATATTGACCAAATGAGAATTGTGAGATCACTTGCCAAATCCATGAGGTATGGAAAGAGGCTAAGAATTCCCCAAAAATGTTTCAAAAATCCTTGAAAGAATTTATTTCTAAATTAGATTTTTGAGGAAAAATCTAGTTTTCCCAATGAGGTGGAGAGTAGTTGGGAAGAGGTAAAAATCTGGGAAAATCAGAAAGCAGCTTTAAAAATCCCTAAATAAGGGAAGCCTAGGCAAACAGGAAGAAAAGCATCCTGTAATTCTGGATGCAGAATTAGAAACAGGCTTTGGAGAACATGAGATTAAAGAAGCTACTCTAGAACAGATTGAGGTTGGTATGTTCTAGGAGGAGATCTCAGCTCGGGGGTGAGTTCTGGAGACAAAAGGACTCTAAGGTTGGGAGGACTGGTCAATTGCAAAAGCGGTATGCCATAATTTTTATGCATGGTTGAAATTCTTGTGAATGGGTAGTGTGATTAAGAACTGTAGAAGTTATTCTATCTTAAATACTGAAACTGGTATTCCATACATTTACAGAATTATTAGAAGAATTCAATCCTCTTAATTCTGCATAGTTGTAGGAATAGGAAAATATGGGGAAAATCAGCCAGAAGCTCTAAACCTATTACTGGTTTAAATCTGGAGATTTATACTACTCCCATAATCCATAATAACTGTAACTTTAATCTGCTTTGGGGTAAAAAATATGATTGTGAAGTATACAGAAGAAACACCATTGTATGAAATAGAATGAACTAGAACTATTTCAGCCTATTCCATTTATATTATAGGAAAATGTATGACAACTCAGAAGTGTAGAATAAAGTTGGGTAGGAGTAATTAGAACAGATTTTATTATTCTATGTCAGCTAGGACACTAAGAAAGTTTCAAGGAAAAATTGTACGGTTAACATAAAGAGAACATGTGACCAAAATGGATAGTGTTACCAAGTTAAACTGTCTTTAGAACTCTGCATATAGAGGCTTAGTAACCCTACAGGGTGTAAGTAAATTTACATGCAGACAGTTGTATTTTAAATCTGTATCTAATGCATTTCAAAGTTTAATTCTACTTCAAATCATCACAATTACTAGACTGAAAACTGTGACAGAAAAGGAAATAAAATGTACAAAGACTGTTATTTCCACTTAACAATGTTACATTAAAGTGAGGCAAAATGCTATTAAGGATATTAGTATGAAAATTATGTGAGAATCTTAAGTACACTTGTGGACTAAAATCATAGTAATACTTTCCAGAGGTATTTTAATATATGTACATGTCAGAACAATTTGAAAAAAATTAAATAAATCATATAGTATATTATCTCTCTGGAAAAGTACAAATAAATCTACTACTGAAATCTGGCAGTGTATGAATAGTGTGGAGATCTAATTCATATGAACCAAAAGAATTCCTGTATATAATTATAGTTCTTCTATACCTACAGACCTTTCATATGTATTAAAAATAAACTGTGTGATAGTAATTGCAAATGAAAGCCTAGTATTACATATAAAAATAAATAAACATTCACGAAGAATTGGTCCCGATAAAATTATGGGTATAGACATTTGTATTCTGGAGTTACTACTACTAATCAACCAGAATCATAATAAATTTAACCACATAGGGAAGAAGCTATTGACAAATCAAGTAATAGCAAAATTTTATGCAGAGGAAAAATTAATCCAACGGAACTGTGATAGTCTGTCCATATGAATACGAGACTGAATATCATTTAAGAAAAAAAATACATGTGGACTCCTTCTGAGTTACGAGGAGTTGAAATGAGAAATATATAACTAAACCCCATTGGGGAAAAACGTATGTGGAACTCCACAGGCCTAGACTTAGAATAACAAATATATAAGAGTATAAGCAAACTAGTCAACTCCGGCGCTTGTAACTCTTTCCTAAACAAATGATTTGCTCTTCTATAGAGAATCAAAACTTCTACAGGGAAACTAAAAATTCTAAGAGAAAGAAATCATTCTCTTCGCGAAGCTAGATAGACGAAAAGCTTCAATTCACAAACAACTTGGAATAAAAGAAGATTGTCATTAAAATATGGGACTGGAAGCCAAAACGAAAGACATGAGGATTAAGCACGCAGTTATGGCTCGGATAACCAGTACCTGTGATACAACCAAACCAAAAGTCATTAGTGAATGCAATAAAAAAAAAAAAAAAACCTTCAATTTCTACCAAAAACTAGAAGGGAAATTTCATTACCTGGAAAATGTTCACCTCTTTTCATCCACGCAATACCTTTAGTAAATAAGAGATGCAAAGTCATAATTTATATTTGATAATCAGTATGTTAACAATTCGAGCGAAAAAAAACAAAGTGTTGCAGAAGGAGGGAAAACGATTACCCTTGGTTCGCAAACGTAAGTTGGAGAACACCAA
This sequence comes from Pinus albicaulis, assembly GCA_034641835.2. Taxonomy (NCBI): domain Eukaryota; kingdom Viridiplantae; phylum Streptophyta; class Pinopsida; order Pinales; family Pinaceae; genus Pinus; species Pinus albicaulis. The sequence goes on along the minus strand of CM076583.1, from coordinate 970,535,819 downwards.
ACGAAATGAATCCTTGGTGGAGGGATAAAACGACAAGCAAATCCATACGTATTATTAGTTGCCCGTACCATTAAACCTCTGCATCGAGTTAACTACTCAATGTCGAAATAAATTTTAAGGAGTGGGAAGAAAACGAACCATAATCATTATCTATAGGTAGTGCTACAAAGGTCTGCAATAAAAATTGAAGGAACACTTACCGTAGTACGTTGGCCTGAGGGTCGACCATACATATCGAAACCAAAGGCGAAGTCCCTCGTTCAGTTTCCCAAGAATAAACTAGAGAAAACTGCCTTCGTGGGGAAAGCACCAGGAAATGGTAAACAACATGGTAAACGACTGATATAGTATACGAGCTGGGAAACCCTAAGAAGTATCCCACCGTCCACATGGTTTCCATCCACAAAGGGAAACACAGATCAAATTCTAATGGTGGGGAGTACAATAGACTGGTAAAAGATGTAAGGCGAGATGTATTGATACGCTTGAATTAAATTCATGACCGTATAAAGGGACTTAGAATACCATTATTTTTGAGGCTCCAGAGAAATACAAATCTTATCCGTAGCATTCACCAAGAACGTACAAGATTCAAATGAACATGCATTGATAATGTGACAGGAGACAATGCCATAAGAACCAAGAGAGATTTAAATTTGACGTACCCTAAAGCATTACACGAAAGACCATAAGCTAGACATGGCAGACCTCTCGGCAAATCACAACCTCGTAGGTTGGTATGGGTATTGAGGTGAGGAAAAATATTGGAATGAAAGTAAATATAGTCTTCACGTTATGGTTTACAAGTAGCCCACGTTACAAGGGTATTAACTCTTGGGTGTAAATGCCAAAGTAAAAGGGGAACGACGCGTACATAGGAGTGCGTCTTTGTAAATGTATTGAAACAATAATATAACCATGTAACCATATGGGTAATGAATTAAGAAGAGTAGGGGTAAAGTAAAATGGAAATAGTTTAAATATTCTTAGCATTAAAAATGTGATATATAGGATAATGGGGTTCTAGGAAGACATTTCATAGAGTTATAATAGATGAAATTAACTATGAAACTCTTTGGCAGAATTACTGAGTAGTGGAAAAATCTGTTAAATGATCATGATATAAGGGTCAAATTATGTTGCCAGACATGAGGAGAGTAGACTGACATCTCATAAGAGCTAATTGGTATGAAAATCAATTACCATACATATATGTGGTTATATCCAGGAGGTGGTGTAGCAGTAAAAAGGTCGGTGTGGGAATAATACTTAGATTCTACATGATTGAGATAAAAATGGTAATTAAACACTAATTAGGATTTTTTTTTTGAGGGTGAGGTATGTGAAAAAAGGGCGGAAAGTAAAGGAAGAACCGGTTATGTTATGACTTTTCTAAAAGAACACCATATTGTTAAAAATTTATTGTAGAAATAACAAATTATTTCCAAGATGAATAAACATAAAACGATGAGTAATAATCACATAAACCATAAAAATAAATGTTTATATGGGTAAAATCCAATTTTGTGTTCATTCTTTACTTTTGGCCAAAACTTTGGAAAACCAGCCAAGAGGTATTTGGCCCTTGAGCCTTCACAAATCACCTCCCTGACTAATCCGGATTTATGCAGGAACGCAACAGAATAAACATATAACCATAAATACAGAGGTGCAGCAGAAATAACACTTCTATTCATTAATATCAAAGAACTGAAATTTTCTTACAGACAGAATGGAAATAAAACTAGCTAGGGCGTTGGTAGCTATCTCTGACAAGAGATGTGGTGGCTAAAGGCCTCTGAAATAAGTTACAATGAGGCTCGAGGGCCTATTTATTATTGAGAAACAATGGAGAACCCTAAAAATCCAAAAACCTAACCCTAGGAGATGAAGCGCCAAAAATATGGGCCCTGTTTGGGTAAATTGGTGTTTCAACTTCCCACGGACATAGCTTTGGCATACTATCTCCGTTTGACGCACATGATACATCATTAGAAATCTCTATATGAGGACTAAAAATTTCACCATGAATATAGTTCCAAAATGGAATGATATTTGTTGGAGGCGCGATGCCCAAAAAACTTCGTTTAGGGCCCCAAAACAGCTCTGGAAATTTAGGACCTGAAAATATGTTAAAAATAGTAAGTTATGCCAAAATTGAAAAACTAAAAGAGACAATGGTGGGGGCCCAAGTGGAATAGGTGGATGACCACCAATATCCACCTATATCATTCCTCCCCCCTTAGGAAGCAATGGTCCCCATTGCGTTAAGTTCCTCCATGAGATGAGGAAATTTCTGCTAAACTTGGTCCCTGGTGAACCACTTTCCTTGGTGCAGGAGTTGGCCAGCTTTGACAACCCGATACAGTTGGATCTTCTGTTGGAGAGTGTTCTTGATTTGCATGTCCATGATACAATCTATGGTGGCCTGTTCCATGCAGTCTGGGTTTAAATTTGTTGGTGTGAGTTTTTCTGCAATGTCTGAGGTGTCCAGTAGAGGCGGGAAGTAAGGACGAAGGCGATCCACATTGAAGACTAGATGCAGACCAAGGAATGTTGGAATACTAAACTCGAAGGAATTGTTACCTGGCTGTACCTGGTGACAAGGCAGGTATGGCCCTAGACGTAGCGGGAAAAGCTAAAGGGTCGAGTGAGGAAGGTGTTCCTTCATAAACTAGCCACACATGTCGCCCACCCTAAGTTGTGTGGGACCCTGTCGATCATGGTGCTACTAGATTGACCCCCTCAAACATTGTTAACTCATTACAGTGTGTTGAATGCTCCATGAAGCTTCACTTCTTGCTTGCTTAACTTAGGATTGACATGAGTTTAACTGCCCTGATTAATTGCAATAGCATATACGTCAATGGGACATAGTGGCCGGAATCCCAAGCCCACCTGAAAGGGGCTGTGGCTAGTTGAGATGTGGAGAGCCCGGTTATAACTATGTTGTACATAGGGGAGGCTCTCGTCCCATGCATGTGGATGCTTTGAATTATACATGCGCATAATGTGTACGATCATTCTGTTGGCGACCTCTGTCTGGCCATCTGTTTGGGGATGGAAAGCTGTGGACTTGGTGAGCTTTGTGTCCAACATTGACCAGAGGCTGGACCAAAATGTGTTGAGGAACCTGCTATCTCGATCTGATATGATAGACTGTGGGATCCCAAAGTGCACCCACACTTGTTCAAAGAAGAGTTTAGCAGTGGCTTCTGCTCTGATATTCTTCTTATAGGTCGCCATAATGGCCATCTTTGAGAATCTATCAACGACCACGAAAACATAGTCATTTCCATTATTCATAGAAGGCAGGCTCGACATGTAATCCATGGAGATGCATTCCCAAGGTCGACTAGGGGTAGGTAGTGGAGTATATAGGCATTGCTTCTTGATGGTCAGTTTGGCAATGGCACAAGCAGTTAAGGATCTGATGTGCTTCTTGACATCCTTTCGAAGGTTCGGCCAATAGAAATACTTTTGTAGTATTGCTACTATTTTCTCAACCCCGAAATGCCCAGTGACTCGACTGTAGTGTGCTTCCCATATCATCTTGGCACGCCATGAACACAAAGGTGTCCCAGGTGACATAAAAGTGCATCTTGGAGGTAAAAATTTGGAACTTGCGTACCCCCCAAGAGTGCCTTATAAGTGTGGCCGAATTCTGGGTCACTCTCATAGAGAAGCGGCCAATCAAATGTCTCATGCCCACAAGAGTTGAGCACGGTGGTGAGCGCCATGATCGGTGGTCGACTGAGGCAGTCTGCAACATTATTGGTACTACCCTTTTTGTACTTGATGTTCAAATGAAACTGCTGCAGATATGTGGACCACTTCTGATGGTGATCACTCTGCAACTTCCCTTTTGTATGTATGAACTGCAACGGCTGGTGGTCCGTGTGGATGATTGTTTCCTTCCCCAAAATGTAATGCTTCCATTGTCGACAAGCTTGCACAATGGAATACATTTCTTTGTCATAAGTGGGATACTTTCGGACTATTCCTTTACAATGTCTCATTTTGATATGCCACACATCGGATGTCCCCGTTGAGTAAGAACTCGCCCCAATAGCATAGTTAGAGGCATCTGCCTCGATCTCAAATGGTTGTTGCAAGTCTCGGTAATGTGAGCACCTGCAGAAATCGCAGGTGATTTTTCACTCGTGAACGCCTTCTGTTGAGGTTCCAACCAAAAGAATTTTTCTCTCGCTCCTCCCTTGGTGACTTGACTCAAGGGCCAAGTGATATGAGAGAATCCCAACACGAACCTCTGGTAGAAATTAGCAAGACCCGGAAAGTAAATGTAGTCATATAGTGGTTAGGGTCACAATCCATAAGCTTATCTGGATCTTGGTTGGATCCACATGCACCCCCTTTCATCAATAATGTATCCCAGATATTGAACATGGGTCATGCCAAAAGTGAACTTCTCCAAATTTTCACACAACTTGTGTTGCCACAATGTTTGGAGGACTTGTCGGATGTGGTGAAGGTGCTCTTCCCAAGTCTTGTCAAGATCGAATGTCATCCAAGTACACCACTACAAATGCTCCGTGAATGGCCTAATATACCTTCCATCATCCCTTGAAGGTTGCTAGAGCATTCACAACCCAAAGGCACACCAAACATTCAAAAAGGCCTTCCTTGGCTTTGAAGGTAGTCTTCCACACATCAGAGGGTTCAATTGGTACCTGGTGATACCCAGACTTCAGGTCGATCTTGCTGAAATATTTTGCACCTTTGATTTGGTCTAGAAGGTCATCAATCTGTGGGATTGGGTACCTATTCCAGAGAGTGATCTGGTTCAGCGCCCGATAGTCAATACAAAGTCTCCACATCCCATCCTTCTTTTGTACCAACATGATCGGGCTCCCACAGGGCGAAGAACTTGGTCTGATGTGACCTTTCTGCAACAGCTCCTGAATCTGCCTCTTGATTTCATCATTCTCCAGAACAAAGCACTGATATATCGGTCCATTGGGTAGCGGCGCACCTGGGGTCAGATCAATCAGGTGCTTGACCTGACAGTGCAGAGGAACCCCTGTGGGTGAGGTGAAGATGTCCCCGTACTCCTTCACAACATTATCCATTTGTTGTTGTCGTGCAGAGGAGTCCTGTCTGGAGGTCGTGGCCACAGTCTTCTTCTTGCCCTGGGGGCGGATCATCAAGAAAACGAATTTCCTGGTTTGGGAAATGAGCTTACTGCATTGTTTTGCAGTAATCAGAGAGATAGCCGCAGGATGTGGTACCTTTGGTATCCTATACAACTTATTTCCCAAAGTAACAATAACAACATGAGGTCGATATTCATACACAGCATGACACTTCAAGATTCATACACAGCATGACACTTCCACAAGTATGGTTGTCCTAATAATACATCAGAAACATCAATAGGAGCAACGTCACATAATACCTCATCCGTGAAGGGCTTGATGCTATAGGGAAGGTGGCACTGCTGGCTGATGCAGAGATCTCGTCCTTGGTGAAGCCACCCGATGGTGTATGGATGTGGGTGAGCTGTGGTCGGCAAGCCCAACCGCTTCACAATGTCTGCTAAAATGAGGTTCTTTTGGCTCCCATTATTGACAATGAACTGTACAGGGGAGCCCTTTACCCACATCTGGGAGTGGAAGAGACGTTCCTCCTCCTTTGGATCTTTTGGTTCCTCCTTATGGATCTTTGTAGTGGCAACAGTGCATCAATAATCTGTTTCCCTTTTTCATTCCCCTTTTCAGGTTCTGATTCGGAGTCAGAGCATGCATCTGATTGAGAAGCCCTCATCTCGGCCACTAGCGACTGCTTGGCCCAACACTCACTTGTTATGAGTGGAGCTCTTATGGAACTCACACCACTTTGTTGTGTCCTTCTTTGGCTTTGCGGTGCTGTTCTTTTCTTGTGGCTTTGACGAGTTATCTTTAGCCGCCATGCCTTGGCTCTGTCCTCTGTTCTATGGTTTGGAAGCACCTTTCCCTTGCTTTTGATTCGTAGATCCAATGTCTCACTTTTTCTGTTTGAATTTCTACTCAATCTTGGCAGTATACCAGTATGCCGTACCAAGCGTGGAGATGTTGAAGAACTCCATTTCCTCCTGAATGTATCTGTGCAGACATATGCGATACCTTTGCACCAGATTTTTCTTTGAATCTTTGATACCCAACTTTGTGTGCAGGGTATGGAACAGATTCGTCAGTTCATGCACATCTTGATCCCTTTGTTGTTGCAGCGTGGTCCATTGTATGTACTTGTCCTCATAGCTCCCCATGGGATAGTACTGTTCCTTGACGGCGTTTCGGAAAGAATTCCAAGTTGGTACGGCCGAGAACAGAGAGGGTTCTGTCTGGTCCTTGTTCTCACAGTAGGTTTCCCACCAGTCCTTAATGTGGGGGGTCGCTTTGAGGAGTGCAAAAATAATCTTCTCCCGGTCTGAAAATTTATGAACAGAGAAATATCCTTCTAATAGATTCAACCATCTATCTACGGAATCTATGTCTATTTGACCCTCAAATATGGGAATGTCAAAATTTACTTTTACCTTAAAAGGAGTCGAACCTCTAGAGTGGCTGCTGGATGTAGATGCGCCGCTGGTGGGCAGCCATTGAAGGATCTGAGCAAAGTTATCCATCATCGCGTTCCTTTGTTTTTCGAGGGCCTCCTCGAGCAATATTTTGATAGGATCTCCTACTCCCTCATCTTTCTTTTCATCCCCTATGGGCGTCCATCAAGGTTTGCGAGGCTGATCTTTCAAAGGTTCCACTAGATCAAGCCCTAGCTCCTTATACCCCGACCTCGCTGGGGACATGCAAAGAAGGATCGAGAAAAAGCAGACCCCTCCGATACCACTGATCTGGATTTATGTAGGAACACAACAGAATAAACATATAACCATAAATACAGAGATGCAGCAGAAATAACACTTCATTTCATTAATATCAAAGAACTCAAATTTGCTTACAGACAGAATGGAAATAAAACTAGCTAGGGCGCTGGTAGCTATCTCTGAGAAGAGATGTGGTGGCTACAAGCCTCTGAACTGAGCTACAATGAGGCTCGAGGGCCTATTTATTATTGAGAAACAATGGAGAACCCTAAAAATCCAAAAACCTAACCCTAGGAGATGAAGCGCCAAAACTATGGGCCACGTTTGGGTAAATTGGTGTTTCAACTTCCGAGGGACGTAACTTTGGCATACTATCTCCGTTTGACGCACATGATACATCATTAGAAATCTCTATCCGAGGAGTAAAAATTTCGCCATGAATATCATTTCAAAATGGAATGATATTAGTTGGAGGCGCGATGCCCAAAAAATGTCGTTTAGGGCCTCAAAACAGCTCCAGAAGTTTAGGACCCGAAAAATTGCTAAAAATAGTAAGTTAAGCCAAAACTGAAAAACTGAAAGAGACAATGGTGGGGGCCCAAGTGGAATAGGTGGGTGGCCACCAATATCCACCTGCATCACTGACCTCATATTACAATGAAGGCTTCCTCACCTCACATTACAATGAAGTCTTCTCAACCTTGTATAGGATCGATTACATGCAATATCATGTACAAAAAACTATGGACAAAAACTATGGGTACCGAATACCACATGCCCAAAACCTATACTGTTATACTTGGTCAACTTTACCTTTATTCCCAAGTTAAGTTTACCTAACATTTCCCCCTTAAACCTTAACTTGGAGTCTCTTTGACTATTAAACCAAAAAATTTGTTGACCAATAGTTTAAGAGAAAGGAAGAAGAAACCTTTACACTAACAAAGTAACTCGAATTGAAATCATCATAATTTCAATCACTGGTGTCGTGTAATGCAACCATTCCCATTTCTCAAAGAATAATCAATATTTGAACGAAACAAAACAATAAAAACTCCAAAAAATTGAAGGAAAGTCACATGCTATTTAGAACACCCGGTCACAATATCTCAACCCTTCACAAAATATTTCTACTGGAAAATCATAAACATAATGCTTCTTCTATGCATGACTACTCATTCAATGTTAAATATACCTTCCTTCAGCCAACATAGGTTATAGATAGATTTTAGCTTTAAACTAAGTAGTTAACAATGGAAGACAATCATTTCTATATATATCTTAACCTGCACAACACGATCTCAATATTGGCTTCATCGCTCACTTATATTTAGATTCTTCTTTGCATATATACTCGTTGAAAAAATTAATAAAACATAAAATAAATACATACTTTCATTAGGATGACTACAGAAATATTAAAATAAATTTTGCATAGTTGAAAGAGACCGTTCCGATGGAAAAGCGATTGTGCATTGAACCCTAAACAACTTCAAAACTTTAGAGCATTTTCTTTTCAATGAAGTATACAAGCCATCAGTGACTGGGTATTGGATACATGTAATAGAAAATTGAGATAGAGAGCAATTTCACGCACAAATCACACTTTGATAGCAACGATTAAGATCTGCATGCATCACTTTGAAATTGATGCCATCCTTCAATCTCGTGGCATTCTAAGCATCAATATCGTAATTTTTTTCACCACATGGACGCACTGCATCAACATGCTTTTGAATATGTGATCGAAATCCAGTCAAATCTCCAAAGTCAAATCTATAATAGTGGGTTTCAATAAACCACCATTCATGGTCATCCCAAATGACCCTTGCGAATGAGAAAAAATTCTTTCATGCTTCCTAGTCCATGTGGCCATTATTTTCTCGGGGGAAATAGAAAAATATATCGAAAGAGCTCGATATATAAGAGATTTTACATCCCTTAGTCAGTAAGGGGTAGCATGGTCGTGCCATACTTATTATGAACATAGAGGGCCACAACGTTTCTCCCTATTCAAACAACTTTGTGATGAAGATAAACAAATTATAGTATTCAAACAACGTTGCAATGAAGAAAGAAATTGCAGAACTTGGCTTCAAATACTACGTTTCTTTGATAACAACATGTACTCTTGTATAACCATTTGATACACCAGTTCATTCTCACAATCACACCCAAAAATATTCTTCAGCTCCATATGTATACAAACTCCATATGTACATAGGAAACGAATCCCCACTCAAAAACTCAAGGTCTACAAAAGAAACAAATCTAGAAACATAAATGCAGAAGTAAAACACAAAAATAATCTATGTATAGAGCATTAGCTCTCACAGTTTGCACATCATCCTGGCCTTCTCGAGGGAGTAAGGCCAACACTTGCTCAAATTCCATAATCAAATTTGAGATAAAGAGCAATGTCACACAAAAACCAAATTTCTATATTTTTTTTTGTTCACAACAGTTACAAATATATAAAATATAACAAATACAAATATATAAGACATAAAACAATGACTTCGACACATCTAGATCATGAGTAGTGATGAAATTTGAAGGGCATGTCTTAATTTCAATTAGAAGGGCATATATTTATGTCTCCCTTGCATAATGAAAAGCTTAAAAATAAAAATAATTTCAATTCACCATAGTATATTATTTTTACATTTCATTTTCAGAAGAAAAAAAAACCAACAATTTGTATGTTGATAAAAGATTGTTACATATACATCTTTTGAAGGAGGCTCCACCTTCCATTGCTTAAATCTGTCATTGGAAATGCCAACATGAGTATTGAAGACACTATTATAAGAATTTCGATGGATACCATCGGGATAGAGGAGGTTGTATAAAAGTAGGGAAGTTGGAATTACGGCCCATGGAATAGGATGGAAGTTGAGCAGCACCATTAGACCACTGTTGTGGGATTTGTGTAGGGATGTTGTTAGTACTAGCACCCCTTCTCTATTTCACTCACAGTTTTGGGACTTTGGGATAGAAGTCGATGATGTGGGAAGAGTTTTCATCATTTAAAGGGAACATGGATATGCTTGTACACCTAGTGAATGAAACATTTGTCTCTATTTGAAAAGATTAAGGAAGCTCTGTTTTTTTTTGGGTGGAGAGAGAATTCAGATTAATTCAAAGGAATATTCTACAAAAAATTTTCATAGAAATTATTTGAATGCAACTATTTTTTATTTCAATACGAAAACAAATTCCAGACAAACAAATTAGGGTTAATCAGAACCAATATATTCAACAGGGGGGTTGCTTTGAGGTTAATCAAGTCTTGGAATATTGTGGTTAGCTAATATTATTGGTTGAATTTTATTTTGTGTTATCATGCTCATCCAAGCTATATTTTCAATAGGCATAGATGGATCTCAAGATTTATCACCAATATCAGGAGAAACCATTCAGGTTTCTATTCAAGATTTTATTATTCACGCCTCAAATAATGGATCAGGGCAATTGGTATTGGACCAACTATCAATGCATTCTTCCTATTCAGTTCTAGTAAATCACATAATTGCATATTTTCAGTCATGGGCTCATAATGAATTAGTGGCCATGTCAAGTGCTTACATGAAACTACCTCCTTGTGTTGGTGTGTTAAAAATGGAAACATGATCTTGAGTTCATCATAATTTTGTTTTTTAAGATCATGTTTCCATTTTTAACACACTAGCACAAGGAGGTAGTTTCATGTAAGCACTTGACATGGCCACTAATTCATGTTTAGCACATGACTGAAAATCTGCAATTATGTGATTTACTAGAACTGAATAGGAAGAATGCATTGATAGTTGGTCCAATACCAATTGCCCTGATCCATTATTTGAGGCGTGAATAATAAAATATTGAATAGAAACCTGAATTTTTTCTCCTGATATCAGTGATCAATCTTGAGATTTATCTGCGCCTACTGGAAATATACCTTGGATGAGCATGATAACATCGAAGAAAATTCAACCAATAATCTTAGCTAACCACAATATTTTAAGACTTGAATAACCTCAAAGAAAACCCCTTTTCAATATATTGGTTCTGATTAACCCTGATTTTTGTGTCTGGAATTTGTTTTCGTATTTAAATAAAAAACAGTTGCATTCAAATACTTTCTATGAAGATTTGTTGTAGAATATTCCTTTGAATTATTCTGAATTCTCTCTCCACCAAAAAAAACCGAGCTCCCTTAATCTTTTCAAATAGAGACAAATGTTTCATTCACTAGGTGTACAAGCATATCCATGTTCCCTTTAAATGATGAAAACTCTTCCCACATCATCGAATTCTAGCCCAAATTTTCAAAACTATGTACCAACAACATCCCTACACAAATCCCACAACAGATGTCTAATGGTGCCGCTCAACTTCCATCCTATTCCATGGGCCCTAATTCCAACTTCTCTACTTTTATCCAACCTCCTCTATCCCGGTGGTATCCATCCAAATTTTTATAATAGTGTCTTCAATACTCATGCTAGCGTTTCCAATGATAGATTTAAGCAATGCAATATGGAGCCTCCTTCATAAGATGGAGCCTCCTTCACAGTTGTATATGTAACAATATTTTATTAACATACAAATTAATGGTTTTTTTTCTTTTTTTCTTTTTTTCTGAAAATGAAATGTAAAAATAATATACTGTGGTCAATTGAAATGCTTTTTATTTTTAAGCTTTTCATTATGGAAGGGAGACATGAATATATGCTCTTCTAATTGAAATTAAGACCTGCCCTTTAAGTTTGATCACTGATCCTCATTGCCTCTCTTCTTATACTTAAATAACTTAAATAGAAAGTTGAATATTAAATTAAAATAGATATTCACACTTTATTTAAAAGTAAATTGAAAAACTAAAAATGTGCTAGACGAGACGCCGTTGCACAAGCATTGCCTCTTCTTCCCTACAGAAAATGTTTTCGGTATTTTGATGGGTACATCACATCTCGGCACTGCAGCTCTCTCTGAGAACCATGGAGGGACGGTCATATATAGCACTGAAAGTGAAGAAGGGCATGTATTCGTGAAGCCTTGAAATGGAAACCCAAAGGCCGACCCACCGGGTGTGTATACCTTAAAGCCTTGAAACGGAAGCCCATAGGCTGACCCGTCGGATCATCAAAGATTCTTGCAGTTTTTTTAAACGAAAAATACATGCATTTTGCCGGTGACGGCAGCGGCCACCTGCTCTGACTGGTTGAAAAAACGAAGGCTATGATTTGGAAAGGAAAGTGTTACGTGGTGTAAAAATAATTTGTTGGAGGAGGACAAAAATAGAAGGATGTGATTGGATGAATTTGATCAGATCACCCGTAGAGGAACATTTACGATGTAATTAATGATCACTGAAATAGTCAACCCTAGACCGGACGTTGGTGCTACTGTTTGCTCCTTGTCTCACCCACACCGAGCACCCTAGGTGATGATCTTCAAAGGTTCAAACCTGAGAATGTATGGTCGAGTGGAGAATTGAATCTACTTATTAAATATTACTGCATTTCACCGAGTTTCAAAGCCGAGGAGCCCTGAGTCCAAGTTACAGAGTCAACTCGTTCTGAATCATCTCTCCAAGTTATAGAGATGGTAATATCTGGTTGGAACCCTGAAACCAAATTCGATGGCATTGAAAATCCCCAACATTTTTACTATTCATAAACGAAGGCTGGATAAATTGATGTTAAAATTGATGAGAGGGTTACTACTAGAATCGTTGGGAGGAATTTTTTTAATTGCGGATGTTTCTTCGCTGTTTCCAACTTGTGATGGGTGGAACGCTTAATTTCAAAATTGTTGGGTGGATAAGTTTAGAGGATTATTATCATTTAAAGTGAAACTAGAGGATGAGAAAATGAGGGACACAAGAAGCAGGAATGGTCATTTATTTTAATTTTTATGAAATTTGTTGCTCTGAGATGATATGGGTTTTGTTTTATATTTATTCACATGGTTTTTTCTACTTATAATCATAAATTTATGAAAAAATATATTATGATTATTTTATATGCAATCTAAATTAGTATACAAAATTTACAGATTCATTTAGATGTTTTCTACGATTGATTTTTCTACTGGTATTACTAAATTCACTAAAAATACACTACAAATTTACATCCAATCTAATCTATATACACATTTTATACATACTCAGATTCATTTTTTCCCGCTGAGAAAAAATGTATACATATCTATAAATAGGACGATCTATTTCTTTACAAGTTATTCACATTTAATCTTTCTTCAACAACCTGGCCAATAAGTTATGACCAACCAACATAATAAGGGATTCATGTGTTCCATTATTTAACATTAGAATTTAAAAATTAATTTAATTAGACATTTGCAAATTACATCAAATTATGAGATCACGATTAAAAAAAAATAAAAAGAAAATGTGAAATCTCATTTGAGTAGGGAAGAGAGATTCGTAAGGGTTAGAGAGTTAGTTAGGTAGTTAACTTAAATAAAGGAAACATTGGATGAAAACATTTCAAGGTCTAAAATTTGATATGTACACTGTGGAAACTGGGGGAGATTTCTTCAAAGAAAAACAATGTAAATATGTTATTTACCTCATATGATCTATCTTCAAAGATTTTAATTATTGGTGATTTTCTATGATGCTTAACAATGAAAATCTAAAAACAATTATGTTGGCATAAATATTTCAACTATTGTCACATTCATCAACATGACCATAAAAAAAAAATTATAATCTTTACACATACGTAACAATTGTGTTAACAACGAAACTTAACTGTTACCTATGCGTTAATGTTGCTATATGAGTTTTAATTTTTAATAACCCACAGTTCAGTACCAACTCTTTATATACTTACCAACAGCTTGGTTGCATCGAAATCCATGGAATTTTAATGGTTTTTGGTACATCGCCTGCAAGGATTAATTAATATAAACTATGACCCTCGTCCTCTTAAACATGACATTTAAGTCAAACGTTAAGATGAGAGTGTGTTGTCATTACGAAAATTATATGCGATCCATGCCATTGATGAGGTTTAGATGAGGTTTATTAAGATCGTGATGTCTTCGGAGTAATCTGCCATGTGTCGTGCATTTTTCGTCCACCTCTGATAGAGGTCTTTAATCCTATCAAACTTCGGGATAGATGTGTTGCCTATCTCGATGCACTCAGAATTGGCGAGTATTGAATCTAGAGTTTACTGCGGAAATAAGTTTATTGAAGTTTTTGGAGCTCTTCGCAGTGTGCTAACAGTGCTCAGCTCTCATGGTTTTCTCTGTCTCATTCCTTTTAATTGGTAAGACCCTATAGCATCTTGATCCATGAAAACCCAGTTTTTATTTTACTTGCCAGTGATAGGTTTTAATCCTATTGACCTGCGTTATATTCTATCTTCTGCTGGCAGGGGTGTTACAAAATTAAATATTACAGAGCAATGAAACACATAAAAATATGCGGAAAATACAAGCACACAGAACACATAAAACCAGAGAGACAAATATATACGTGGTTCACCCAATTTGGGCTACGTCCACCCTGAACAGCCAGTCCATCCTTTATATTATCCAACAAAAATGAAGAGACAAAACCTACAGCAGATCCGCTGTAATATCCTCTGTTGTCTCTCACAGTCTCCCTCTATGTTTCTCGCTCCGAGAATACACTCATCATACACAGCCACAATACAATGCCCTCATATATACAAGGGGGTTTCCTTCTAGGGAAAAAAACCCTAATCTAAACATAACTTCTACCGTCAGATCATTTGCCTAATGAACGGCCTAGATTGACTAGAAATTACTATACTTTTACAAGGCAATTTTACATCTGTTTTTAGATTCGGGGGCGCTGCCCCCGAACCCCCGCCAGGGGGGGGCTCCGAAAAGCGCTGCCGCCCCCCTTGGACCCCCCACGGTAGCGATTAAATTTCGGGCGGCGTTGCCGCCCCTTTTAAGGTAGAAGGGTCCAAAGCTGTGATACAAAGTAAACAAGATAATCAGGCTCCACACCCAACAAGGGGAAACAATCCGTTTCTGGAACTTGCAAAAGAGCATAACACCTTCTCAGCTCGAGGGCTCTTCCCCACCCAGCCGGTCTAAAACTGTTTCAAAGGTATGAATTTATTTCCGAGCATCTTTTTTTGTTTGCTCAATACTAAATACTATTGGCCGTGGCTAAACCTCCCCTTTATTTTATCAAAGTTTAATGCAGGTTTATCCAAGTTTTTTGCCTCGCTCAATAGGTATTTCCCATTGGGGTTTCAACCCTCATACTGTTTCATTATATTTCACTTAGACAACTCTAATAATCAGCTCGTTATTTCTTATGACTAACTCTCGGTTGTTTGATAATGACAGGTTGGTGGCTTTCGCCAAACCCCTACCCGCTTTTCCCATCTCTACGGTCCACTACAGCTTACAAGGAATTTTATGTTTATAGGTACTCCGAGGTGAACCAATCCATTGATATTCGAGCCTTCAGTCGCAGTTTAGATTGGTTACGCCTAGGGTTTAATAGTGTTTTCTGGTAGCAATACCCTCGAGATAGATGGTATTTAGGTTCTGGAGAATACTCATGCATGTATAACACTAACTTATTATTTTTTTTAAGAACATATACTGCTTCTTGGGCGGTAATTTCTGTTTCAAGCTTACGGTCTTTTCAGGCCATGGCCGGGTATTTTCTTTTGCATGTAACATATGCTTAAAATACTTGTTGCGGTTTCATTTCGTAGCTATAATCGAACTATTTCTTCTTTCTATTTGCACTGCTTGTCTCTGCGGATTATATATTTATACAAATGCTACTGTAGGAGTGTTCTATATAGTGTCGCTCGATTAATTGATCTCACACAGGTTATTCTACTAATTTCATTTGAGGGTTTTTGTGTAAATTCTATTTGCTCGAAAGAAATTCTCCGTCATGTATTTCTTTTTGCTAATTCTCTAGCATCTAGTTTTAAGCGTAAGAATATGTTTAGCTTCCGTTTTCTCTCAAGTTGAAATGGTGTCTTTATGAAATTCTATTTCATGCCTATTACAACTTTAACACGGAATAATCCGTAACATTTTCATGCAGTATTTCACTATAACAGTTACACTATCTGCAATACATGGGTTGGCTTTTCGTGTTGTTCTTCGATACTATACTTAAGGGTTTCACACCCAGTATACCAGTAAATATTTGCTGTCATGTAGCCATTTGTATTTATTTTCTTTTAGAACATTTTATCTTCTGCATACACCGGTGACCGGACCACCTTAGCTAAATAGTCCGCGTGTAGCAGGGTCTGGCCGTGGACGAAGTACCCGGTGCAGGGTTATATCCCAGGACTGGGTCGACAGTCTATCAATTTCCAGAACCCTTACGTCTCTTGGTCGGACTCTTAGACGCTAAGATAATTGTTCAATTCTCAATTAAACCTTCATTCGAACCTTTCTTATAAGACAGACTACTCATAGGGTATTGGCTATTTGTACAATGATAATATAAAGTATGCATGTTATGATTAATCAGTTTATATTCACTCCTCATTAATCCTATAATCCCTACAGGATTCTTGGCTGAATGTTTTTCGGCCTTTCTGGAAGATAGGGAATGTCTAACCAAATCTTGACTTACTTGTATCATAACATTCCTCAGTTTAGATTAACCATACATAGAATAACTGGTTATTACATTTCTAACTATTTCCAGGGAGAATTTATTATTTCCATTACTAAATTCAAACCCTGTCTGAAAAACACAGAAACGTAGAAAACTATGTATACAGTTTTTTTTTGTAAAATAAAATTCATCAACACAGTGAACATTCAGAAAATTCAACAATATTCATTCTTTTCAAGATTCAATGCTCAAAACTATCAAAATTCCTGATAATACTTATCTGAAAAATCTTTAGTTCAAGTTGTGGTCCTCCCAACCATCCAAGGGAGGCTATTACGTCCTCCACTTGCCCCCTAGCTCCAGAATCTAGACGGTGCCACGAGTTATAGTGGAAAATTTTTGCTGTGACCTCTGGAAGGCCAATCCAGTCACATTCAGATGTTTTGGTTTTACAAGGGTGACAGTATGTTATTTTCAGTTGGTACCCCAACCAGCTCTAGAAAATAGTTTCCCCCTATACCAAAAATTACAGAACCGCTGCCCTTCACCTGGGATCTACTTTTATCCCTGGAGGGTAGGTAACTGTTTTCCAATTGTTCCCAACCACCTCCTATTATTGGAAACTTTTTACCAATCAGCTTAAGAGATTTTTCTTTTCATTCTTTTTTTTCTCCATTTCCAAAATAAAAAAATATACTTTTGTTTCACAATAATCCAATTCAATTTTTCTTTTCCTACCAGAATTAAATCATCGTAATTAAACAAATTGTCTTTTACTTGTTAATGCTAATTAACCTTAATGAGGCTGTCACATCTTCCCCCCCAGGATGTAACACCATCCTCGGTGTTTTTCAGCCCATCTCTGTAAAGAGCTCGAGGTAGGCTTCCTGCATAAATTTTCGTCCTCCCAAGTAGCTTCGTTAGGTCCAAAGAGCTTCCATTGCACTCTCACCTGGATAACTACTCTTTTGCGGAGTTCGATTTCCCTTCGATCAAGCGCGCGTAACGACTCTACCAGAAACTCTCCATCCAGTTCTACTTGAAAGAACAACAATCTTACTAATCAGTATGTTTAATTATTCAAACTTCAAGTTAGGATTTGTTTTCTACCTCTTCTTCCTACCTGAATGTTCTGCCAATGAATTACATGTTTTTCATCATGTACATAGCAATTCAACAAAGATACGTGAAACACATTGTGTACTTTGATATAGCTAGGCAAAGCCAATTTATAGGCTACCGATCCCACCCTTTATAGAATTTGGAAAGGTCCATAGTAACGGGGAGCCAATTTAGCGCAAGAGGTCCACCTCAGGGTACTTATTTTCAGCTTAATTCTTACATATACGTGGTCGCCTACCGGGAATTCATGGTAGGATATTTTCTTGTCCACAAAGAACTTTTGTCTCTCTTGCGCAGCTTTCAAATTCTGCCTGATTCTTTTTACTTCAGCTTCCATTTCCGCCAACATTTCTGGTCCTAATAACAATTTTGTTTTAGGACTACTCCAGTTAATGGGTGTGCAGCATTTCCTGCCATATAAGGCTTCAAAAGGACTCATCCTAAGAGATTCCTGATACCCATTGTTATATGCAAACTCCACAAGGTGTAGATAATTTTCCCACTTGGTTCGCTGCTGAATTACGTACATGTGCAGCATATCTTCCAGTATCTGATTAACTCGTTCTGTCTGCCCATCCATCTGAGGATGATAGGTAGTACTAAAGTGTATCTGCGTTCCTAGACCAGAAAACAAAGTTTTCCAAAATGCTGATGTGAACTTAACATCTCAGTCGGAAATCACGGTCTTAGGGATGCCATGTAGTCTAAATATTTCCTTCATGAATATGTCTACAATATGTACCATCTTATAGGTAGATTGCACAGGTATGAAATGGTTTGACTTGCTTAGTCTGTCCACTACAACCATAATAGAATCATTTTGTTTTTTTTTTCGAGGTAGGCCTGTGATGAAGTCTAAGGAGATAACCTCCCACTTCCACTCAAGAATGGGTATGGACTGCAATAGCCCTACTGGATGTTGATGCTCCACCTTAACTTGCTGAAATTCCAAAAATTTGCTTAAATATTCAAAAATATCTTTATTCATTCCTGGCCAGTAAAATATCTTTCTTATTGCATTGAGCATCTTTTAATATCCTAGGTGGCCAGCATAATTGTTGCGGTGGAACTCATTCAGGATTAACTCCTTAAGACTTGCGCAATTAGGAACATAGATTCTTCCATGGAAGGTCAAATTCTGATCTTTATCCTTTCCATACTCCGTGGGCTTGCCTTGCTTCTCATCATTCTCCATTTGTTGCCACAAGAATTTATATTCTGGGTCTTTCACCGCTTCTCTTTTTAACTGCTCTATCAGCTGGCTTTCTAATTGATTGAAATATAGGGCAGAAATATTGTGTAGCTTTCTTCTCAACACATCTACAACTCTATTTTATTTCCCCTTAACATTCTGTAAGTCTATATCGAAGTTCCACCTTGCTTGTCTGGAATTCAGATCTGCTTGCTTAAAATAATTGGTCAAGCTACTATGGTCTGTCTTAGGCACAAATATTTTACCTAGCAATTAGTGTCTCCATACCCGGAGAGCATGAACGACTGCTGTAAGTTCCAAGTCATAAGCAGAATATTTCTGCTCATGCTCTTTCAGCTTCCTTGACTCATAAGCTATCACTTTACCTTCCTGAGTTAATACTGCTCCAACTCCGTCTTTGTTGGCGTTCGTACAAGCTTCGTAGTCTTTTTCTGGGTCAGCTACCTTTAGTATTGGGGTTGAAGTCAAGAGTTGTTTCAGCTTTTCAAAACTATCCTGGCACTCTTTTGTCCATTTAAAGGGCTTGCCCTTTTTCTGCAAAGATGTGATAGGGAAAGCAATTCTAGAGAATCCTTCTATGAATCGTCTATAGTATCCAGCCAGTCCCATAAATGATCTAATGTCTGCCACATTCTGAGGTACTTGCCATTCCATAATAGTTTTAATCTTTTCAGGATCAACAACCATCCCTTCAGCTGATATAACATGGCCCAAGTATTTGATTTCTGTTTTAAAGAAATCACATTTTCTAAACTTAGCGTAAAGTTGATGCTTCCTCAGTACTTCCAGAACTATCCTTAAATGCTCTTTATGTTCTGCCTCAATTTTTGAGTATATCAACATATCATCTATAAAAATAAGTACAAAATTATCCAAGTACTGATGGAAGATGCCATTCATTAATCTCATGAATTTTGTTGGTGCGTTTGTCAATCCAAAAGGCAACACCACAAATTCATAATGTCCATATCGAGTGCGGAATGTTGTTTTGCAAATATCCTCCTCATTACTCTGAATCTGATGATATCTGGATCTTAAATCTATCTTGGAGAACACCTTAGCCCCTCTCACCTGATCGAATAGATCATCGATTCTTGGCAAGGGGTACTTATTTTTAACAGTCAACTTATTAAGCTGCCTGTAATCCATGCACATGTGTAATGTCCCGTCCTTTTTCTTAAAAAAAATAACTGGTGCTCCCCATGGAGACAAACTCGGGCGAATGTAGCCTTTGTCTAATAATTCCTGTAACTGTATCTTCAGCTCCGTTAGTTCGGGTACGCTCATCCTGTAAGGGGCTCTTGATACTGGAGAGGCTCCTCATAGCAATTCAATGGTAAAATCAATATCCCTCTTGGGTGGTAAACCGAGAATGTTTTCTGGAAACACATCTAAAAATTCCTGTACCACAGGAATATCATTAATGATTGGAGCCTTCTCCTTGGAATCTACATATCCCACTTGTATAGAATACAACTAACATCCCTTTCTAATACACTTCCTCATCTGGGATGCTGTTATTAGTCGTAATTGTATAGGCTTTTTAATTCCTTGAATTTCTTTCTGCGTACCATCCTATTTTCTAAAGGAGATAATCTTTTCCTTGCAATCCACTAATGCCCAGTGTTGTTCCAACCAGTCCATCCCCAATAGGACATCATAAGATCCCAGCGGTAACACATTTAGGTCCACTAGTAACTGCTGTTATGCCACTTCCAGCCTGCAGCTAGGGACTTTAGTCGTTACCTTTTACTTTGCCCTGGTAGCTAACTGTACTAGCCAAGAATTCTTAAATTTCCAAGTTTTTAACTTACATATATCCACTAACTTGGGGCTTACATAACTCAAACTTGCTCCAGGATCTACCAAAATTGAAACAGGTTTAGTTAGCAAAGTACCTTCAAGTTCGATCATTATGGGCTGATAATCAGCTTGCCGATCCTCCAAGGTTGCATTGATGCAAGGAACATTATGCGCCACGTCCCCTACTATAGATGCCTCCTGCAGATTTGCTACAGTTTAAATTTTGTTTCGCTAGGGACAATTTTTATAGTAATGTGCTTCCCCACAACCCCAACACTGTAGGGGAGGCTTGGAAATCTGCCCTTGGTCTGGCTTGCTGGATGCTTCGGTGGGTTTCTCCTCAGCTGGACATCTTGTTCTTTGATGGTTCTTGCCAAACTGATTGCTGATAGAGTTTCATGTTGAGCCCTTAAGGTTACTGCCTTTACTGCTTTTATAAGCAGGGTGAATTTTCTGATTCTTCTTTGGTGGCCAGCTCTTTCCTCCCTCACTCTTGACCTTATTCCATTGATAGCACATTCGTGCTTTATGGATGGCCTCATCCATAGTTTGAGGATTCAAAAACTCTATTCTTTCTTGCATATGAACAGGTAAACTGCTTAAAAACCTTTGTACCTTAGCTTTCTCTTCCTGGAGATAAGGTACATAACGTAACAAAGAGGTGAATTTTGTAACATAGTCATCCATGGTCATCTGTCCTATCCGCAGATCATGGAATTCCTTTTCTTTGTCGTCATAAAATATTTTTGTCAAGTACTTGTCCCTAAAGTACTGCTGAAACAGTTCCCATGTGATATCCCGCTCATCAATGTTATGCACATTTTTCACCTCCTCCCACCATAGGGTGGCTTTTTCTCGTAACTGATATATTGCCAATCTGGCCTTCAGGTTGCTACTATATTCATACACCTAGAAATACTTGTTTATATTAATTAACCAGGCTTCAGCTACCTTCTCTACTTCACCATCAAATGTTGGTGGCTTGATTTTGCGGAATTCCCCTTGCAGTTCCACTTTCTGTCTTTTAAAATCCTATTGATCGGACATATTATCTGACTCTGCCTCATTATAATTCTTGTTCTTTATTTTCTGGGAAGGACTCTTTTCTGTCTTTCCTGTAGTGTTGTTTCTGGTTTTTTGGTCCTCTAGTTCCATCGATAATTCTCTTTCTGCACTGGGGTGTCGCATCTCATGGTTTTGTTTATCAGATAAATTCTTCAGGATTCTTTCCTGATCTTGCAACAACCTCTCATTGTCCTTCCAGAATCTGATCATCTCCTCCTGTAACTGCTGTACTGTATTTAACAGAAAGGCAGTTTGTTGCTGTTGTTCCTCCAGCAGCCTGCTCATCTTTTGATGTTGCTCCAAAGTTAGTTGAACCCACATTTCAGGGTTCATAACTGTTGGGCCTTGATTCTCTTCCAGTTGCGATTGAGATGTTGTTCCTTCTCTCATTTATTCTCAGTGCACTAACACATACACATCTTCATTGTTAGCAGACCCTAAGGATGCCAGTGTAGAACCTGGCTTTGATACCACTTGTCATGTTCATCAACATGACCATAAAAAAAAAATTATAATCTTTACACATACGTAACAATTTTTTTAACAACGAAGCTTAACTGTTACCTATGCATTAATGTTGCTATATGAGTTTTAATTTTTAATAACCCACAGTTCGGTACCAACTGTTTATATACTTACCAAAATCTTGGTTGCATTGAAATCCATGGAAGTTTAATGGTTTTTGGTACGTCGCCTGCAAGGATTAATTAATATAAACTACGAACCTCGTCCTCTTAAACGTGACATTTAAGTCAAAATTTAAGATGAGAGTGTGTTTTCATTACGAAAATGATATGCGATCCATGCCATTGATGAGGTTTAGATGAGGTTTATTAAGATTAACATGATGTCTCCAGAGTAATCTGCCATGTGTCGTGTGTTTTCCGTCCACCTCTGCTAGAGGTCTTTAATCCTATCAAACTTCGGGACAGATGTGCCGCCTATCTCGATGCACTTAGAATTGGCGGGTATTCAATCTGGAGTTTACTGCGGAAAGAAGTTTATTGAAGTTTTTGGAGCTCTCCGCAGCACGCTAACAGCGCTCGGCTCTCATGGTTTTCTCCATCTCATTCCTTTTAAATGCTAAGACCCTACAGCAGCTTAATTCATGAAAACCCAGTTTCTATTTTACTTTCCAGTGAAGGTTTTAATCCTATTCACCTGTGTTATATTCTATCTTCTGCTAGAAGGGGAAAAAATCTATTTCTGGAACTTGCAGAAGAGCACAACACCTTCTCAACTCGAGGGCTCTTCCCCGCCCAGCCGGTCTAAAACTGTTTCAACAGTCTGAATTTATTTCCGAGCATTTTTTTTTTGTTTGCTCAATACTAAATACTGTCGGCCGTGGCTAAACCTCCCCTTTATTTTATCAAAGTTTAATGCAGGTTTATCCAATTTTTTTTCCTCGCTCAATAGGTATTTCCCATTGGGGTTTCAACCCTCATACTGTTTCATTATATTTCACTTAGACAACTCTAATAATCAGCTCGTTATTTCTTATGACTAACTCTCAGCTGTTTGATAATGACAGGTTGGTGGCTTTCGCCAAACCCCTACCCGGTTTTCCCATCTCTCCGGTCCGCCGCGGCTTACAAGGAATTTTATGTTTACAGGTACTCCGAGGTGAACCAATCCATTTACAGTCAAGCCTTCAGTCGCAGTTTAGATTGGTTACACCTAGGGTTTAATAGTTTTTTCTGGTCGAAATACCCTCGAGATAGATGGTCTTTAGGTTCTGGAGAATACTCATGCATGTATAACACTAAGTTATTATTTTTTTTTAAGAACATATACTGCTTCTTGGGCAGTAATTTCCACTTCAAGCTTCTGGTCTTTTGAGGCCGTGTCCGGGTGTTTTCTTTTGCATGTAACATATGCTTAAAATACTTGTTGCGATTTCATTTTGTAGCTATAATCGAACTATTTCTTCTTTCTATTTGCGCTGCTTGTCTCTGCAGATTATATATTTATACAGATGCTACTATAAGAGTGTTCTATATAGTTCCGCTCGATTAAGTGATCTCACACAGGTTATTCTACTAATTTCATTTGAGGGTTTTTGTGTAAATTCTATTTGCTCGAAAGAAATTCTCCGTCATGTATTTCTTTTCACTAATTCTCTAGCATCTAGTTTTAAGCGTAAGAATATGTTTAGCTTCCGTTTTCTCTCAAGTTGAAATGTTGTCTTTATGAAATTCTATTTCATGCCTATTACAACTTTAACACGAAATAATCCGTAACATTTTCATGCAGTATTTCACTATAATAGTTACACTATCTGCAATACATGGGTTGGCCTTTCGTGCTGTTGTTCGATACTATACTTAAGGGTTTCACGCCCAGTATACCAGTAAATATTTGCTGTGTCCTATAGCCATTTGTATTTATTTTCTTTTAGAACGTTTTCTCTTCTGCATACATTGGTGACCGAACCACCTTAGCTAAATAGTCTGTGTGTAGCAGGGTTTGGCCATGGACGAAGTACCCGGTTCAAGGTTATATCCCAGGACTGGGTCGACAGTCTATCAATTTCCAGAACCCTTACGTCTCTTGGTCGGACTCTTAGACACTAAGGTAATTGTTCAATTCTCAATTAAACCTTCATTCGAACCTTTCTTATCAGACAGACTACTCATAGGGTTCTGGCTATTTGTACAGTGATAGTATAAAGTATGCATGTTATGATTAATCAGTTTGTATTCACTCCTCATTAATCCTATAATCCCTATATGATTCTTAGCCGAATGTTTTTCGGCCTTTCTAGCAGATAGGGAATGTCTAACCAAATCTTGACTTACTTGTATCATAGCATTCCTCAGTTTAGATTAACCATACATAGAATAACTGGTTATTACAGTTCTAACTATTTGCAGGGAGAATTTATTATTTCCCTTACTAAATTCGAACCCTGTTTGAAAAACACAGAAATGTAGAAAACTATGTATACAGTTTTTTTTGTAAAATAAAATTCATCAACACAGTGAACATTCAGAAAATTCAACAATATTCATTCTTCTCAAGATTCAATGCTCAAAACTATCAAAATTCCTGATAATACTTATCTGAAAATTCTCTGGTTCAAGCTGTGGTCCTCCCAACCATCCAAGGGAGGCTATTACGTCCTCCACTTGCCCCCTAGCTCCAGAATCTGGATGGTGCCACGGGTTACAGTGGAAACTTTATGCTGTGACCTCTGGAAGGCCAATCCAGTCACATTCATATGTTCTGGTTTTACAAGGGTGAAAGTATGCTATTTTCAGCTGGTACCCCAACCAGCTCTAGAAAATAGTTTCCCCCTATACCAAAAATTATAGAACCCCTGCCCTTCACCTAGGATCTACTTTTATCCCTGGAGGGTAGGTAATTGTTTTCCAACTGTTCCCAACCACCTCCTATTCTTGGAAACTTTTTACCAATCAGCTTAAGAGATTTTTCTTCTCATTCATTTGTTTCTCCATTTCCAAAATAAAAAAATATACTTTTGTTTCACAATAATACAATTCAGTTTTTCTTTTCCTACTAGAATTAAATCATGGTAATTAAACAAATTGTCTTTTACTTGTTAATGCTAATTAACCTTAATGAGGCTGTCACAACTATGTTAAAAAATTATGGAAATAATATATAAGGCATTGTGTTGTTCAAAGGTTGCCATAAAAATCATTACAAAATAAGTCTTGAACTAATCATATTGCAAATAAATAATTTTAAATACTTATAAAAAATAATAATATTCAATTCGTAATGTTAAACTAAGAGAATCTGCAAATGAAAAACAAAGTAATACCCATACAATCAAAACATATGCATGTTATAAGTATAATAACACATTTTTTTATTTTTATTTTTGTAAATAACCATCATTTTTTTTATTATCGAAAATAAAAATACATCGTTTTGTAAATAGTCATCAATTTTTTATTAATTAAAATAGAAGTACACCATTGATTACAACATTAGAGTGACATGACTAGACTCGGCCAATTTAGTGAAATTAACATTGTCCAGTAAATTTAACCATGAACGTAAGAAAAATGCTAAGACGAGAAAAGCAACAAAAAACCAGAGTCATTTCTTCCCAAGCCTAAGAAAAGTCATGCAATATATACATTTTCCAACATACAAATCCACAGTTCTCATGTGAAAGTGGAACAAAGTGGAACAAAGAAATGCCGGAGAGCCATAAAAATATATTAGCGAGAAAAAAAATAGTAGCTAGAGAGTCTTACCATTCCTAACACATTTAAGTATCTTCGGACAGTTTAATTACATCTTATCTTCGGTCAATTTAATTACATATTATAAGTATTGGTTTTCTAAAGAATAAAGTGGTTAATATATGGTTTTAAAATAAGTGGTATGATTTTATGTAGAGGAAGTAAACATTCTTAGGAATGATGAGACATATCTAGAAAATTGACAAAGGTTTGAAGAGGAAGATTTCCAGAAAAAAAACATTCAATGTGGTTGAATATTGTATATGGAGTGGGGAGTTACTTGCTTGCAACTAAGAATTTTAACTTTTATTTTTTTGAGTCTACCAATCATCTTAAAATTTGTATTGAGCTTTTAGATATTGGAAATTAATTCCAACTGCTGAAGTCAATCAGCAGTAATTGCAGGTTAAATGATCAGTGGCACATTGAAAGCCTTAACAAAGGCGGTTGCCGCTGTATTGATGAAAATTGCAAAAGGATTGGAAAGCTTCACAGGTGCTGTACAGAAAAGATGGGATTTGATCCCTTTGATATTTTATAAGGCGGTAGCCGTTTTATTAACAACAGAGTTAAATTCCAAGACTCAAAGTCTCGCCAACAGGAAGAGTTTTGATTACAGGGTTGAATCAGGCTTTAAAGCCTTACCAATATAATTGGTGGAGTAAAGGATGAGGTGGTAAATCGCAAGTTTTAACTTGCAAGTGTCTTTTTGATGTGGCGAGTTCTTTAAGCGAAACGAATATACATATACCACAACCCTTTTGTTTTTGGCTGATGCGATCACATAAATCACATGTATTTTATTATAATCGCCCTCCCACCATAGCCGAAGCCCGTGGGTCCACAAGACCACGCGGAAGTCAACAATACGATCGCAAGCATTGGATCGCAAGTATTGAATCGGGGATGTTTTGTTCATGCCCCCGATTGCATTAACCAAAGGGCGGACCCGATCTATTTTTATGGTGGGTTTATTTGTCAATCGTGTCTGATGCTCCATCAGAGATCACAATTTTCATTTGGACCGTGTTTTGTGTTGAAACTCGGACCCGACAGACTTTATCACGGTGCATTTAATTGATTAATCGCATCCGCGATTTCAATTGCAATCGACGGATCATGCGATTTGGTTGAAGTTCCGGACCCGATGCTGTTATATGGTATGTTGTATTTGTTATATCGCGTCCGGTTTTCAAATTGAAATTGCAAGTTTCATTTGGTCGTGTGTTATGTTATAACATGGAACCGATTTGTTTATAGGATAGATTTAAAACAAGTCCATCGCATCCGTTTTCCAATCGGTGATCAGAACTTTTGTTATGGCGCACTTGTTTGTTTTAACATGCAGACTCGATGGTTTATATGTTTTGTTTTTATTTTATAATATATGCGGCGCATATATAAATAAAAGGTCCGAGAGGAAAATGTAATTTGGCTTTGTTTTCAAACAGAACAGATTCATTTTTTTTGCATAGCAGTGCGTTATTTAAAAAATACACAGCAACGTATTTGTCCAGAGAGACATGAAGGTTTTGTGAACTGTGTTTGAAGCAGTCACATATTTTGTGCATCCCTCTAGTGAGGAAGAATTTGTAACAATTTTTATGGAATAAAAGTTTGTTTTCTGAGTTGAAACTCTGTCTCCTGTGACTAAATTCTAATTTCTCTATGTGAAAGAGAGGAGTTTATTCTCTCTCCATTGTTATTCTAGAATTTTCAATATTCCAACATGGTATCAGAGCTAGTCCAGGCTCTTTGAAGATCAAAGAAGCTGAAGGAAAGGAGTTCTTTGTTGCAGCAGCTTATCCAGTAGTGTGAAGACTCAGCCAAAAGAATCCAAAGGTATTTCTCTATATAGTTTTGTGTTACTGTTGCAGAACAGTCAGTTAATTTTAACTACACAGTCAAGTGTTTCTTGAATCATAGTTAAGAGTGCAGAATAGCTAGAGCCAGCACTGGTATGGGTATGGGAAATATCCATCTCCCAATGTTTAATGGGAAAAATTATGACTACCGGTCAATAAATATGAGAGAATTATTTTTCTCCCAAGACTTATGGGAATTTTTTGAGGAGGGCTTTGAAGAGCCAGCAGATGTAGAAGAGTTTGAGATGTTAACTCAGGCAGGAAGAGAACTGCTGAAGAGAAATAAGAAGAAAGACTCCAAGGCTCTCTTCTTTTTGTATCAAGTAGTGCATGAGAGTGTGTTTCCAAGGATAGCAGTAGCCAAGAGATCCAAAGAAGCATGGGAAACTCTCAAGACAGCCCATCAAGGTATGGAAAAATTGAAGGCAACAAAACTTCAGTTGCTAAGGAGAGACTTTGAGACTCTCTGTATGAAAGAGTCAGATACTATTGAATCATTATTCACTCATGTGATTGGAATGGTCACACAAATAATATCTCATGGAGAGACGCTTGAAGACAATAGGATTGCAGAAAAACTATTGAGAAGTTTACCCTCAAGATTCGATGTGATTGTCACCACCATAGAAGAGACTAAGGATCTCACAAATTTTTCAGTGGACGAACTACATGCATCACTGATGACCCATGAACAGAGATTGGGTAGAATTGAAAAGTCATCTCTTGAGCATGCCTTTAAGTCCCAGACGTCTTTCAGAAGAGGAAGAGGGCAAGGCAGAGGAAACAAAAGAGGAAGAGGGAGAAGCCAAAACAGAGGTGGAAGGAACAACCCTTCAGATTCACATGGAAGGTGCAATAGTCAAAGTCACAACCACGGCCAAGGCAGGAGCCAGCAGAGTGGTCAGCAGAATGCTCAAGGAAAAAGGTATGATAAATCCAATTTCCAATGTTACCATTGTAAAAAATATGGTCATTATGCTAATGAATGTAGAAAGAAGCAACAAGAAATGGCAAGTAGAACTAGTGCAAATTTCACTAAGGAAAATAGCAGCCTAAATAATTTTATTTTAGCTTGTAATATGGCTAAAGAAAAAAGTGAGGATTTATGGTTTCTAGACTCCGGTTGTAGTAACCATATGACAGGAAACTTACCAATTTTTTCTATGTTAGATGAAAGTGTGAAGTCACAAGTCACACTAGAAACTGATAGAAATGTTTCTGTTATGGGAAAATGAGATGTAAATGTTTTAACGAGGAAAGGAGCAAAGAAATCCATAGCAGATGTTTATTATGTTCCAGGAATGAAGTGTAACCTCTTAAGTATTGGACAGCTTGTCCATAAGGGGTATAATGTTTTCTTTGAGGATGATGTTTGTACCATCATGGACAAAACACCCAGAAAACAGTGTATTGTTGAAGTGAAGATGACAAAGAACAGGATGTTCCCTCTCAGAATGAAAGCAGACTTGAAGAATGAAGAAAATATAGCAGCAGTGGCACAAGAGACTTTCCAAAGCGAACCAAAAGATGATAATTGGTTATGGCACTTGAGATTTGGACATCTCAACTTTGGAGGTCTTAATTTGTTGAACAAAAAAGGAATGGTAAGTGGTTTACCATTGATAGAGAAATCGGGCAGCCTTTGTGAAGGTTGTATCTTGGGGAAACGACACAGAGAAAATTTTCCTTCCGGGAAAAGCATAAGGGAAAAAGAACCCTTAGAAATTGTCCACTCAGATGTGTGTGGACCGATGCAAACTCCATCGCTTGCAAGCAGCCACTATTTGTTAACATGCATAGATGATTTTACAAAAAAAACTTGGGTTTACTTTTTGAAAAACAAAAGTGAAGTGTTTGAAAAATTTCAAAATTTCAAAGCACTTGTTGAGAACCAGAGTGGGCTGCATGTCAAAGTCTTAAGGACTGATAGAGGAGGTGAGTATATCTCTAAATATTTTATACGTTTTTGTAGAGAAAATGGAAGTCATAAGCAGTTTACAACTAGATATACTCTGTAGCAAAAGGGAGTAGCCGAAAGGAAGAATAGAACCATAATGGACATGGAAAGGAGTATGTTAAAGGCAAATAATTTGCCTAATGATTATTGGGTTGAAGCTGTACATTGTGCAGCATACATCTTGAATAGATGCCCTACAAAAGCAGTTATGAATAGAGTGCCAGAAGAGGCATGGAGTGGCACAAAGCAAGGTGTCACACACATGAAGGTTTTTGGATGTGTGGCTTATGCACACATACCGGATCAGCTAAGGAAGAAGTTGGATAGCAAGGGGGAGAAATGTATTTTCATTGGATACAGTGAGGAATCCAAGGCTTATAGGTTGTATAACCCATCCACCAAGAAGTTTATTGTGAGTAGAGATGTTCAGTTCATAGAAGAGGAAGCTTGGGATGGGAGCATATAGAAAACATTGAATGTTAAACACTGTTTATCTCATGATGAGAATAATGATGAGCTGGCAGAAATACATCCCCAAACAGCAACACCAACAAAGGAGTAGTAGAGCACACCTTTGAGGAGAAATGACAGTGCTTCTCCAAGCACACCACAAGGAGGAAATTCAAGTGCTTCTTCAAGCATTTGTACATCAAATGAAAGAGGTAAGAAATTCAAAAGTTGGAAAGATATTTATGAAAAAGATATAGAAAATGAAGGTATCAATTCTTTGTTTTCTTTATATTGTCATGTTGATGATCCTTTTCATTTCGAAGAAGCTATCAAAGATAAGAAATGGATAGAAGCCATGGATGAGGAGATAAATTCCATAGAAAGAAACAAGACTTGGGATTTGGTTGGACTCCCAAAAGGTAAAGATGTCATTGGAGTTAAATGGGTCTACAAGACCAAGAGCAATGCTGAAGGAAAAATAGAGAGACACAAGGAAAGACTTGTTGTCAAAGGTTATAAGCAGAAGCATGGGATATATTATGAGGAAACTTTTGCACCGGTTGCTAGAATGGAAACCGTGAGAGCAGTGCTGTCCATAGCAGCACAAAACAAGTGGAAAGTTTACCAAATGGACATGAAGTCAGCATTCCTAAATGGAGTGTTAATGGAAGAGGTTTACATTGAACAACCTCTCAACTATGAAAAGAAAGGCCAAGAGCACAAAGTGTGCAACTTGAAAAAATCTCTTTATGGGTTGAAGCAAGCACCAAGAGCATGGTACAGTAGGATAGATTCATATCTACTGGAAAATGGATTTGAAAAGTGTGAGGGAGAACCCACCCTCTACATCAAAGAAAAAGATGGAAAAATATTGATTGTAGTTTTGTATGTTGATGATGTTATTTTTACAGGTAATGATGATTACCTTATTGAACATTTTAAAACAGTCATGAAAGAAGAATTTGAAATGACTTACATGGGTTTGTTGAAATACTTCTTGGGAATAGAAGTAGAACAAGATGAAAGTGGGATTTTTATCTCACAGGCAAAGTATGTTAATTAGGTGCTTGAAATATTTAACATGCAGGAAAGCAAAGCAGCGATCAGTCCCACAGTGATGGGATTAAAACTCAGCAGAGAGGATAGCAACAAGGATTTTCATTCTAGCTTGTACAAGAGCATAGTTGGTAGCCTCATGTATTTGACTGCAACTAGGCCGGACATAATGCATGCTGTTAGTTTGATTTCCAGATTCATGGAAAAGCCAAAATATGCACATTGGCAGGCAGCAAAAAGAATTCTGAGGTATGTTAAAGGTACTAAAAATTTTGGTATTTTATATACTGCTTCAGAATGTTCAGATTTAGTCGGATACACTGACAGTGATTGGGCTGGATGTGTTGATGATTGGAAGAGCACTTCCGGTTATGTTTTTCACATGGGTTCAGGAGCCATCTCATGGGCTTCTAAGAAACAACCCATGGTAGCATTGTCTACAGCAGAAGCGGAATATGTGGCAGCTACAGCAGCAGCGTGTCAAGCACTTTGGATGAGAAAAATGTTGAGAAGCTTATGTCAAGAACAGGTAAAAGGGACAATGATCTTTTGTGACAATAGCTCAACTATTGCATTGTCTAAAAATTCAGTTTTTCATAAGAGGACAAAGCACATTGACACCAAGTTTCACTTCATACGTGAATTGGTTAACAATGGTGAGATAGTTTTGCAGCATTGAAGAACAGAGGATCAATTTGCATGTATCCTCACAAAGCCACTTGCGTAGAAAAGCTTTGAACATTTTAGGAAATTCATGGGTATGCAGAAAAACCCAGCAGTTGAAATTAAGGGGGAGTGTTGGAAATTAATTCCAACTGCTGAAGTCAATCAGCAGTAATTGCAGGTTAAACGATCAGCGGCACATTGAAAGCCTTAGAAAAGAAGGTTACCGCTGTATTAATGAAAATTGAAAAAGGATTGGAAAGATTCACAGGTGCTATACAGAACAGATGGGATTTGATCCCTTTGATATTTTATAAGGCGGTAGCCGTTTTATTAACAGCAGAGTTAAATTCCAAGACTCAAAGTCTCGCTAATAGGCAGAGCTTTGATTACAAAGTTGAATCAGGCTTTAAAGCCTTACCAATATAATCGGCGAAGTAAAGGATGAGGCGGTAAATCGCAAGTTTTAACTTGCAAGTGTCTTGTTGATGTGGCGAGTTCCGCAAGCGGAATGAATATACATATACCACAGCCCTTTTGTTTTGGGCCGATGCGATCAGGTAAATCACATGTATTTTATTATAATTGCCCTCCCACCACAGCTGAGGCCCGTGGGTCCACAAGACCACGCGGCAATCAACAATACGATCGCAAGTATTGAATCGGGGATGTTTTGTTCGTGCCCCCGATTCCGGTTTTCAAACCGCAATCACAAGTTTCATTTGGTCGTGTGTTATGTTATAACACGGACCCGATTTGTTTATAGGACGGATTTAAAACAATTCCATCGCATCCGTTTGCCAATCGGTGATCGGAACTTTTGTTATGGCGCATTTGTTTATTTTAACATGCGGACCCAATGGTTTATATGTTTTGTTTTTATTTTATAATATATGCAGCGCATATATAAAGAAAAGGTCCGAGAGGCAAATGTAATTTGGTTTTGTTTTCAAACAGAACAGAGTCATTTTTTTTGCACAACAGTTCCTTATTTAAAAAATACACAGCAACGTATTTTTCCAGAGAGACAGGAAGGTTTTTTGAACCGTGTTTGAAGCAATCACATATTTTGTGCATCCCTCGAGTGAGGAAGAATTTGTAACAATTTTTATGGAATAAAAGTTTGTTTTCTGAGTTGAAACTCTATCTCCTGTGAGTAAATTCTAATTTCTCTGTGTGAAAGAGAGGAGTTTATTCTCTCTCCATTGTTATTATGGAATTTTCAATATTCCAACATTAAAAAAGATAACATTTTAACCTACATTTTCCAATTTTAAGTTGTAATACATGCATGTATCTTGGTTTTATGCTAGTGTTTTTTTAATTTATTTCAGTACGCTTACCTTCATGTCCATGATCATTTTCCATAAAATTTTGTATGTTGTTTGTTGAGCTTGTAAATATGTCTACCTCATTGTCTTAACTAGCTAATGAATTACAAAATTTGGTGCTAAAATGTAATTTCAATTGAATGCAAATTGTCATAAAGAGTTTTGTTTTTTCTTAAAGGAACTTAAAATTAAGAAGGATTGTAGAAGAATTTCCAAGCCATGTTGAATTATTCTTGGGAGAATTTCTGGATAGTAAAAAATGTCACATTAATAGCACTATGACATACAAAAATAATATGTTAAAACTCACATTAAATATTATTGAATTTGAGATATATTTCCTAGAAGTTTAAATAATATTGAAGTTGAAATATATTTCTTAGAAACTTAATGAATGTGAGATTAAAATGAATATAATTTAATTTATTTGTTTTATAATTAAACTCTCTATTCTATTATTATGAATAATTTCACAAATAATTCAAAATGACAATTTATTATTATTATTATATAAATTAAAATCATTCAATTCATAATGAATAAATAAGTAAAAATATAATTTAAAATGAAAAAGTTAATAATTTCATTGGGCTAGTTTAGCTTTCTATTTATCCATTTTTATAGTTATCCATTGATCTAATTAAGTAATTAAGTTAATCGTTTTATTTATTTGAGGAAATTACCCTATATTCTCATTTTGTTTGTGCTATTTTCATATTCACAATGCAAATTTAATCAATTAATAAGTAATATTGGGATGTTGAATTCAAATATATATGTATCCTTGTAATTATCACAATTTAATAATCCTATTAACCTCTCTTAACTCCTTTTGAAACAATTACTAGTTTATATGTTCATAAACTTATAGTTTGTTTTAAATGTTTTAGCATAATAATTAGCCACTAAAATAATTGAATGATGAATTTGTTTTAATTTTGATATATCAATTTAAGGAATATTTCATAATTTCCCTAAATTATCATCAACTTAAAAAAAAATTAAAGTTGTACATCCAAAATATAATTCATTAAAAAAACACAATATCATAAATTTAAATTTGAATTTCTAAATTATTCTCAAAATCACGATAAAACAAACTATTTTCAAAATAGCCACAGATCTTAACTTTGTTTTTTCTTCATCAACCAAGAAATTCACCTTCTTACTAAATAAAATTAAACTTTTACTCCTCTCCATAAAAATGCCACCCTCGCAAACTACACTCCACTCACTTCTTAACTAATGGAAAAAATCAACAAATGAATTTGAAAAAAATGCGGTCTCTTAACTAATCAGAAATATGATAAATGAATTTGAAAACACTCGACTCTCTTCTCAACTAATTAGAAATGCAATAAATGAATTTGCATTTCATTTCCTAATTCCATGTAGCATAGTACCGTTATTATTTCTCTACGTCCTATTATTGTTGTAGTGATTTTTTAATAAATGGTTCAAATTTCTATAATTTAGTTTCTTGAATATGGAAATAATTTAAATTTCGATTTATGGATATTGATAAAATCATTTAATTTAATTTAATATTAGAGGAAAATTTAGATTTGTGGATATTGATAACTTAATTTAATATTATGGATGTTGATAACATAGAGGAAAATTTAAATTTGTGGATATTGATAATTTAATTTAATATTAGAGAAAAAAGAGAAATATATATATATATTTTTTAATAAAATAATTATATTAAGATTTCAATTTTATTCAATCACATTCTTTTTTAACTAAATTTATATTAAAAAATAAATATTAGTTAAATGCACCTTTGAATTCTCAATTTAAATTACTGTGCTTCATAAACTTTCGTAGGAATCTATTTATAATAAGCATAAAAAAATATTCTATGATGACTGTCATCATGTTAAAATTTCAAAAATCATAAAAATTACATAAATTATAACTTTTTTATTTTATTTTTTTATATTAGTACTAAGGATTTTTAATAAGATAATATAAAATATATTACATGGAAGGAAAATATGCAAAAATTTCAAGAGATAGTAAGGATAATATGCAAAAATTTCAAGAGATGGTAAAATTGGAGTAAAATCTACTCTTAGACTGTAAACAACATCACTCAAGAAACCAATGTGTAGTCTACCCACCAATTGAAACAACAAAATTAAAGATCCAAAAAATGTGTAAGAATAGAGTGCCGAAATAAACCACACAAAACACAAGGCCAATTAACAACACCATAGTGTCCATATAAGCCATAGAAAAAGATAACAACTAGATATGAATTCAAGATCCAAAATATCCATAACCATAGCTCTTAAATGCCAAACATCAAAGTGGAATTTGTAGACAATTCCAGTGTGAATCTTTCAACATTTACATCATTCCACTAATAGCAAGGGATAGAAAAACTTATCCAAGTCTTATCCCTTAAATCATAGAATTTGTCACACTTGGCACAAGTTGAGAACATGTATCAAAAACGCTTTGAGGACAAACGAAGAGCCAACCCAAAGTAAAATCACCAAGAGTCTAACTTGAGAGAACCATGAGAAACAACATAAGCTAATGAAACATCTGGAAAAAAAAAAAAAAAAACAAAGACTTCAAAGGCAGGAATCATCCTTAATCCGAAGAGGTAACTGTGAAATTAGGATGATTGTGAACAAGATGGCCAACAGTGCCTCCTAGAGGACCAGTCTAGTCCTCTAAGACTAAGTGTGACGCCACATAACTTTCCACCCTACTCATATGCCAATCAATATCATCAATTCATTAAATAATATTCCTTATAACATGGATATTGTCCTCCTGTCCCGCAAATATTTTTTAATTATCCAGTTTTGTGTCTCTTAAAACCATGTGAAAAATAGTGTCAACGTTTTTATGAACTAAGAGAGAGTGTAGAAAACAAAATTGAATTTTTTTGAACTTTCTAGGGTCTGGAAGCCCTTTGATACCCTTGACTCCAATTTATGAATTAGAGAATAAAGGGCCTTTCCCAAAATCTTACAACTCGATTTGACAAATTTTCCTTCGAATTTCCAGTGGGATTGACTCAAAATAGGATGCAATAAATTCCTAGGTGAAGAGATTATGACGTTTAAGGCTAGTGTTGCTAGCTACCCCTCTTCGAATAACATGTATCTGAAAATGACGAATGGTATGTAGGAGGTTAGAGTAATTTTAATAACCCAAAATGGGAGCACTGTCGACTAAAAAAATTTAGCAGTAACATACTTTACCTTGGTTGGTAAATCGAGATACAAACAAGTCATCTGCCCAACGCCACTAATGGATCCAAAATTAAAAGGAGAAAGAGAACTCACGACACACCAAGGGAATAACCCTTTTAACGCTCAAAGAACCCCACTCAATTTGCACCACACTAAGATTCCACAAACTCAAATAAACCACTTAAAAATTCCCATAATATATGACCAGTAGAGGAGAGGTCACAACATTTTGAAATGGAATTATACAGAGATAATTCCCAATTGTGAGTACAGAAAACGAATATCCCATAGCAAGATTTAACCTACATTTGAAGAACAGGAAGTATCACACTACTTGAAATAGACTTTACATATTTAAGAAAAAAAGGAAATCCTCGTACTAACACCAAATGGAGAAATTACTGTGCCACCAACAACTAAATACCAATACTAGAAAAGAAAACGAGATACTTGTAGAGTCATAATCCTGGAGAGTTAAACTAGAAAGAAAAAGCACCGGATCAAAGACTGGGGCTCACTTTGTAGTGTGCATGAATAACACGAAGAATATTTGTTCAATTCAGTCATCAATATAACTAATCCTCACGACAAAGATGATTGTATGTTACTAGAGTGAAAAATGATACCAGTGGCAACAAAGAAAAAGGAAAATCTCTCCCAATCCCACAAAATTTTCTTCATTAACAAACGAGGGGCAATAATATATGCTATTGATGTCGAAAAAGTATAGAAAAATCACTCCAAATCCCACATAACTCACTTCACCAAAAAAAAATAGAGATAAGGTGAGGAGGTCACCTTACCTCCACTGTACTCCAACATGAAGCTCTGCCACCCTAACTGTGTTGCAAATTTGGGTTTAGAGTGACAAGACGTAAGGTTACCCACCCAATTCCACATACCACTTTGTGGCACGCCATGTCCGAAAATGGACAAGTGAGAATATCCCATTACACTATATATCATAAATTCCCATTGGAGATTACACCCCTATTAGGGAACCAACATGAGCGGGTTTTTTAACACGAAAAAATCATACACACATTTCTACAACCCAGATGGCACCAAAATTTGTCCAAAATAGCATACATGTGAAGCATCTCCAGCTTAAAACATCATTAAATACAGAAATAAAAATTTCTCCAAAGGTTTCAATAATAAGATTGACCCACGTTGCCCATCCAAAGGCCGAAATTAGTGATCACACGAATTTTACTTTGATATTTTCTTGGTTAAAAAAAGTTCGAGTCAGAAATCTGTGACAATTTAACACATTTGGAAGATGAGATTCCCTCACATGTACGAGCTAACGACAGTCTATTTCGAGTCGACATGGAGATATGTGGTGATTTTTGTAGCATCAGATATGCTAAGCCTCAATATTTTCCAGAGAGGCTAAGACACATGAATTCCAATACCCAGAAATTGTCTTAGGAAATTCCACCCTAAGAGTATTTAATTAAAATAATTAATTATTTTTAATGGATTCCAAAGTCTAAACTTAGGAAAAGAAATAATTAAAATCTATTAATTAGATTGGGTGTGAATCTTCTAGATGAAGACGGGGATCGAATCCTAGTTAATCTTACCTTTGATAATTTTTTAATACTGATCGTTGATATGTCAACAAGATATTATAAGAAGGAGCACAATTGTAATTTGGAAAATATCGAATGAGAGATATAGAGATTGAGTTCTGAAGAGAGTAGTGCAGCATTTGCTAGAGAGAGATCGATTTGATTTCTTTTAGTGAGGCTAAGGGATATTTTTTTGTAGGAAGTTTTCATGATTCGGTGAATACATTGAAAAGGAGGCATCAAGAGGTTGCGTAGAGTTGAGGCTGAGTAGAGCCTTTGACAAGATTCACAGTTCTGGTGATGGGTAGTCCATGATCTAGTAGCAGGAGTCGTGGTGTGAGACTAGAGGGTCGATCATCTTAGTTTCTATTTGGAAGATTAATCAGAGAGAGGGGTGACACAGTCCCTAGAGGCTCTGACGCAGAGACATCACAGAGACTTCAGAAAGCCATCATGGTGCTAGCCATTCATACGCTGGATCAATGTCAAATTGCTAGTGACAATGTGCGATAATTTCTCGCTATCTCTTTTCCAGTTTATTATATGTATCAGATTTGTAGTCTCGACATCCAAATATTTGTATTTAGAAACTACTACATAATAATTAAAACCCTCAAGTGTTGTACTGGTTTTCCAACATTGGTTTTTTTAGGGGACATTATCCAACAGCAACGGTGTTCTTTGTGTATGTTTATTTTCTTCTTGATCAGTATTTTGTTTCCAAGGTATTTTTATGTTGTGAAGGATGTAGTAGAATTTATTTTGATGTTTACTGAAACACTGTAAATAAATTTATTAATAATTAAAAAGGGGGAAGAAATAATATCGGTTATTGCAGTAGGAATTCCCATTGCATAATTTTCACATGGTGTCAGAGCATAGGTGAAGAAACAAGAGTGAAGTAGGAAGAAACCAACGCAGAGGGAAGAGGTATTTCAAAGAACTACATAGGCAATAGATTGAAACCCTATAGAGGTTGCGTAGTCTATAGGTATGAAGGTAACATCTCGTGGGAAAATCCTTCTCTTAGTGAGTCGATAGAGAAAAATATTTTATGAATGTAGATTTGCCAGAGGCAGGGGGAGTAGTATAGCAACTTCAACAAGAGCATATATTCAGCTGGGAAACATTTTTTTGTAGTAGTTTGATGGGATAGAAAATCACCGAAATAGGAAATAAGAGAACATACTGAGGGAATTTATTCCTCACACTAGTAGAAAATGATGAAATTAGTGACTAGGTGACTAAAAAATTTAGTCGCCACAACTATTTCAAGTGAATTACTACTAATTTTGAACAATTTTAAGTGAGCCAACTGAAATCAACTAACTTGAATGAATAATTTAGTCTAGGGATAAAATAAACGACTAGATAATAAGTGACCTAACTAAAAAAGACTAAATTAAACGACTAATTTATTCTAGGGATAAAATAAATGACTAGATAATAAGTGACCCAGCTAAAAACGACTAACTTAAATGGATAATTTAGTCCATGACTAAAATATATGACTAGATAATAAGTTACAAAATAAAAAATGATTAACATAAATGAATACTGTAGTACAAGAATAAAAATGTGACCAACTAGCAAGTACAAAAAGTATATGATTTAGTCATTTATGCTAGTAATTTTTAATTCTTTCACTACGGAAATGGAACATTGCAATTTTGATATTAAATTGCTACATTTCACTAAATTTTGACATTGCAGATGGATTGAGAGATAAAGGGGGTCTTTGAATCCATCTGTAGTGTTAAAATATAGAGACAAAGGGGTTGCTTCCGCACGTTCATGGATGACATCCACAATAAAATTGTTAGTGTGGATTGGCACACATTACTCAAGAGATTTGATCTAGGCATTTGATAGCGTAATACTAGCCAAACACCCATCAACACCAATAACAAATTGTTTAGCTAACCCTTATTTTCCATGTAAAAATACTCAAGAGATATTTTTCCACATTCGTGAATACATGTTAAAAATAATTATAACCAACTTAATCACAAATCAATTATAAATATATTGCTATATGTTCGTATGCTTTGATATAAAAATGTATGTTTAAAAATCTTTTCAATGAAAAGAATGTTTAAAAATATAATCATAATATTATTCACTTAAAGGAAAGGCACAAAGCTTCTATAAAATTTATACCAACATTATATATCTTAAAAATAGCTTAATATATGAATTAATCTATTTTTCATTTTCTTATTTAATTTTTTTTTCTTATTTTACAAGAAAAAAAAAAATCTCTTCAAATTGACAACTTCATAAATATTTAAAAAAGGAAATACTATTCAATATCTAAACCCAGATCAAAATTGTAGAGGGAAAAATAAAAATGATGGAGGGAAAATCAAAGAAAAGCTTAAAAAATGAAAAATAATTGGTATATTTCCATACAACATTTCCAAATTCCTTTTGCTCTCACGGCTGCACAATTCGATTATTGGAAACCACACCAAGTCAGAAAGAAACCAAACAGAGAGAGCGGAGAACATTTTACATGTCAATGTAAATATATGGCATAAAAATTCCACGCGTTCCCTGGGCTTTGGAGCCATTTTATCTCTATCTTTGGTTTTTGAATTGAAATGGAATTGAATTTGATGAGTTTTTGAGGGTTTTCGTCCATAGTTCTGCAGTAGAATGATGGATTTGCATATTTTACCCTATGGCTTCACGAAGCTCTAGTGCAACAGGGTTTGAAGGGTTTGGTCAGAATTCTGGAAGAGGGTTTGAATCAAATTACTGAATGAACATCCACCTACATCATTCATTTCTGCAATGGAATATTATGTTATAGATTACCCAAGAGCATCATCAGTCATCAGTCCGTAGGGAATCGGTATGAACATATACCTTAGGAGACTATAAAATTTATTCAAGACATCGAAGTTGCATTTTGTTTGTTATTTTAAAAACTCTATTGAAATTTTCTAATAATTATTCATAAATATTCATTAATATGTTGGTGTTTCTCGAATATAATATTGAATCTGCTCCAAAGTTTTTATCTCTAGAATATAAGAAAAAATCAGAACACTAGGATGATGCACCACTGGTTTCTTCCTTAGTCCCATTCGACCTTTGGTTTTCTTCTTGACAACTACTATCAAGGATCCCGCTACACATATTAATTTCGTGCTAGACTTGAGACCTACAATACAATGAATATTATTCTTATCTAAACCCCTAGTACATAGAAAACACAGCTACAGCGAAGCCAACATCTTTCGTTTCTACTACCCCGCAGAGATAATGGTAAGCAAAAACCTCTTAGCATTTACACTTCCTTCAGAGAGTACAACAACAAGTATACATGCATTAAAAATATATTCCAATAAAAATATAAAACCTATATATCTAATACAGAGATTGTGCTATGCAAAAACCAAGGTACAAACCTAGATTAACAATCACAGTATCATTGTGGCTTTCCTCATGGCAAAGTGGTGAAAAAGCTTCCTTCTCTGGAGCTACCATGCCTATAAGACCACCCTTCATCGCAGTATTCCAAGTATGCACTCGACCACCATCTATAATTGTAGCACACATACCAGCCCCAATATATACTTGCCTCAACTTATCACCATGTTGAATGCAAGGACCATGTCCATACAATGGGGTAGTTGGCACATTATATACTCTAGCCACATGATTTGGTACAACATGAGTCCACTAATGAACATCTCCATCACTAGTTAAAGCAATTAAGTCTTCTGGTGGGAGTGAAAATATTAAAATATTATAAGAATCACTGCACTCAACATAAATGAGTATCCATCCTTTCCCTTGAAAGAGTCTGCACAAATCCACACTTTCATTTCTAAAATGTATTTTTTTTGCACACATGTATGTGGACATGAATACACTGTAGAATGAGAAAGAGTGGATTCATTAATTCATTAGATGATTTGATTTCTCATTGAGTCATTACATAGTAGGAGAAGAGGAGAACACTGCATATCTCCCAAATACCTAACTAATAGCAACCAAATTTAATACTATATTAAATGCCTAATAAGCACATCTTCTATCTGGCAGCTTTGGCAGCTCAATTTCACAAATTTTCTAGGTGGTGACTAGCTAAATTTTTTGTGGCAGCTATCAATGCTCTTCGTTATCCTCTGCTATAGGTTGTCTTCTCTTTTGGTGGCTTAATCACTTTTATTCAAAGGATCTACCATGAACATAAGCTATACATTTTGACATCTCTATTGGCAGCTACCCACTCACTCATGACATCTATGACTTTATTCTTTGGTTATTTGGCAGATAATATCTACCCATGTGATGAAAGGCTTCAAAAGAAGAAAACCTACGAAGTTCATCACTTAGTGTCACTCCCTGAGTCAAGAAATTGATTTGATATTATCAATTCTATGATTCTTTAGCTTGCCTTCTACAATATTTTTGTGTGTTTTTCCTTGTGCTATGAATTCCCACGGTTCTCATAGTTTGATTGCATACATATACACAATCCCTCTCACTCTAGGATGGCCTTCCTTTGTTATATTTTGTCCAATTTTAGCATTCATATCTGATCCTCGGTGCTTTCACTAGGAATAGCATTCCCTTGGCTCCTTCACCAACTTCATTGCTTCTCCCCAACAATTTTCTGATACCATGTTATTTTGACACACACATGTGTGGAAAAGAATGCACATTTTAAATGAGAAAAGGTGGGTTCATTCCTTCATTAGATGCAATGTGTCACTATGTAGTAGGAGAGGAGTAGACTGTAATTCCCAAATACCCAAGTAATAATCACTACATTAATTACTATAGTGAATGCCTCATTATTACATTCCTTCATTAGTGAGACTTTATTATATGTCTAACTTCTAATGCGCCTAAGTTCTAAATATGACCATTATTTCTAACAAAAGGATCCATTTATTTTGAAGACAATTGAAAATTTTCTATGTTTGATATGGTTTTTGTGGACAAAGGAGTTAGTGGGTCAAACTTGCATATTAAGTGTAGTGATCTCTTTCCTTCTCATTTTTCTTGGAGTGAACTAAAAATGTTTCCCAATATCTTAGAAAAATGGTGTAGAGGCTTCAAATTGATGCTTTCTTAATAGTATTACATAGATAAGTCATTATGATTCTAGTGCACCTTTGTTTTGTATGTGTAAATTTGGGTGAATTGTTTTCTTAGATCAACTAGTTTATATTCTCAGGTACATACATTGTTTTCATTCTCTTTTGGGGCACCCAATAGCTTTATTTATTTTAT
Organism: Pinus albicaulis; assembly: GCA_034641835.2. NCBI lineage: Eukaryota > Viridiplantae > Streptophyta > Pinopsida > Pinales > Pinaceae > Pinus > Pinus albicaulis. The sequence goes on along the minus strand of CM076583.1, from coordinate 970,492,617 downwards.
TTTCTTATATTAAGCCTTATTCTTAACATGTTGTGAACGAAAAATGGAAAATTCCAATCGATAGACACATTTTTGTTGCAGAGAACGAGGGAACTAGACACTCTTGAAGTGCTAGAACAATTACCGCCTTTGCAACAATATCTTTATTGTCTAATAGGGTGTTGGGTGTTACATAGGAGCCACCATTATTAAATGAACAGTGACTATTATTTTGTAGGTTGGCTACTTATTATATGTTCTTTAGACTTCTTGAGTTATAGGTCATTTCAGTGTGTTTTTTGATTGAAAGCACTACATAATGTTGTGAATGGGTGAGCTCATGTAATTATCTAATTATGTGAAGCTAGAAAGGGTAGCTATATCATGTGGTAGAGTATGAACTCACATTGCTTTGTAGAATATTCACTCTTTGGTGGTTAGAATTCCTTTGATGTATTGCATGAAGAAAGAGGTTTCAGTTGCTAAAGTTGATGTTGTACTTTATGATGGGGATACTAATTTGTTTTTTGTACAATGTTGCAGGTTTCAAGAGAGAGCATTAAAATTTATACTACAATTAATGATGCCACCATCAACCTTGTTGAAAAGGTATATAATTTTATGGTTTAGTATGTTCAAATAACATCTTAATCATCCCTAATCTGCAGCTACTGATGACTGCAACTATTTACCTGCAGTTATTTGAAATGAAATGCCATGATGCTATTAAGGTTCTTTATATCTATAGGCGAGCTGGTAAACAGGTATAGTTGGAAATATATTGTTCGAGAATTTTTTAATTGATGTCTATAGTTTCGAACCCTATCAAAATAGTGGATATACCAGTACTTTTTTGTATTTTAAGGATGATTGTGATCAAGCATTACTTTTTTCCAAAACAAATGCTTCAGATTGAGACATTTGAGGCTATGGTTCATGACCTATATTTTCTTATGCTCCTTTGGATAGAGGTATGCGGTACAATTGTTTATATCCTAAATAGGTTTCGTCTCTAGGTATTGAAGGAGAAAACACCGAAGGAAGATTGCATCGGTGAGAAATCCTAGGTATCATAGTTTTTATGTTGTTGTCCTGTATATATTCATATTTTTTAGGAGAAATGAACTTAATTTAAACACTTCAATTTGAAGGGTGTTTTTTTTGTATATAATGAGTCGTGCAAGGCCTATGGAGTCTACATTATGTCACAATGGAAAATAATAGTGGACTGAGATGTGAACCTTGTGTTGATGCATGGTCCCTTGAGGCCTCCCGAGCCTTTTAGTAGAGGTTTACGAGGGAGAAACCTTTTTTCTCGTAATGATGATTAGAAAGGTTTTGAAATTCGAAGTGATGCTTTAGTATTTTTTGGTTCAACAAGGTAGCCTAGATGTTACTAAACATAGTAGGATGCATAGGAGCATGTTGGATCTCCAAAGCCATCCTTTCTAGCGAGTTATACGTCTAAAACGTTTCTGAATTATGTTTCACTGATGCCTTCCATCATTTTTGTAGAGCCTTTTAGTTATGGGGAGGTAGTTGGTTAGAAGGTATGACATAATTATGAGGTGGACATGGAAAACTCTATACTAAAGAATGACGTTTGGGGGATTGTGCCAACACAAGTGGGGTAGTTTTTAATTTATTCTAGGTGGATGTTTGAGGTGAGGCTTGCAGCAGATAAAAATTACAAAGGTTATGTTCATAGTGAGAGTATTCTCTAGAGAGGAGTTGACAATAAGGACACATTTACTCTAGTTTCTAGTGTACTTGCATCAGGTTTGTTAGTGACTTTAGCATTAATTATTGGTTGGCATTGATATCAAATGGATGTAAGAACATTGTTTTTAAACGGTTTAATCAAGGAGGAAATATAGATTAATCACAACTCTATAATGAAGAATGTTGTTTGGGAGATGGTTCCAACACAAGTGGGGAAGTTTTTGATTTATTCTAGGAGGTGTTTGAGATGAAGCTTGCAGTAGATACCATAAAAATTTACTAAGCTTCAGTTCACAGTGAGACTATTCTCTAGAGAGGAGTTGACTATGAGGACACCTTTAGGATTTATTGTAGTTTCTAGTGTACTTGCATCATGTTTGCCATATATTTAACATCAATTTTTGGTTGGCATTTATATCAAATGGATGTCAAAAAATTGTTTCTTAATGGTCTAATCGAGGATGAAATATACATAAATCAGTTGAGAGGCTTTCAGGTGCATGGGTGAGAGATCCATGTATGCAAATTGAAGGAGGAATTTTTTTGGATGAAGTTGGCATCACATGCTCAATACTCTAAGATTGAAGAATAATTGGTAGGTTTAAGATTTACTATAGCTATTGCAGATCCTGATCTTTATTATTTATTTGGTAAATTTGATTTGCTTGTTTTTGTGAGATCGTATGGAAATTTTCACCCTAGGATTTCAACAAATTCTTTTCCGGATAATGACACCAAGATTCATCCAATACAAATGAATGAAGTCTTTAGTAAATAACATTTCTATCTCAACATTAAGGCAAAAAATATGATAGTTCAACTATGCAAATTTTTTTCATTATACCACTATATTATCCAGATTCAATAGTTTAGTATAGTTCAAACAGTTGCAGTATAATTTCGTATTGGATAAAGCTATATTCTAACAGGAAATCCGTAGACCTGATTAAACCTTTGTGAGTTCTGATCAGGGCTAATATCTGAATGGTTTCAGGGTCAATACGGAGGATAAAACTCTTCTTGTTCCTTGGAATTCCTTTAGAAAATTCTCCAAGAATCTATCCAATATCACTACATTGTATTAGAGAGTCTTGGATCTACTTTGGTCCTAAATCAATTCCTCTATACAGTCCTCAGATAGCCACTCTGAGCTCTATATAGGAGTAGTCAATTTATTCAGAAGCTAAGACCTATTGCAGAGAAAAAATAATCCCTGAGTGGCCCGAGGAAGGGGGTTGGACGTGATTAGCCTCCTTTGATGCTCAAAAAATTCAGATTAATTTGCCTCAGAATAATTATGTAAATAACCAGCCTCAGGGCTTTGTTTTCCTAGGAATTGTGATAATATCTTGCCTCACATCATTCTGCTTCAGCCTTAGGATGAAATTGCATGGAATCAACTTCAGAATGATTCAATATTTTTCCTCAATACAGATCTGTCTAACCCAAAAGAAATTTGGATGCCTTTGCATGCAGCTCAGTCTTGCGATTCTGGTTTTTCATAGGGTTAAGACAACCCTCCAATTGGTCTCAGGAATTTTTTTTTCTATTTTAATGACTTCCTTATTGGTTCAGAAAAAACCACAAAATGTTTTAGGGAGAAAACCATTGGTTTGTCTCAAGGAAATTTTTCATATAGTCTTAGCCAAGGTTGCGGGGGAGCGTCTCCCCCCATCAAACCCGCTCCCAAAGCGAATGCTTAGAGGGTGATATTAATGAAAAAGATCCATATATATATCTAGAGGAAATGATACAAATACCTCTAGATATCAATTCTTAGAGGATGATATTATGACAAAGTGATGAAAAGTGAATCTGCCACAGGCAAGTTCACCTTCCAGTTAAACATAAATCAACCTGCAAACTCAAAATTGCGTTAAAATGCAGGTTCCTAAACCCAACTCTCGATCTTGGGACCTATGGGTTATGGGCCCACTATGATCCTATTGCACCTCTTCATGCTTACATATATAAACATTTATAAATGAGTAATCTAATTACACTTGAATCCCATCCAAGTCTTCGCTTTCACTCCTTATGGATTTTTTCTTTGGTTGCATTCACCAATTCTTGAATCATGAAATATACTCGGACCATGTTAAGGCTTCAACATTAGTTAAAACCCGAATACATCAACAAGATAGTTGGTTTGGTCCCACCATATTCATTTACATATATTTGCTCTGTTATTATTCGGAACTTTGGTTTAAAACCAGATAGTAACATGACTGAATGCTCGCCTGAAATCCAGGAACTCAAAATTACAACCATTTACATTCAGTTGAGGAGGTTAATCAAAACAATACTCCATTACCTTTAACCATGAAACTGGACCACCTGCACACGCTGCCAACCAGAATTTCAAAAGGTGGTTTTGTGTGGCAAAAACCGCTCTTCTAACTATGGTGTTCAACTACGGTCTTCATTCTCTGCAGGATATGAATCGATTGCCATCAATTCTTAATCTGCTTCTTCAACCTTATTGAATTCTTAGCAAGGTTTAACGCGTTCATGTTAATTCCAATTGATAAAAAAAATATGCAATGCAACAACAATTTCGAATCTCCTTTCTCTTCCACTCAACAATTCTTGGGACAGGTTTATACATATATCAAATTTATTTCTGAAGGATCAAAACCTTCCATCTCCGTGAGAAATTTAATAACCCTGAATCAGTCAACAGGTCGATCTTCACCAATTTGAAAAACAGAGTTCTATTCAACTCAAGCACAGAATCGAAAGTTACTTCGATTTCCAATTTCTTCACACAGGAATCTAACACATATAATTACTTCTTTTCGCTGCGTAACACAAAAAGCACCAAATTATTGTCAATGTGTCTTCAACCAGTAGGGATTTATATTGTTCCAATCTCAAACAACGAAACATAATTTCTTCAATTCCCCTTTTTAAATCGATTTCACAGAGTTTGAGTTACTCGCATACATAAATTTAACTTCATAATAACTAACACATAAACAAGAACCGTGCATACAACAAATCCACAAATTCGATACACAGAAAAATCCATATAGCAGTAAATTGCTATGTTATATACAAACACAAGATTACATCTAAGGCATTTCAGCCTCAGTGCGCACTTCCTCCTATGACTGCATTGCATTCGTTCTTCCTATATCTCTCTCACACACTACAAGCTCTCCATTTTATAGGTTTCTACAAAAGATCAAGAAACGGTTACAGAAAACTAATTCTGTTTTAACAATTTTTGTCCCAAATTTATGTGTCTGTCTGTGTATCTACCTCTTCAGGTTCAGATTTCAAATTTAATTTGAGTTCGCTAATATTCCCCTGCATCAAAAAGATCCTAATTTTCCAAGAAGACTCAAAATTTAGACATTTCTCGTGGCAGTAAGAGGTCCAAGAATTAGCTATAGATAATAGATTTACCTGTATTTTATAGTTTCTAGTAGTTTTTATAATTGTTGACTCTTTCATATTTACTATGATATTTTTTGTAAACAATATTTGACAATTTAAATTTGAAGTTTGAAGTTGGAAATTATAACTTATTGATAATGAGTTATGAATACGATGCTTCGTGAAAGTTGACAGTAGTTTCATTTACTTTAATTTTATAACATTTCATTTCATGTTAGATATTCTTTGTTGTAATGGTTACACTTAGCTTAAAAGTACAACTTTAGTTATAAATGATGATAAATGTTAGTTATTGAATTTTTAAAGCTTGAAACTTTAATATTGATGAATCATGAGACTCAATATGTTGTATGTTACTACCAAGAGCTTCTGAAAATGTTGCTCTCGCTCCAGCTCACCGTTTTCGCTCCCAATCCCAAGTAAACTTGGCTTCAGTGGAATTCCCTTTGAACATGTTTGAAGTTTTTATCATTATTTCCTTCCTCTCATGTTTTTTTTTAAAGGAAAAATTCATAATTTTAATTATGAGAGAAAATTAAATGTTATATCAGCAACATAGTCATCTATGCATAATTAAAAATCACTTATAGTCATATAGATTAGATGTTCATAAATAAACTTGTAAACAGTAGTGTGAAAAACAAAAATATCTACATAATCACATGAGAAACAATTAAAAACCGGCTAGAGCCCTGCCAAAAACCAGCCAAAATCAACAGCCTGGTTAGACTACCACCAGTCCCTCCATATCCTTTATGAAGGGTCTTTGGAAATACTAATACTCATTTTTTCCATCCTATTCGATAATGAACCAATGACCCCACTCTAACTGCGATGCTTCATTGGATAGTTTATCAGCCAATTGGTTCCTTTGCCTGTAAATGTGAGCAACAATAATGGAATAAAAAATTATTTTAGCGCCATAACATAAAATCTATAAAAGTATGAACATGACATCATTCGTAATTTTTTAACTATTTAATAACAATTTGGTAATCCCCATGCAACTCTTCTCTCAGGTGAAGGCGAGGAGGAGTTTGAGACTATTGAACTCAGCATAGTTGTTTGTAGCTAGACATAATACCATTTTAATATTATAGTAGTGAGATTCAGAGAGATAGAGAGTATACCCCCCTCCACGGCCATGGATGTTTGATGCCCCACTGAAAAAGGCCCATGATTAGGAATTTTCAATTGCCTCTCGTGTTAGAATTTTACCTTGTGCTCCAGGCTCATCGTTTGGAATTGAGAGGAAGAGCGTCACAATAGTGTTACTTATGCGAGCCCAGTATATCACAACACTTTGAAAGATAGTTTGATTACGAGCCAACCAGGTGCCCCAAGATATCAAGAGGGGGAGATTACATTCCTTTTGGTAGAGTGTTTATTTCAAACAGTATGACCAAGCCTCAGAAATAGACTTTCCATGCCAATGATATGTGATGCCCAAGGCAATTGTTGTAAGATGCCAGATTATTTTTCTAGATTGGTAGGTGAGGAAGAGGTGATTCACGTCCTCCACTTGAGATTTGCAGAGACATCATCTGGAGGGACTGTGGATGGATCTCCTGATGAGTTTTTCCTTAGTTGGGTTGTAGTTGGTGAGTATGCACCCATGAAAATTTTGGCCTTTGGTGGTGCCTTCAACTTCCAAAGGTCTCTCCATCACCATAATTTTTGTTGGGTATCAAGTTTTGAACATAGAGAGACATACCCTTACTTTGGAGATTATCTGCCCTTGGGAGATAAATCCCATAAAATTTTATCGTCCCTCTTAGTGATTCTGATGTTGGTGACATGGAGGGCCAGGAGATAATTGTTCCAAGTCGGATGAAAATTATCCAAGATGTCGAGATCTTGTGCCTATTTCCAAGCCTATGTCATCCTAGAGGAATTAAATATGTTAGAAATTTGTGGAATGGTTTGAATTCCTACGTCCATCAAGTTTTTTCTAATGGAAAAATGTAATTGGTACACCTAATGGCAACTAGACCAAGCAAATACACCAATCTCGACTTTTTTACCTGCTCCAATGATCCAAGCAAGGCCTTTATTTATGATGTGAATGTATCTAATGATGGCTCGATAGATAATGGAGGATCCAAGAATGCATGAGGTGGGCCCTGTGATCCATTCGAGGGTACTCCAAGGAGCACCAGGGTCAAAATAATTACCCATTGTCGGGTTGTCGAAGTCATTGAGATAACACCAAAGGTGCGCAACTGCCAGTCTTTTGTTGCGGATCCTATGAACGTTGACGACAGTCCACCATAAAACACAAGTAATAAGTGATGAGCTCCCTTAAAATGGTAGTGATAACCTCCCTCCGCAATGTCAAAGTTGTCAACTAGGGTCTCAGGGCACCGGAGAAAATTAGTAGTTGCCCTGAACCGATTCAATGCTTTTCCCTGTGCTAGTGAAGCTCTCATGGTGTGCGCTGAAAATTTAGGGCTTTTTCTAGTTAGGGTTCTGCCATCGCTCCATTTCCGCTCCTCTTTTTAGCCATCTATATTCATCTCATGTTGCATATACATAATTTCCTATTCTTTTCCAAATGTTTAGTTTATGGAAACAAATTTTCTGACAACATTTCTCTGAGCAGCATTTTGTGTCACTTTCAAAATTATTTGTTCCACTTGTATGGTAGGCTGAAGTATTATCAGAGTTTTATGAAGTTTGCAAAGGTCTTGACCTTGGATGTGGTTTTAAATTTCCTACACTTGAACAGGTAAACATAATTTTTGAACTTTGTCATCATATTCAGTGTCATTTTCTAGTGTAATGTTATGTTGTTGGAAATTACAGACTTGCATTGTTATACTTACTTTGTTTGTTGTGAATTAAATTATTGAATGAAAAACCACCCACATCATTAATTTCTGCAATGGAAATGTATGTTAGAGATTCGCCAAGAGCATCATCAGTCCATAGGGATTCTGTATGAACATCTACCTTAAGAAACTATATAGTTTATTGAAGACATCGAAGTTGCATTTTGTTTGTTATTTCCAAAGCTCTAGGGAACTTTTATAATAATTATATTTAATTTGTTGAAGCTACAGGTCCTACTAATTTCTTTAGATAGGTTTCACTTTTATTTGACTCATTATTTTATCTTAAATCAATGGAGTTGGATTAGAAACAAATACTAGGCTTGTTGGCATGGCATCCAGCCTCCCAAGGCCCATCAACAACATAGCTTATCTAAGAAATCTTTAAATCTGCCCACCAAAACCCTCTAAAGTGGGAAAAAAACCCCAAAATTCACCTCCAAGGTAGGTATAAGGTCTCTCAATGCCATTGACCAAGTGGGAGAGGGGGACCTTCAAGTTCCCCCACAATTGTAACAAATCCTCCACTAAACAAGGGTGTTCCACCTCCAAATGTCTTTCAAAGTGAGCACTAAACCCTTTTTCTCTGATATAGGCTTATTTACCTCCAACAAATGACCCTTCAAAGGGTGTATATACCTTCAAACTATTTATTATAAGGGTTAAAAACCATTATGAAGTGGGCAAATGGCTCACAAAGCAAGTCAAAGGAATGACCAAAGGGAAAACTACACCTCCAAGATTCCTCCAAGTGAAGAGTTCTTCAAAGTGAACTCATATATCTCCTTTAAAGGTGGGAAAATTCAGTCTATGTGTCCTCATAAGATGGGTTGAGCACCCCATTTCTGACATGTGTCTGTTGTGTAAAGAAACGGGATCTTCAATAGGCAATCCCCCATAGCATGAGAAAATTTCACCTAGCAACGGTCACAAGACTTTACACGCACAGGTCATCCCATCATAAATTTCATTTCACATGTGTACAAATCAACTTAAATAAATGTTGGTTCCAACAAAAAAAGATGATTTTGGCCCAAATTTAGGTTGCCCCCCACCCCATTCATTAATTTTATTTTTAAATCCAGTGCACATACCTATATATATTATACACGGGAGAGAGACCGTACACAAATTAATTCTCTTGGGAAACTTCTTCTATGAAATTAGGCACTATTCTCTCTATTCTTTTCCTCCCTTTAGGTTCCAATTTAGTTCAGGACTTGGTTTATGATTGCAAGCATAATTTCTGTGGTGTCCTCTTTACATTTGCATGCCTAGCTCAAGGTCTCTTTTGAGCCTTTACCTATGCAGCTGACAGGGTTCCAGAAGATGCACCTATAGCCATCATGTTAGCTATCTGCCAAAATTCTTTGAACTCCAGTGATCATGTGTTTGGGATCTTGAGTTGCTTCATCTTAAGTGTTTTTGAAATAGGATGTGACTACAATAACTGCATTTGAGACATACCTTCCTGGATAGGCTTACAAATTTACACTCCTCTTGTCTTTTTCAAGATGAATCCTTAATTCTGACATTGTGAATATTGGTTTCCATAAAAATACAGACCTCAGAAAGGTCTCTTATCCTTGCTTCACTTCTCTCTATAGGAGTACTACTGACATGTGAACAATTATTCTATCTGAAAGGCTTGACCCATCCACTATATCTCCTTTGGTCCTCGTATTATTGTGCTATCACCCTCCTTGCCTGTGCACTATATGGATTCTATAGGGGATTCTTCCAGTAGATCAGAACCTATGATATGATATGTTGTTACCTTTCTCATGCATTCAAATTCACCGATCAAACTAGATCGATTCTAATAATACATTTCCTCGCACCTCCGGAAGTATGGTCCCATGCCAATATAGTTGATATGTTTCATAATGTATTACCAACATATATTGAATTGGGATAGCTCCACTGGTTATCCCATTTTTACCTTAAACAAAAATGTGGGTAACATTACCTTTAGGCTCTTTTGAAACCATGTATAATAGATTCCGATATTTACCTTTAGATATGTAAGATGAATGATTATCTCACCGGTCTACATTAAGATGATTGTTGTGAAAAAATTGGGTGGCTTCACCTCATTCGTGAGTTTAAGCCTGGATAGATGCTGCATAGTTTCCTTTCCTTTTGCAAAGTTTCTAATTGACATGTCTTATAAAATACATTTGTAATAAATTAAATATAAGGCCCAATATCTTGCATGATATATGATGCCACAATTTTCTTGGATGCATTTCAACCACCATCAGGACATAATTAAATTGGATTTTAGTATGCATTTTTTTTTATTGAACATTTAAAACAAAATTTTGATTTCCATATGAGCTTTCATAAAATTTGGTTCTACCAACTATAATTTTCTTCATATTTTTTACAACAATTAATTCTATAGTGGCTACATTCCAACAATAAACATGTTCAAAATATTTAATTTGTTAAAGCTTCAAGAGTTACTAATTTCTTTAGACATGTTGTTGTGAACTCCAATACATTACATGAATGAAAAATTTTTGGAAGATACAAATTAAAAAACATCCTTTCTATATATAGGAGTCCATGGGGCCACAATGTAATCCTAGCTGACCTAACAATAATAATTTAAGGGCACAATAATAACAATATGGGGGTTACAGTGGTACAATAATAGCAATAAGGGGGTTACACTAACAACAATAAGGGACTATACTAGTAATATAGGGACCTAACATGCCCCTCTCCTTCAAAAAAGTGTTTTCCTCAATGCTTGAGTAGCTCTCGGTGCTTCTGTATAAAATTCTCATCCTCCCATGTAGAATCTTCAGTGGGTAAGTTCTTCCACTTGATGAGATACTATGAAATTGATCAATTCTGTAGCTGTCGAGTTCTTGTTTCCATGACCGCTTCAGGTTGCAATATGATTTTTCCTTCCTCATCAAGTTCTGGCAATATTGTTTGAACTAGAAGATTTTCACCTATAACCTTCTTTAAGCATAAAACATGGAAAAATAGATGCACTCAGGAAGAAGTAGGAAGTTCCAATTTGTATTCCATAGTACCAATCTTTTGCAACACCTGGTAAGGACCATAGTACTTTGGCAATAATTTATTATCCTTCTTAGCTTGCTTGAGGGAAATTTTTTTGTATGGTTGTAGCTATAAAAATACCCAGTCTCCTACATCAAAACTTCTCTCGATGTGATGTTGATATGCCTGTTGTTTCATTCGATTTTGTGCCCAATTCAGGTTATTGTTTAATATTTGGAGAAATTCTTGTTGATGCTCGATGTGATCTTCCACTACTTGAACCTTCGAATTTTTTCTTAAATATGATGTGATGGATGGTGGATGATATCCATAAAGTGCCATAAATGGGGTCATTTTTTCTGCAGTATGGAAGGAAGTGTTATACCACCATTTAGCGAGAGATAACCACTTGAGCCATTATGTTTGTTTATCAAATACAAAACAACGAAGGTACCCTTCCAAAAATTTATTTACTATCTCAGTTTGACCATCGGATTGAGGATGATAAGAAGAGATATGGGGTAATTGAGTACCCAAACAAGAAAATAACTCTGTCCAAAAATTTCTAGTAAAAATGGGATCTCTGTTGCTCACAAAAACCCTTGGGTTTCCATGTAGCTTTTGAATTGTGTCCATAAATGTAGTAGCAACTGTACTTTCTTTAAATGGATGAGATAATGCACAAAAGTGTGCATACTTGGTAAGTCTATCAACTACCATCATGATGACACTCTTTCCTTCGGACTTAGGTAAACCTGTGATAAAATCCATTGAAATCTCCTCCCAACGTTGACTTGGAATGGATAAAGGTTGTAGAAGTCCTGGGGTCTTAATTGTTTCCACTTTATTCTGCTGACAAACCAAACATTCCGCCACAAACTTTCGAATATCAGATTTAAGGCCATCCCAAAAAAATTCTTTCTTCACCCTGTGGTAAGTTTTTAAAAATCCTGAGTGTCCTCCCAAAGGAGAAGTGTGCAATTCCAGAAGAATATTTTGTTTTAGTTGGGAATTCTTACAAAGATATAAGCGATCTTTGTACCATAAGGAATCATTTTTCCAACTAAATGTATCAGATGTACTAGGATCTTGCTGCAACTTTTGAATTAGTGTCCACACTTCTTCGTCCTTCTTCCATTCATCTCTTGCTTCGGTTATCCAATCTGGTTGGATAATAGAAATGGCACAAAGCAATGCTTCCACCTCTTCATTCTTTCTTGAGAGTGCATCTGCAACAACATTAAGCTTTTCCTTTTTGTAGATTATTTCAAAGTCATAACCCAACATCTTTGTGACCCATTTTTGCTGCTCTTCTGAAGATAGTCTTTGTTCCAAAAAGTGTTTAAGACTATCATGATAATTTTTTACCTTGAAGTGTCTTCCCATTAGGTAAGTTCGCCATTTCTTTAGTGCATGCAGTATTGCTAACATTTCCTTCTCATAAATAGGTTTCTGTAAATGCTTTCCTTTGATTGGACTACTTTCAAAAGAAATGGGTCTTCCTTCTTGCATTGAAATAGCACCAATTCCATTTGATGAGGCATCATATTCCACAATAAAGGTTTTTGTGAAGTATGGCGTAACTAAGACCGGTGCTAGGCACATTGCCTCTTTAAGATGTTCAAAGGCCTTAGTTTCTTCAAGAGTCCATGAAAATGCATCTTTCTTCAATAATGTTGTTAGAGGTGCTGCTATTCTCCCATAATTCTTAACAAAATTGTGATAATACCCTGTTAAGCTGAGAAATCCTCGCAACTGCTTTATGGTTGTGGGGACTTTCCATTCCTTAATGGCTTTAATTTTGTTAGGGTCTACCTTAACACATTCGTGAGATACAATATGACCCAAATACTCCACCTCTTGTACTCGAAAGAAACATTTGGATGTTTTTTCATATAATTTTTTCTCCTGCAATAGTTTGAGCACCCTGTCAACATGTTGAACATGATCCTTCCAAGACCTACTGTATATTAGTATATCATTGAAAAATACTAGCACAAATTTTCTAAGGAAGGGTTTGAAAATGGACTTCATCAACCCTTGAAATGTAGAAGGTCCATTGGTAAGGAAAAAAGGCATGACTAAATATTCATAATGACCCTCATGAGTTCGAAATGTTGTTTTCGAAATATCTTTAGCATTCATTCTAATTTGATGATATCTTGAACGAAGATCCAACTTGGTAAAATAAATTTCTCCATGGAATTCATCCAATAATTCATCAATCACAGGAATGGGAAATTTATCTTTAATGGTGAGCTTATTGAGCTCCGTATAATCCAGACACATGTGCCATGATTCATCCTTCTTGTGTACCAATACTAGAGGAGCAAAGAAAGAACTTTGACCAGGCTAAATTATACCCGCCTCTAACATTTCTACAATCATACATTCAATTTTTCTCTTTCGGACATAAGGATATCTATAAGGCCTGATGTTTGGAGGAACACTTCTTGGAATCAAAAGAATAGCATGGTCATGATCAGGAATAGGTGGGAGCCCTTTGGGAGTTTCAAACACCTTGGAATGATTGTCGAAGACTTTTTGGATATCTGCAGAAATAGATGATTTTGATGTTGGAACTTCTAGTGAGCATAATTGTGAAATTACGCCTTTTTGTTCTTTATTTAGAAGCTTTTTCATGACATTAGAGCTTATTATCTTTCCTGGATTCCCTATAATACCCCATAATTCGACTTCCTTTCCTTCTGAAAAAAAATTCAAGAAAATTTCTTGAAAATTAAAAGCTACCGTCCCCAAAGATTGTAACCATTGTACTCCTAGTACAACATCAGCACATCCCATAGGAATGGAACGCATTGGACTATTTAATACATATTCCCCCATGGTTAGCTTGATATTATGGAATTTTCCAGAGAAATTTATAGTTCCTCCATTTGCAACCATCACTTGACAATCTAGTGTTGGGTATAGGAAAAAATTCAATTCCTTGGTTACCTTACAATGAATAAAATTATGGGTGCTACCTGAATCAATCAACACTATTACCTTTTTCTTCTTGATATGTCCTTCTATCTTGAGAGTTTGAGAAGTGGTAATCCCTACCAATGAATTACACAATATGGTTGGACTCATTTCTTCCTCTTATAGGGTTGTTTCCTTGTGTATATCCTCTTACTGTTCATTTTCTTCTTCCTCTTCACAATCTATTGAAAATGATTTCTTCTCAGCACACTTATGACCTTTACTGTATTTTCTATCAGAACTATAGAAAATCCCTTTTTCTCTTTTTTTGTTCGAATTTTTGTGGTGTCAACCTTGTAGGTTGTGTAAACCTAGGAGTAGCACACTTCTATCTTTATAGAAGTGAGTGGTAGGCTTCCTTGTTGCCATAATTTTACATTCAATTTTTCTTGCCAACCTGAATGCCTTCTCCAATGAATTAGGTTCCAAAATGCAAACTTCATGTTGGATGCTATCCTTTAAAGTACCTATGAAGAGATCAATCCTATGTTCCTCTGGAATATCAGTTACCCTTATATTCAATTTTTGGAAATCCTCAATGTGGTCCCCCACTGAACACTTTTGTTTGAGATTTATCAATTGGCTAAAGAAAGTGTTGCTCTATGTATCCTGTGCTATCATTTCCTTCGTAAAAATAGACCAAGTGACAATTTTTTTATGGGAGCAAAGCCATCTATACCATATAAATGTATTTTTCTCTAAATGTAAAGTTGCAATGCTTACCTTTTGTGTGTTTTGTACATTATTGAGATCAAAATATTTCTCCATCTGTAGTATCCATGTTATTGGATCCTTTCCATCAAACTTCCTCATATGCATTTTTGGAATATGGTGGTTCTTCCCTCCAACATTAGAGTTTATGAAATCATGATTAAAATTTATTTTGTTCTCATCATGAGTTTCCTCTACTATCTTTTCACCATTATGAGACATTTCTTGTATAAACTTTGTCAAACCTTCCATGTTTGTTTTTAGATCATTCTTCATGTTTTCCATCTCAGCTTCCATGTCATCCATCTTAGATTCCATGCCAGCTTCCATGCCATCCATCTTAGCTTCCATGCCATTCTTCAAACCATCCATCTTAGATTCCATGCCTTTCTTCAAACCATCCATCTTAGTTTCCACACCTTTCGTCAAAACATCCATTTCATTTTTTGTTGCTCTTTGCAAGAGCGAAATTTGTTGCACTTTCTCTTGTAATTTTGATATGTCATGTTTCCATTCTTCGTCTTCATGAGCCATAGTAGAACCTTCTAAAAGCTTAATGGGTGTTGAATTCTTTTTAGGGGCCATTTTAGAATCCAATACTGATATATATTCTACAATATGCCCTTGGAATCAATTCAACTTGATTCTTCAAACAAGATTTATGCAATTTAGAAAAAAAAAATGCACACCTTTTACCTGCTTTTGAGGAGCTCGATATCGAAATTGACTTATCTCTATACTTGTAGATCCTCAATGTCTAAAATTCGGCCCTATAGTATTCCTCTTAAGCTTCTTTCAAATTCCATAGGTCTGACTTGATTTGGATTCTTCAAGGAAATTTTACGTCCAATCTCCCACAATGACCTAATTATGGGCTGGTTCAATAGAGAGAACTTGTACGACTTGCTACGTGTCAATGTTTGCTCCTTTGGATCTGAAATTTATAGACAAGAAACTACATTCAGTGTACTTCCAGTCAATTTTTACATAATTCCAATCTGATATTCAGAGAGAGAGTTGTGAATATTTTCCCACGATCACCTATTTGAGATGAAATTCGGGAGCCTGAAAAAGACCTAACTTCCACAAATCATATCTCCAACAATGTTGTGTAAAAACCTCTGAAATTTTACGAATATATTTCTCATGATTTTGGCTTCATGCTCTAAAAATTTCAGCCTATGAACCTTCACAGAAAAAAAAAATTATAGCGAAAATTATGCGATGACCATTTTAAGTGAAATTCAGGAGCGTGCAAAAGGTCCTAACTTCCACAGATCATATCTCCGAAAATATTGCGAACCGAGATCTGAAATTTTTCGAAGATGTTCATCAGGATTTAGAATTTGCACTATAAAACTTTCATCTTTTGAACCTTCGTAGAAAAAAAATTATAGTGAAAATTCCACGATGAATTTTTTGGAGTAGCGAAACCCTAGAATCCAAATCTTTGATACCAAATGTTGTGAAACCAGCTCCAAAAATAGAAGAAAAGAGATATCAATGGCTTATAAATAAGCCACTTCGAAGGGGAAACCTCCAATACATTACATGAATGAACAATTCTTGGATGATACAAATTACAAAACCTCCTTTCTATATATAGGAGTCCATGTAGACACAATGTAATCCTAGTGGGGCCACAATGTAATCCTAGACGATCTAACAATAATAATGTAAGGGATCAATAGTAACAATATGGGGGTTACAGGGGTACAACAATAACAATAAGGGGGCCTACACTAACATAATAAGGGACTGTACTATTAATATAGGGACCTAACATAGGTTCACTTTTATTAGACTCACTAGTGTATCTTATATCAGCAGGGTTGGCTTAGAAACAGAGAGCTTTGATTCCTTCTAGTGCCCTAATCCTTTAAATGGATAAAATGAGTCCATGGATTCTGGGAAGGATGCAAAAAATATAAATTAATAGCCACCTTTGACTCTACCCTGTTTGATTGCAGTGGTTCTTTATTGCCCCATTTGTGTCCAAACCTACTGTTACTGGACATCCTGAGTGTTGTGCCTATCCTCCCTACCATTCCACTCTATCCGCGTCATCGAATTTATTGTGTCATTTTTGAATATTTTTCTTTCTGAGTCAATATGAGCCCGAGTCCTCCACCTCCCATCTCCACTTGATTTCGTTGGTTGGTTTCCTGATATGCAATGAATAGTTTTGGAGAATCAATTAGTTCCCTATCCCCAGAGTTCCTATCCCTCGTTGTTGTGCATTCAGAGCTCATTTCATCTGCAATAATGACTTCCCCTATTTTTTTTTAATTTCCCGATCCAAGAGTTCTTCCCTCTCCACTATACACCCCTAAATTTTCTAAGAGGTCTAGCACTTTGAGCCTCATTGTGGTGTGTGATATGAAAGCCAAGCTACTGGAAAATGGCTAATCTAGATTCTATTTGTCCAGGCATGGTGTTAATCTCTAATAGACTTATAAACAGATAAGGAGAGATCAGCTATATATTGACTTAAGATTACTAGCTAGCTACTCTATTATAGAGCTACTTAAGAGTATCACATAGACAGTATATTATATAGCTACTTAGGACTATCACATAGCTACTTTTTTCACTCTATTCTGAAGCTTAAACCTTTCAACTAATGAAATTTAATTTGAGAGGGAAGAGCTCATTTCATCGGCAGGAATGACTTCCCCTAACTTTTTATTCAATTTCTTGATCCTAAGAGTTCTTCCCTCTCCAGTGTTCACCCCCAAATTCACTAACACGTATTACACCTTGATCCCTGATGTGGTGTGTGTGAGAAATGAAAGCCAAGCTACTTGAAAAGGACCAACCTGGATGTTATTTTTCTAGGCATGGTGTTAATCTCCAATTCAATTTTAAACAGATATGGAGAGGTGTTAATCTCCAATTTTTTGTTGATTTTATATTATGGATTTGGACAGAAGTATCTTCTGCACACCAGAAGGTACAGTGCTTCACTAACAAGCTCAAATCCTTAAGAACCTTGTTCGTGTTTTTTAGGGGAATTTGGGTACCTCTTGAATATGAAACACATGCAATTGTTGTAGCCCAGAAAGGGCAAGGTGGGATTTACATTCCACTACCTAAAACTATTTCTTTCCCAACTCTAACACATTATTGTCAACCCTCCATTCCCCAAGGACATGAGTATTATTTCTAAATGAATCGAACAGCTTCAAATTCATGTCTTCACCACTCAGTCTCACTTTATTGTGACCAACAACAATAAAAAAGACAAAAAACATCGTCACAATCTTAAAACTCCCCACAAGGGCCCTTGCAGTGTAATGGTCAATCCTATGGGGCCAAGGGAACCTCTACAAATGCTGGCAGAGACGAAAGTGTAGGGTAAGATGCAAATTTATATAGTTCTATTTGGAAGGCAAAATACTATGGTGAAACTACATTTGTGATGAATATGGCAAGGGATTTGTCGCTTAGAAAGAAACATCACAAATTCTCGGATAAAGCTGATAGAGATGCAGTAGATAATAGAGCTAGAGATCAAACGAGAAAGAAAACACTATTAGGGATATCAACAAATGTAGGAACTCCAATTTTGTATGTTCAAGTAAAATCAACGAAAAATCAAAGAAGTGTGTATTGGAGAGGTATTCATACCATATAAAATTTTTGTAATATCTCAAAAGGGAAAATACAGTAATACTAAAACATAATATAAGAACTGCAGCAAAGTAAACAATAAATATAATTACACATCAGAGTGCACAAAAATAGCTGAGCCATTTTATTATATAGGAGGTGAAAAATCAAGTACAACTATGCTCAAAATTTGAGATACTCAAGCCAAAGGGATGGCCTAGAATGACCCTACAATGATCCCAAAAGAGGGACTACGTAACTGCTGAACTGCTAGAACGTAAACTGCATTGTCCCTATTGTAACTATTGGGATTGCAACTGCCTGAAAGATAAAAGGTTAGATCTAGGCAGAATGGGAGCTCTCATGATGTTGAAAACAGAGATCCGGGCTCTATGATGGCTACCCAAGATACCCATAAAGGGTTTCTTAGATCTGTCAATCTAAGAAAACCACCCTCTTAGGGCTTGCACATATAAGATGTTGGGTTTATAGATCTACTGCATAATCTAATGATATGATGGTTGCAATGATGCACAATCAGATCTATGTAAGAAGGGTTGATCCCTTCTCTAGATCCTTGAGCTAAAAGCTGAAGACCTAGCTCCTCCAATCTCCTCCACTGAAAATAGCTACTGGATGAACAACAGATTTAGAAAACTACATTGTTAGAGAGGGAGGCTCAATAGACTACTGCTAGATATGTCAAATCAACTCCTAAATGATGGAAACAATAGATCCAAATTGAGGAGATGATCCCTCACAGGATTTCTAGCTGAAATAGTGGAAACTTCATTGCTCCAATAGATCTACAGGACTCAACTGTGCAATCCTTGAAGGGACTGCTAATGCATGGGGGTAAAACCCAATGTCTTGAATGCTAGATATAGGTGTGCTACTCTTGGAAGAGTGAATGTAAATAATAAAGTGGTAGGATGAATCCTCCACCGGTTTCCTAGCTAAATGCTAGAAACAATATCCTGAAGATGGCACTAATGCATGATAAAGAATGTAGTACAATCCTCTTCCTTAGAGATCACTCAAAGAAAGAGGTGGGATTCCCGCTCAGGAACACCATGTGCTAAACAACACTGCAAACTCTGCTAAACAACCCAAGCCTGCATAGAAATGTCCTAAGAAAAATCTAGATCTAAGCAAATCAAGAGATGAATAATCCAAATCATGCCTTCCATTATGCCTTCACCTTCATTATATAGATATGAGCCTTCCATAGCCTAGGGCCACTCGAAAATTGCAATGTACATGTAGACATACATCTCCATGCTTGACTGCTTTGTTTCTCCATCTCCTCCATCATGTTCACATGGGGTGATCACCCTCTCCATCATGTGTGCATTAAATGCATTTCTTCACTATCTTATCATAAGTGCTTTATGATATTCTTTAAATGCACTATGATCTCAGTTGACCTTATCAAAGATCCTCATGATTTTTCATTTAAGATCCATGATATTATTTGACTGTTTCATCCTCCATAATCTATCTCATAAATGAGACATGATCTCCGTTAATGGAGCTACTCCACTACTCCATGATTGTAGATCTAGATCTAGAATATCCACATGCACACATAAAAAGTGGATTTCATTCATCTTTGAGGATTATGGGTTCCTTCACCCTTTTATTTAATTAATTAATTAATTTTATTAAGAACTCTAATATTCCAAATATTGTGTGAAAATTTGAGAATATTATAGTCCTCCCCAACGAAAATGTTGCTTGTCCTCAAGCAACTACAAAAATATATACTAGAGCAATCTGTACCCCTCCAAATGGCATCCACACAAGCAAGGTCTCCCCATTTGCTGTAATTATTTATGTATGCCCAACACCAAGGTTACGTCTCTAAAATGTCTAGAGTGATCTCTAACTGTGTAGCTAGATACCCCTCATCAATCATGAACCTCTAAGTGACAACCACAAGTTGTCCAACACCCTCCACAATACATGAGATACATAAAGATAGATGGTTCCTTCCGCCATAGGAAAGCTCCAACTCACAAAGTATACCTCCATCCTATGCTATATGAAGTAAAGAGAGTCTTTTCATGCCTCCATCCTTAGCCCTGTTGGCCTTGTTGGATCTAAGCATCATCCAAACGTTGTAAAAAAAAATAAGTAGAGATATGTCGATAGACAAAGATGTCAAACCATATTCTCCCAATAGTAGCCAATGCAGCAATGCTCCCTGCTGGCAAACCACACCATCAAGATACCAAGTATGGTGTCCATACTCTCCAAGTAAGAGCCATCAGAGGAGTGCCTCTTGTTGCCATCCTCCAACACTATCATGAAAATTAGGGGAGTATGTAGGACCAAATTTCTCCAATAAAAGCCACACCAACAAGATCTCTTGTTGCCTCTTCACACCATCATGTGAATCATGTATAATAACAACATACTGAAGGACATGTGGAATGTCATATCCACCCAATACAAACAAACTCCATTATCACACATCATGAGAGTATTATGCCATATCACAAACAATATCAAACACATAAACATGGGAGATGTCATGTGATGGAAAAAATCTCTCAACCAAAATGAACATGCCTTCCTCTACTGCATTTTATCATTGATATACAAGGCATGAGCAAGAAAAACATGAGCTATTGAGTAGTATCCATACTCACTCAAGAGCACCCACTGCAACCATGCCTCCTTCTTCATTTCATGAGTGTTTTTCAAGGCATGGATAAAAGAAATAGGAGTGTTTGGGTAGTGAAAAAAACTATCCCAAGAGAAATCAATGTAACCAAGCTTGCTAGCCCATTCCATATATCTGCAAGTGGTCATACAACCCTTTGCATATCGTCCTCACCCACTCATCCCAATGTGGATGATGAATGATGTACTGCATAATCATGGCATCCTCCCTTTGTAGAATACCATCCTCCCCAAATTGATGAATAACTTTGCACCCCATGAAATATTGAAGTGCACCTCCAATGAGATCTCTCAATGAGATTCTCTTTTCACCAAATGCCCTCCAAAACCAAAGAGGTTTTAAATCTGCTACAGGTGGAAGTTTCTCTTTGAGCTGTGAGATGTTCATTGAGAAAGTGTCATCTAGAAAGGAGAAAAGATTCCTCATCTCAAGATGTCTACCATTTATCACCTTTAGCTCCATTTCTTCATCAGTGAAGATACCTTCAAAATGATCCAAGAATGATGGTGCTCCTTCTTTATCACTACTACTAAGTGACAATGTTGTAGATCTACATGGTAATACATGTGCTGTCTCAAAGCAAGACACAATGCTGATCTCATAACTAGTCATTCTACATAGGATCATGCTCATCCCATTTTCTGAAACTCTAAATTTTAACTCAAGGGGTTTAATTTAGTCCATAAATGAAAAACTAGGATAGATTTCCATCTCCTCCTTGATTAGATCAAGGGTCCTCTGCACTGCGATATGTTGGTGCTTCAAATTGACATTTTGTTCTAACGCTTGGTTATCCATTGGTCCTGATGGCATGTGTTGTGGAGTTAAATCCCCTCTGCGGATAGAGGTGATCCTACTAGCCCAGAATGGGTCTAGTAACAATCGTAACACGCTATGGTGCAGGTCCCTAATTGCAGTAAACCAACTTGCGAAGAAGTCTTACCTCGAATCCAACGTTGTTTTTTGTAGAGAAGATAGCGCTCCTGTTCCTTTGCTCCGGCATATCACAATCCTCATGCTTGTTGCGATCGAACACTTGGAGTGCTACAATCTGGACAACCTCTCTTTCAGCTATACAATGTAGCCTGAAAAATGCATCTAACTCTTCCCTCCAAGCCTTAACAGTGCTTGAGGAAGATCCATCAAATGTAGGAAAATAAAACCTATTGTGCCTCTTTCTTCTATTGTTGCTTTAGGATCTTCTCTCTTCCTTGAGTTCAAAGAATTCCTGGAGAGTTAGAATCTCTTTGAATGCTCTAGAATGTGCTTTTTACTCTTCAAGATATAGACTGGGAGTCTCATGAGCCTCAGGTTTTCTTCTTTCTTCATTGCTATACGCTTCACCCTCTTCAAAGAAAGTGGGTATAGCAAGTCTATGAGGAGATCTATGATTCTTTGGTTTTATTCTTTGTTGATAGGAAGTGCTTGGACCTTCCTCATCAAATTTTCCTCTTGGATCCTCCTTTTTCCTTTCCCTCTTCATTTTATTAACCTCCTTGGAGAGATCTTGCATGGATCTAAAGAGAGGAGTGGCAAAGCTATAATCCTTCTTAATGTTAGATCTCATCTATTTGCTTATTCTTTTGATGAAAAATATGAAGTGTCCACAAGCTGAGCCAAATATCATGCTCTGATACTAGTGTAATATCGCAAAAGGGAAAATGCAGTAATACTAAAACATAATATAAGAACTGCACCGAAGTAAACAATAAATCTAAATACACATCAGAATGCACAGAAATAGCTGATCCATTTTATTATATAGGTGGTGAAAAATAAAGTACAATAGTGCTTAAAATATGAGACACTCAAGCCAAAGGGATGGCCTGGAACGACCCTACAATGATCCCAAAAGAGGGACTGCATAATTGCAGAACTACTCGAAAGTAAACTGCACTCTCCCTGCTACAACTATTGGGACTACAACTGCCTGAAATATAGAAAGTTAGATCTAGGAAAAATCAGAGCTCTGATGATTCTGAAAACAGGGATTCGGGCTCTATGATGGCTACCCAAGATAACCCAGAAAGGGTTTCTTAGGTCTGTCGATATAGGAAAACCACCATCTTAGGTCTTGCACATATAAGTTGTCAGGTTTACGGATCTACTGCATAATCTGATGATATGATGGATGCAATGATGCACAATCAGATCTATGCAAGAAGGGTTGATCCCTTCTCTAGATCCTTGGGCTAAAATCTCAAGACCTATCTCCTCCAATATCCTCCACTGAAAATAGCTGCTGGATGAACAACAACTTCAGAAAACTATGTTGTTAGAGAAGGAGGCTCAATAGCCTCCTGTTGGATATGTCAAATAAGCTCTTGAATGATGGAAACAATAGATCCAATGTGAGGATATGATCCCTCATAGGATTTCCAGCGGAAATATTGGAAACTTCCTTCCTCCAATAGATCTATAGGATTGGACTGCGCAATCCTTGAAGGGACTCCTACTTCATGGAGGTAAAACCCCATGGCCTAAATGTCGAATATAGATTTGATGCTCCTGGAAGACTGAATGTGAATAACAAAGTGGTAGGATGAATTCTCCACCGATTTCCTAGATGATTTCTAAAAACAACCTCCTGAAGATGGCACCAATGCGTGATAAGGAACGTAGTCGAATCCTCTTCCTTAGAGATCACTCAAATAAAGAGGTGGGATTTTCACTCGATAACACGCTGTGTTAAACAACACTACAAACTTTTCTAAACAACCCAAGCCTACATAGAACTTTCCTAACACAAATATAGATCTAAACAGTTCATGAGATGAATAATCCAAATCATGCCTTCCATTGTGCCTTCACCTTCATTATATAGCTATGAGCCTTCCATAGACTAGGCCCACTCCAAAACTGCAATGTACACGTAGACATAAGTCTCCATGGTTGACTGTGATATTTCTCCATGTCCTCTATTGTGTTCACATGGGGTGATCACCATCTCCATCATGTGTGAATTAAATGCATCACTTCCTCCACTGTCTTATCATAAGTTCTTTATGATCTTCTTTGAATGCACTATGATCTTTGTTGACCTTATCAAAGATCCTCATGATTTTTTATTTAAGATCCATGATCTTATTTGACTGTTTCATCCTCCATAATCTATCTCATAAATGAGACATGGTCTCCATTAATGGATCTGCTCCACTACTCCATGATTTTAGATGTAGATCTAGAATATCCACATACACACATAAAAAGTGGATTTTATTCATCTTTGAGGATTATGGGTGCCTTCACCCTTTTATTTACTTAATTAATTAAGTTTATTAATAACTCTAATATTCGAAATATCATGTGAAAATTTGGGAATATTACAAATTTTCTCGTATATATATTTATATTTGAAGATGTTACACATTTCTTATGGGTTGTTTTGGTGTTATATAAGGGTGTATTGGAGAGGTATTCATGCCCTATTTTTCCCAATATGTAATTAATGTTTGCTAATGAATGTAAAGGTCATTCTTCATTCTTATTTGATGGTTGTTGCTGATATATTTGCTTCATTCATTTAATTATATGTTGGTTGGTTTTGATCTTGAAATTATTTAGAACCATAATGAGCTTATCATGTATTTCTTCATATCAATATGTTTTTATTTTATTTATGATGCTCATGTACACATAAGTTGTTGATTTCCCTTATCTTAAACTTCTTCATCCAACACTGCATTAATTGTTTGTTCAAAGGACAAGTTATTTAGTCTTGCTTTTGTTCTCACTTTATATTTTAAATATCATTAAACAAAAATCAATAATCTAATTTTCAGATGTGTGATATTAGATATATTAGTGATTTGATATTAGCAAAATCCTCCTTGTGCTGGAGGTGAGCTAGCCTAAAGAGAAGGCAACTTCTATTGAGGTAAGAGTGGGTAGAACTTGAGATAGTTCCCCTAAGGTTTGTACTTGAAAAATTGGATTGTCTCGTGTGCAGATCTAGGAGGTAACAATTTTGACTAGTGAATGTTCACGAGTCCAGGTTGTGGGCTTGGTTGTGGGGAGTTAGGTATAAACATTAAACAACCAAAACTTAATGGATAATGTAATAACCACCGAAAAGGTTGCTTGATGGGAAACATATGTATTAGCCTATGAGTTTTCATCCTTATCTATTTAAGAGTTATTAGTGTGTTGGCACTCTTCAGTTCATGAGGTGATTACATCCATGTATGATATATTCATACCATTGGCTTAATATATTGTTGAATATGGTTTAAATCCTTTTTCACCAATTCTTCTCTTGTGTTGTGCTTGCACTATTTCTTAACTAAATGGATTGTGGATGCATAAGAGGGGAAGAGAAAAAGGGGCCCATGGGTGTATTATCCTTGAGACGTGTACTTTGGTAGAGTACTCTAATTTTTCCCATGCTTCATTAAAAAGCATTCCTGCTTGCCTTAGAATTATGTGCACCAAGAAAATATGTCACATCCTCAGGGAAGACATGTATTCCTTATGCATGGGAAGGGATATAATGTGTAGTTTTCATTGGGAACGTCTCTTCCTCCATTATTATTATTCCACTTCTCCTCACACTGCAAGGAACTTGTATGTTTTTCCATGACTTCCATTGCCTATAGCAAGCAGAACAAACCCATGTCCTTGAGAGCTGTATGATATTGTGGTAGGGTGGTAGGCTAAAGCATGTTGGTGGCTTGTAGAAGATATATTAGGTTAATTTCTAAAAAATTCATGGCTGTAGAATCAGTAGACAGACCGGGAAGCTTGAATTACCACTACCCACTTGTCTTATTTGACCATTGATTGCAAATGACTAAATGAACCAAGGTATACTGGTTTCAAGAATCCCTAGAGAGAATGTGTAGTTCAGACTCTTCATGCCCACACTCGAACACTGGAGGGATTTTTTTAAAGATATCAGAGTAGAGAAATGATATCTTGAACTTGTGTTTTCTCTGGCCAAGAGGAAGAGGGTTGTGGTTGAAGGTTAGTGGACACATTCATGTTAAATGATAAGATTTTTGTCTTTTCTATGTATGGTTCATATATGTGTTCATATTTTTATCAATCAGACACTGTCAATATTTTGACAATGTTTCTTATTGGGTATACTATAAATATTGTAGCCTTATTCACTTGCATACATATTGTTTAAATAAATTATAAATACATTATATATTTTAATACAATTTCCATATTAAGGAAAATAAATTCCTTAAAATTGAGTAAACGTGGACACCAAACTTAAACCAGCTAAACATTTCCTATATATGATTTGGCATCTTGCGTCTATATGTCTTGAAATATGGTGTTGCTATGCTTCATTTTGTCTTCATTGTTTTTTTTATAGAACTTCATTGTCTAGATTTAATGAGATTTTTATTCCTTTGTTTTCTTTTATTTCCATTTTTATTTTAATATATATTTATTATGATTAGTTGTGATGCTAACTATGAGATGGAGTGGTCTCAACCGCAACTAGAGGGTCATCTGGTGACTCCTAGGGCTAGACATGCTACCGTAACAATAGGTGAAAATTGGTATGCTGTAGGTGGCAGAGATAATAAGAGTGTTAGGTTCAAGCCACATCTCAAACATTCGCTTGTTGATTACTAATAGTGCATCTATTTTATTTACATATATTTTTTCAAGTATTCTGAATTCAATGTTTTCAATTTATTTATTATCTTCCTTGTTGTTAGTTAGTGACTAATATTCTTCCTCCTAGGTTCATATCAAAATATATTCATGGGACTCAAAATGCTGATGCTTAACAAGTGTGTTTGATACATTGGTTTTAAATATGTATAAGCTTGTTTGGTCTATGGTAGCAACTGTGGAAGGAAGGGTACCAGTTTCTAGTGAGGTGATCTCTACTTAAATTTTGTGAAATTATGATCTCGCGTATTTTTTTAGCTAGGTGTAACATCAATTCCTAAATCAATAAAGACAAAGATATTTTCAATGTTACTCTGCATCATGAAATTCCAAAAATATATATTATAATCAATATCTGAGTCATATGTGAGAATTTTTAAATTTGAACTTTCTTTGAAATCTACAAAGGAGTTTTATTGCCATTTATATGAACATCATAGCTGCTTCATGTGTGACAAGAAAGTTTGTATACGCTTGTTATAAAATTTGTGTTTGTTGCCAACTTGCACATTTTATTTTTATTAATCCTGTTCCACATGTATTTACGAACAAAAAAATGATTTTATATTTGTTTTATCCTAAGACATACATATGCCTACAATTATTGTTTTTATCTCTATCTAAATTGTAACAGATTACTTTACATTCATATCCCTACCAGTCCTGTTTTTATCTCTGTCTAAATTGTAACATATTACTTTCCTTCTTTTCGTAGCAAACATACTTTTATCTTGTAGATTTCCATAGGTTTCATACTACCTATATTTCATTTGGCTCTATTAATATATTAAGCGTAAGTATCCCTTATTCACCATGCCTATATTTGTTATTTTTTTCCCAAAAGGAAACTTCACAGTGAAATTCAAGGGCTTCTTCCCAACATTTGAGGATGACATCCCTAGTAAACTTATTGGTATACAAACTAACCAAGTGCCTAGCAACCTTGCTGATAGGCGGTTGAGAGAATCCCCTAGGCTATATATATATATATATATATATATATATATATATATATATATATATATATATATATATATATATATATATATCTGTGTGTGTGTGTGTGTGTGTGTGAAAGAAAACTAATCTTATATTTCAATAATAGATGCAAAAGGAATACATGATATAGTGTTGATTAATACTCTAAGTAGAAATCATTCTCTTATATTCACATTGTCTCGAATGACAAAGAGAGTTTTCAAATTGAGGAATATCTAATATTTCTTGCACAAAGAAATCTTAATGTTGATTTTTTGTAGCTTGGGAAGGTACTTCTGCACAGGCCTTATATATAGGTGTGCAGAAGTTTCCCACAAACTCCTTAGAACACTTACTCAAGTGTCAAAATGTTGTTAATGTAGCTTATCCTAGGTCTAATTTAGAAAAATCACATATTAATATGTTGGCTTATTGAGATAAAAGAAACCTAGGAAAAGAAAATTAATTTTGTTTAGTGATTTTGTTTTAATATTAGTTGTTGATCTCAAGGGGAGAAAGATATAATCTCAACCATTGATCATTTTTACATTATAGTTAGGGGTAGAGATTTAGATCTAATGTAAAGTTATAAAAGAAAGACTTGAGATAGTGTAATATTCCCAAATTGGAAAAGCAGCAATATAGCTCATAAAATGAAGGAAACAAAAAATATTTAACACATGAAACTATGAGACCAATATCGAGTCATAAAATTATGTATTACAGTATAAAATCAATACAAAATATTGAGGTATAAATCATATACAATGAGGAAACAAGCCTCCCATAAGCAATCACTCCCAAACATGAGCTGCTGTTACGATACAAAATGTCGGAGAGAAACTGCAATGTAGTCATATTAAGCATAACTGTAGCTGGAGATAATACAATGATATAAAAATATTGATATAGGCCCCAATAGAGTCTAAACATACAGATCTAGGCACTAGATCAACTTTCCAAGACAACCCAAGAGGGTTTCCGGAAAATTCACACAATGTGCCAATGTAAGATGCGGCCCTAGGGCTAAAGATTTGTTGCAAAAAAAGAAATGAGAAGATATGGTTAAATCGAATATAGAAACCTACAACCATTCTCCAAAATATCCTCCAAATGAAATAATGGCTCCTCCTTTGAAGAAATCACTTCCCAAAACAACCACTGCAACTACCCCTGCAACTCCTCCCTAAAATAATGCAGATATGGACTAAAACTGATCTCTACGGGATAAATACTCCTTATCCTACTGCTAAATGTGCCAATAAAGCTCAAGGGGCTCCTTTACAGGCCTTCTAATGGATGGGAACCTTCCTCCACTACAAAACTAGCTCTGAACACACCCAAAACGATCATCCCCACTGCACTCTGCAACACAACACAATATTTTGCAGAAACTATGCTGATGAAGAAATCTGAAGCTTGGCATTAAGCTTGAGTGTGGAATGAAGTGAAATTATCCTCAAAGAGGCCTCTCAAGGAAATATATGGGATTCCCTCTCGGGAACACCCTGTGCTAAACAGCACTACAAACTCAACTAAATAGCTGAAGAATGGAAAAAGTCTAAACAGACCATATACAGAATAATAAGCCAAAACATAACCAATATGGCTACCATCGTCTTCCTAATATAAGTTATGAGCTTTATTACCCTTGTCCCCACTCAATTAAGTCAATACCTCCATGCAATCAATCTCCCTCCAAAACTGCGTTTTTCCTCATTTAATGTCGACTCCTCCATAATAACATTTTTGATTTGGTCAAAGTTGACCTATTCAACATGATCTAGCCCCTGTTCATACTCAAAGGTGCTTTATTTAGCTTCTTAGAATGTATCCTTTCACATTTTAAGTGATTTTATTGTTGTTAACAAGCTTTATGGGTCTCCCTACCCATTTATTTACCTACCTAGTGATAAAATAATCTATAATATTCCATTTAGATAAAATCTTAATTTTAGGAATATTATAGTCCTCCCCTACAAAATGTTGCTTGTCTTGAAGCAACTGTAAAGGTGGAGCAAAAATTCCTCCCCTCCTCTTATTGCCTCCTCATCGATAGTACCCACCATTGCTTCAGATATTCTATAATAATTTTGTCTCCCAATGGTTCCTCCCACATGTGCATGTTGGCCTTTGGTGGATAAAGGAAATTGCTCTCATCATGAGAAAATGGAAGGTCTATATGGAAACCTTCTTGCTGTTAACTGGCCTCCTCAAGGTAGGATTGATGACCAACATAAGGGACCTAATTCCCAATGAGATAATCCCATCTCCATGCTATCATCCAAATAAAGTGAGCCATTCTTGGTAGCTCATAGAAACAATCACCAATCCCCCGCTTATGCAATGTTTAGGGATTGCATGGCTGAAAGTGATAGGTAATAATTTTCAACATATGTTGCCTCTCTCTCCATTTATGATATATTTGGAGCTGTTGATCCTAGGCTGCAATAACATAGTCCTCTTGAAGCTGAAAGATACTTGGAATCTCATGATTCCACTCATTGGTTCTAGAGAGTCTTCTTGTCGAATCCTTCATGCATATAGTGAATAGAGTGTCATCATCATATGGGCTCCATAAGAAACATGGGCTAAGTATCAGATGACATCCTAGGTAGTGACAATAGCCCCTCCATTGGGACCAACTTTGTTCTTCTTCTTGCTGCCCCAAAACATTATATGATAAGTGGCCATCCAAACACCTTCTTGTTGTGATAAGCTTCTCAAAAGCTTGAAAATGGTAGAGTACATTAGGTGTTGGCCAAATATGATCGAAGAAAAACACATCTCTCCCAAGGTCCTCCATAGAGTGGTCATCCCCATCATTGAATGTAGTCTC
This sequence comes from Pinus albicaulis, assembly GCA_034641835.2. Taxonomy (NCBI): domain Eukaryota; kingdom Viridiplantae; phylum Streptophyta; class Pinopsida; order Pinales; family Pinaceae; genus Pinus; species Pinus albicaulis. The sequence goes on along the minus strand of CM076583.1, from coordinate 970,462,217 downwards.
AAAAGGACCATGAAATCCACAATGAAGTTTAATCTCTTGTGGAGAAATGAGCTGTGAATCCATGGTAAAGTAGTGCACATACATTCTTAGTTGATAAATAAGCATCAAAACATAATCCTTACCATATAGTGTGGACAAGTTAGTGAGGAATTCCATTGATGAGCCTTCCCATCTCTCCATCAAAAGGGGAATTGCCTAAAACAACCTTGCAAGGTGGTTGCTTTCCTCCTCTTACATCAAACAAGCTACATATCTCCCAATATGTTGGTGCACAAATTCGTTGAGATCCTCCCAATAGAATCTCTCCATGATGGTGTGATAAGACTCAATGAAGTCTACAGGTCCTGAAGAGAGTGCCTCATATGTTGCATGTAGAATCTCCTTCTTGAGCTTGGAATCTCTAGTCAAGTAAATCTAATCATGGAAATAAATGACTCCATCAACCACTCTATGTCTCCCATCTATTTCTTGCCCATCAAGAACCTTACATGTGAATAGGTTCTTGGAATATTCCACCAATAGTTGGGACTCCAAATATGGATCTAGGCTTCAAAACAATGACAACGTTGTAGAAATCCGAATTGAAGCTCCTGTCACATCATAACTCTTCTCTTTGACATGCTCAATGCCAAAGCCAGATGTTGGAGTATTGTTACCCCTCTTTTGATACCTCCCTTGCAGCTGATCTTGTCCAAGACAATATTGAAGTACATGGAGGTCAACCTCCTGTTGGAAGGCATTTCCCATCCAAAATTTCCATATTTTTGCCAATGCATGCAAGAGTGTTAATAACCTCCTGTCATATTCAGAAATCATCCTCATGTATAGAAGTATCATTTGCTTCTCTAAGGCTATGGAATGGCCATTTGACACCATGCTAATGTCATTATAGATTTCTAAATCATTTGTCAGCGCAAATAGCTGAGTGGAAGGTAGAAATGTCCATATCATAAAATTTCTCACTCCTCCTTTGGATCCATCAAAGGTTCTCAGCATTGTGTTAGCTCCTCCCAAGGATTCTCCCTTAGCCAAATATATCAGTGCTGCACCATGTTGAGAGAACTCTTTATGAATCTTCCAATCATGGCGTCTCCCTGGTGGAATGCCTCCATGTAAAGAGACATCAAAATCTAAAGTAGACTATATAGGTGAGTGGACTGATTTGTCCCTCCCTTCATTGCATAAATAAATCTCCTTCTTCTATATATAAACCCCTTGAAATAAACAAGGGTCCATGCTCCCCATACTTTGGTGTTGACCCACCATTATTTCTCCTCCTTTGATCAAGTTGTTACTGCCCATCACTACTGTCACATGATGCTCCTTCAGAACCATTTGCAAATATGCAAACGCTCCTCCACTTGAAGCAATAGAATGATACCCATATCCATGTGGTGATGGTTCCCCTCCTGAAGTGACAACGCTGTTTCTTCCTCTTTGTTCTTCCTCATCATCAATATTTGAGAATACCTCATCAACAATGAGAGACCCTAGATCTTGGTCTTCCCTTGAAGGAGGAATCTCCATGTCTTACTTTTGAGAAGAAAGCTCTTCCTGCAATGGGTATCTTGCCCTTGGCAAGGTATCATATAGGTTTTTATCCCCCTCAATAGAAATCTGAAGTGGATTTGGTGCATTGGATCTTTCCAACTCATGTAAAAGTTTTGAATGATTATGTTTTTCTATCTCAATAAAATATGTTTCATATTTTTTTACATCAAATCCCTTCACTAATCTCTTAGTGAATCTTGCATATGTAGCTATATTTTCATGATTAAATGAAGAAGACTCATAAAACCACCAATTATGAGCCTTACCTTCAAGATGCAGCACTGCTATCCTAAGTGCTTCCTTTTCTGAAACTTGATGTTGTTGAGATTCAACAATATGATGAGCTTAGTGAAAAGAGTCGTCTTCACTAAGTGGGCCCGCAGGCTATTTTTGGCGCAAGTCTATTTTTTGACTATGTCTATTTTTTAGACGGGGTGATTATATTTCAGAAGTTATAGGATGTTATTTTTGGATGGTTGGTCAAGTTGGAAAAATAGATGAAATTATATTTTTGGAATTTTGGGCGAAGTCTGTTTATAGATCATCGATCTAAAAATAGAAGTTTCGATTATTATTAGCTCTTAATAATAATCCGAAAATAAACATCAACTTATACTCTTGGAGCACTTAATTTTAGTGCACAGATTTGGCAAATCAGTAGGCTGAAGGAATTACACAATTCCTAGGGTTGACTGGTGGTTCATGCATGAGGAATCAGTTAGAACTGAAGTGGAAAAATTATGATAGAGTTGGAAGAGTAGTTCATGGATTTGTATTCAGTTTAACTTAGTTAGACTTAGTTGAGCTAGTTGTATCTAGTCTAATTGAATGATACACTAGTGAGAGTGGAGTGAATTATTTAGTTAATTAATTCACAAAAAATAACTCATTAATCAATTGAACAATACAATAGCTAACTACAGTGCATGTCAGTTCCAGTGGAGACCGAGTGGAGAGATAGGTGAAAGGGCAAGATGGACTATCTGTTGTGACTATAGTGATGCATTGATTGCACCACACACACATTGGAGTTCCAAATGAGGATTTCACATTCAAGGTAAGGGTAATTTGAATTCATTCGGAGCTATCCTTCAGTAGGGATTGCGCGGTGGAGGCAATCTAGCAGTAGGGCAGAGATCAGTGCATGGATTTGCAGATTTCTTCTATGTTAGTGTGTGACGATTGATTGTACTAAGAGCTTGATGTAATAAGCTTTGTATGAGATTGTTACATGATATCCATGATACATAATATATGATAGTTGTGGTTTTAAGCTTCAGGATTTCCCATTAAACAATTGTGTTATGTGCGATTGTTTTTATTTACGCTTCACATGTGTTTGTAATTAATTTTCCGCAAAAGATAAGCAGTGGAATGATTCTTTATTTTGCAAGAATTTAAATATTGTGAGATCAGGGGAATATATATGTATGCATGCTTAGTGTATAATAATTTCTACATGGTATCAGAGCAGTGTTAACTCTTGTAGATTGCAATTGTGAAGAATTGCTGAGTTCATGTTGGTGGACAATTGGAATTTGCTACAAAAAATTCTTGGTGCAGAAGTTGAGTATGCATTGAAATGTATTTCAGTACGTTGCTATTGGAGTATGCGCTTTATGGGAGATTGAATTAAATAGCCTGGAAGGATATGATGGAGGTGGTGTTGGAGGATAATGGTCTGAAGGAGTTCATCGATAGCGATGTTCCTAAGCCGGGATCTAGCGATGCTGCAGTACTTGATGCATGGAAAAAGAAGACAGCAAAGGCAAGAAGAATTATGTTGGAAGGTGTGAAGGACCATATTATTTCCAACCTTCATAGGAAAGCCACTCCATTCTTAATTTGGAAGGCTTTGAAAAATTTGTTCCAAAGAAAAAGCAACTAGAGGAAGTTGGTGCTTAAAGACAAGAACAAAAAAATAAAAATGGAGAAGGGCGACAATATTCCAAAATACCTCACGAAGTCTGTCCACTAAAAGGATGAACTGGGAAGTGTGGGGGTTACTTTTGATGATGAAGACTCGGTGAGCTTGGCTCTCCTTGGGCTTCCGAAGGGTTTGCATAGCTACGAAGACTCTGTCAATGGACGGGAGAAACTTCTAGGATGGGAGCGACTTTGGTCGGATCTTGTGCAGGAGGAGATAAGGTGGGGTACCAGGGATGGCTCTTCATTGAAGAATGAAGATGAAGAGAATTTCACTTTGGCTTCCAAAGAAAGGAAAGGAAAGGGGAAGAAATGTCCTTCAAAATCCAATGCTAAAGGAAATAAGCAGGATTTGTCCAAGGTGAAGTGTTTTCACTGTCACAAACATGGGCATTTCACCACTAACTAACCACAGAAGAAGAAGAACAAGAATTTTTTTGGTGCTGCAGCTCGAGAGGCCTTAGCCTCGCAATTTGAAATTTATTTTTCTTTGATCGCATGCTTGGTTTCAAGCTAAATGGGATCGGTTTGGTATCTTGATAATGGTGCATCTTTCCATATGACGGGAGACAAGGAGTTGCTTAGTGACTTGGAGGAGAAGGACCTTTAGATTCATATAGAGAGGGGTGATGATGGTCAATACAGTGTGAGCAACATTGGGACCATTACCTCTAAGAGGGAGTCTGGTAATCCATTCTTGTTGAAGGATGTTATGCATGTTCTAGGTATGAAGAAGAACTTGGTATTGGTTGCAATGTTGGAAGACAAAGGTTATGATGTTGTTTTCAGTGAGGGAAAATCCTTCCTTAGACATAAAACAACGGGTCAAACCAAGAAGATAGGGATTCGAGTTAATAATATCTACAAACTGGAGGTAGATGGCTACATTGCAATGGTGGGAAAAGCAGAAGAAGTGGTGAGCCGGGATGAGGGTGAATTATGGCACAGGAGATTAGGCCATCTTCACCATGGCACTTTGAAGATTTTGCAGAAAATTTATACTTGAATTCCCAAGGGTACTCTTGTGCATTCAGATCATTGAAGTGGATGTACTATGGGTAAGTTTGTGAATACCACCTTTCATCAGAAGGAGAACCATGTTTCGGTGATCTTAGAGAGAATTCACACAGATGTGTGTGGACCTTTCTCAGTTTCTTCAACAGCAAAAGACATGTATTATGTTATATTTATTGATGACTATTCTCGTAGATGCTGGATCTTCTTCATGCAGAAGAAGAGAGAAACATTCTCAAATTTTTGTGAGTTTAAAGCATTGGTGGAGAAGGATTCGGGGAAGCATGTGAAAGCTCTACGGAGTGATAATGGTGGTGAATACATCTCAAGAAAATTCAATGACTTCTGTAGAAAAGAAGGAATTCAAAGAGAACTCATAGCACTTCATAACCCAGAACAGAATGGGGTTGCGGAGAAGAAGAACATAATGATCGTGGGTGCTGCACAAGTGATGCTGCATGACCAGGGCCTACTGATGCACTTGTGGGTGGAAGCATGCAACAATGTGGTTTATGTGAAAAACTATTGTCCTCATAGAGTACTTGCCATGAGCACACCTGAAGAAGCTTTTACCAGTAAGAATCCCGATATTCTCATTTGAATATTTTTGGCTCATCTATTTACATTCATGTGACAAAGGACGTTGGGAATAAGCAGGAGCCAACTGCAAAAGTTGGGATATTTTTGGGGTGCACAAAGACACCCCATAATTATCGTGCGTATTTGCTAGAGAGTCAGATGAATTTTGGTGTGATGGGATATAAAATTCAATGAGGTGAAAGCCATGAAGTTGTTTCTTGAGAGGGAGATACACTTGCATGCAGAGGAGGAACTTCTTGTTCCCAAAGATGAGACTCTAGATGTGGATCAGACACAGGAGGATATTCATGGAGTGGAGGAGTCCACTAATGTAGAACCAAACATCATACAAGGCAGAAAGTGTACCAGAGAAGCTGAGAGACTAAAGCTTGATGCGACACAGAATGTAGGAGTCCCGACATCACAATGCAGACAGAGATAGTCACCTGACCGATTTAATAGATACATGGCTCTTATGAGCAAGTTTATTGTGACAGAGCCATATTCTTTTGAAGAAGTAGTGCTGAAGCCCACATGGGTAGATGCCATGGTGGAGGAGTATGACTCCATTGATAGAAACAGTGCTTGGGAGATTGTTCCAAGGCTGGTGGGAAAATCAGTTGTAGGATCAAGATGGATCTACAAGGTAAAGCAAGCTACTGATGGGAGTGTTGAGAAGTATAAGGCAAGATTTTTTACCCCGGGCTTCTCATAGATCGACAGGAGTGATTATGAAGGAAACTTTTCACTTGTTGCACGGTATTCTTCCATAAGGACCGTCCTTGCTCTCTCAGCACAGATAGTTTGGCACATTCATTAGATGGATGTGAAGACTACATTCCTTAATGGGGTCATTGAGGAAGAGGTGTACATTGAGCAACCTGAAGGATTTGAGATCTTCAGTAGCGAGTCTCATGTGTGCAGGCTCAAAAGAATGTTTTATGGTCTAAAACAAGCACCTCATGCTTGGCACACTCAGATTGACAACTATTTCACTAGACTTGGCTTCACCAAGAGTGAGGAGGATGAAAACCTGTAGCAAATTGTGGTGGAGGGTAAGATTTTAATAATTTTTCTTTATGTTGATGATTTAATACTAACGAGTGATGAGCAGTTGATACACTCATGCAAGGTAGATCTTGCAAAGGAGTTTTAGATGAAGGATTTGGGCCTCCTTCATTATTTCCTTGGATTGAAAATATGGCGGCGAGAAGGTGAACTATTTGTGTCTCAGTGAAGGTATTCCCAAGAGATACTGGAGAAGTTTCACATGCAAGGCTGCAAGCCTATTGATACTCCTCTTCCAGGAAATTGGAGGAAAGAGGATGCTACATCGGCAGAGGCAGTGGATGCAACTGTTTATCGACAGTTGGTGGGTTCGTTCATGTATTTAGTTAATACAAGACTGAACATATGCTATGCGGTGAACCAATTTTCACAAGCGATGGTTAAGCCTACCAAGCTCTTTTGGAAGGAAGGAAAGCATGTCGTGAGATATCTCAGGGGCACATATGAGTATGTTTTATGGTACATATAGACAGATGAGGTGAAGTTGCATGGCTTCACTGATGCAGATTGGGCAGGTAGCCCAATGAATAGAAAGAGCACATCAAGAGGGGTTTTCAATATCAGATCTATGGTAGTATCTTGGTACACTAGGAAAAAAATATTAGTGGCACTCAGTTCAACGGAAGTAGAATACATGGCAGCAAGTCAAGCTGCATGTGAGGCTATCTGGATGAGGAATATCCTGGTTGGTTCGTTTGGTTCACATTTAGAACCTACAGTGATACATTGTTATAATCAGATTTGCATTAAACTCTCGGTTAATCCTGTGTTTCATTATATATCTAAACATATTGATATCCGGTATCATCATATCAGAGATTGTGTGTAGTGGAATATTATGTTGCTTCAGTACATTCCAATGGAGGATCAAGATGCAGATATTCTGACGAAGGTGCTCACCAGGAGCGAATTCGAATACCATAGAGGCAGGATCGAGGTGAAACATAATCCCTATCTTATTGATAGGGAGTGTTGAGATTCAACAAGATGATGAGCTTAGTGAAAAGAGTCGCCTCCACTAAGTGGGCCCACAGGCTATTTTTGACGCAAGTCTATTTTTAGACTATGTCTATTTTTTAGACATGGTGATCATATTTCAAAAGTTGCAGGATGCTATTTGTAGATGGTTGGTCAGGTTGGAAAAATAGATGAAATTCTATTTTTAGAATATTGGGCGAAGTATATTTATAGATCGTCGATCTAAAAATATAAGTGTCTATTATTATTAGCTCTTAATAATAATCCGACAAAAAAAACAATTTATTCTCTTGGAGCACTTAATTTTAGTGCACATATTTAGAAAATCAGTGGGCTAAAGGAATTACACAATTCCTAGGGTTTATTGGTGGTTCATGCATGGAGGAATCAGTTAGAACTAAAGTGGCAAAGTTATAACAGAGTTGGAAGTGTAGTTCATGGAGTTGTATTCAGTTTAACTCAGTTAGACTCAGTTGAGCTAGTTGTATCTAGTTTAACTGAATGATAAACTAGTAAGAGTGGAGTGAATTAATTAGTTAATTAATTCACAAACAATAACTCATTAATCAACTGAACAATACAGCAGTTAACTACAGTGCATGTCAGTTCCAGTGGAGACCCAGTGGAGAGATAGGTGAAAGGGCAAGATGGACTATATGTTATGACTATAGTGATGCATTGATTGCACCACACACACATTGGAGTTTCCAATGAGGATTGCGCAGTCAAGGCAAGGGTAATTCGAATTCATTCAGAGCTATTCTTCAACAGGGATTGTGGAGTGGAGGTAGGCTAGCAGGAGGGCAAATATTGGTGCATTGATTTGCAGATTTGTTCTATGTTAGTGTGTGACGATTGATTGTACTAAGAGCTTGATGTACTAATATTTTTATGATATTGTTACATGATATCCATGATACATAATATATGATAGTTGGGGTTTTAAGCTTAAGGCTTTCTCGTTAAACAACTGTGTTATGTGCGATTGTTTTTATTTATGCTTCACATGTGTTTGTAATTAATTTTCCACAAAAGATAAACAGTGGAATGATGTTGTATTTTGAAAGAAGTTAAATATTGTGAGATCAGGGGAATATGGATGTATGCATGCTTAGTGTATACTAATTTTTACAGATGTAGATGCAAATATGAGTCTAGTTGATCTATCCAATCCTTGGCTGTGCATTTGGATGACCCATCAAAATTTGGTAGAAATAATCTACCTCTTCTGCTTATGTTGTGATTTTTGGGCCTTCTCTCCTCCTTGATTTGGAAAAATTATTGGAAGTTCAAGTGCTCCTTGAATCTCCAAGATTGAGATTCATACTCCTAAATATATTCACTCAAAGTCTCCTCCTTTGGTGCATCTTCTTCCTCCATCTCTCTTGCTGTAAATCTGGTAATAAAAATGCACTATGGATCATAATGTGTTGTTGCATGCTCACACCCATCATGTAAAAATATAGGGCTTTCTTCATATTCAAATCCCCTTCGATATTCCCTACACATCTCCCTTTTCATCTTCTTGATATCTTCCTTGATGTCCTGCATAGTTTGAAGTAGAAGCTTTGAGAGCCCCTCTTCCTCCCTTTCTCCAAATAATGGAGTCTTGTCTTTGTTTCTTCTATACATCTCCTCTTTTTGTGAGAATATTCTCCTTATGGTGACATATTGGTTGAATGCACAGGTTGAGCCTAGATTATGCTCTGATACCACTGTAATATTCCCAAATGGGAAAAGCAATAATATAGCTCATAAAATGAAAGAAATAACAAATATTTAACACATGAAACCATGAGACCAATATGGATTCATAAAATTATGTATTAGATCAGAAAATCAATACAAAATAGTGAGGCGTAAATCATATACAATGAGGAAACAAACCTCCCATAAGCAATCACTCCCAAATATGATTTGTTGTTACAATACAAAATGCCAGAGAGAAACTACAGTGAAGTCATATTAAGAATAAATACAGTTGGATATGATACAATGATATAAAAATACTGATATAGGCCCCAATAGAGTCAAACATACAAATCTAGGCACTAGATCAGCTTTCCAAGACAACCCAAGAGGGTTTTCGGAAAATGCATACAATGTGCCAATGTAAGATGTAGCCCAAGGGATGAAGATTTACTGCAACAAAATAAATGAGAAGATATTGTTGAATCTGATGTAGAAACAAACAACCCTTCTCCAATAGATCCTTTGGATGAAATAATGGCTCCTCCTCTGAATAGATCACTTCCCAAAACAACCACTCCAAGTACCCCTGCAACTCCTCCCTAAAAGAACGCAAATATGGACTGAAACAATTTTGTGGGGGATAAATAATCCTTAGCCTACTACTAAATGTGTCAGTAAATCTCAAGGGGCTCCTTTACAGGCCTTCCAATGCATAGGAACTGCCTCCACCGCGAAACTAGCTCTAAAGACACCCAAAATGATCCTCCACTGCTGCACCCTGCAACACAGCACAATATTCTACAGAAACTGTGCTGATGAAGAAAGATGAAGCTTGGACTTAAGCTTGTCTATGGAAATGAAGTGAAATGATCCTCTAAGAAGCCTCTCAAGGAAAGAGATGGGATTCCCGCTCGGGAACACCCTGTGCTCAAAAGCAATAAAAAATCAACTAAACAACTGAAGAATGCCAGAAGTCTAGATAGACTATATATAGAATAATAAGCCAAAACATAAACAGTATGGCTACCATCCTCTTCATTATATAAGTTATGAGCTTTCTTACCCTTGGCCCCACACAATCAGGTCACTACCTCCATGCAATCAATCTCCCTCCAAAACTGCGTTATTCATCATTTAATGTCCACTCCTCCATAACAACGTTGTTGATTTGGTCAAAGTTGACCTGTTCAACATGATCCAACCCCTGTTCATACTCAAAGGTGCTTTATTTAGCTACTTAGAAGGTATCCTTTCACATTTGAAGTGATTTTATTGCTACTAAGGAGCTTTATGGGTCTCCCTACCCATTTGTTTACCTACCTAGTGACAAAATAATCTATAATATTCCATTTAGCTAAAATCTAAATTTTAGGAATATTACGGATAGGGAGAAGATATACCATATAATGACACCAGCATCAGGAGGAGGAGTGTGAAGCTATGGAGTGCCAAGTTTGAGGGAGTGCATAGAGGTTGGAAATCCATATCTGTATAGAATATCAAGCACTCATCTAAGGAAGATCTACTAGATCACATCCAAGCTTATTTTGTATTACGTATTTTCTTAGTTGGGGCATTATCCTAGGACGAGAGGCGAAATAGGTTATAATTCATTGTTAATGATGAAATGATTTGATTGGGAAATTTTTTTTATGTCATTGTGATTGAGATTTGAATATTTTCTTCTGTTGAATTTTATTGTATTAGGAACCTAGATGTTCATTTAAATAAATTGATAAATATTTCTATTACGAATTTAAGTGTGAGGTCCTAGGTTTGTAGGAAATCTAACACTATATCAGAGAAACAAATCTGAAGAAAGTTGATCTTCAAATCACAGAAGCCAGGTCTTTTACATGACCAGTGGGCCATCTTTGACTGTGATCATGCAAAAGCATTTTTTCTAGGACCGAAGTAAATCGGTCATATAGTGCCCTAAAGAAATTGTTATTTTTTTTAAGGATTGAAAAGGGGTCATATATATTAGTCTGTATGTTTTATTGGGGTTGATTAAATTATCCACACGTGAAAAGGTTTTGTAAGTCATGGAAAAACTAGAGTGTTCGAAATAAGGGTCAAACCTTGCTGACAATAGAAAAAGAAAATTGCAGAACGAAGGGCTGGTTGACGCAGTCTGGTTGGTAGAAAAGGATCTACCAACATCACCTTGAAGAAACACGTAGTTTCGAGTGTGGCTTTCCAGGAGAAGGTGGGAAGGTGTGGTCGAGAATCATTGGTGGAAGAATTATGGCCTGCAGTCAAGCCCACACTCGACAAAAACAAAATCACAAGAAGCATAAGGTGGAAAATCACTAAGAAGGAAGCAACATGGGCTAGACTAGTCGACACCACTCAACTGTTGAGAGATTGCGAGGGAAATGCACACAAATGACTGATAGAAGGGCATGTGTCAACATAGTTAGTTTTTGGATGGAGGAATGCTATCAGAGCCAGCTAGACCCGTGTCATTGCATGTTTAGTATCCACCATGCATGTGGTTGAGTAGCCTATTTGAAGCTGCAGTGATGGGCCATCAAGCAAAAACTGACCGAGAATTGGAGTAAATGAAGTTGACTAGCGGGGAAGCACATAGATCGTAGTCATAGGTGAGCAGGTGGGTTGTTGATCCGGGTGCAAGAGCCTGCATCAAACTTCCTGCGCCTACATCCAAAATAGTATTGAGTTCAAAATGGTGCATGTTCTGAAATACAATTGTTTAATAAGCATACATCATCATGTATCGCATTTGGTAAAAGAGTTGTAGGGGATCTCCACAATTCCCTCGTTGCCCATGTATTTCCTTGTACCAAATCACTAACATTCATGCATAGCCTTTACTAGATATCATATATTTTCTCTCTTCAACATCTCATAATTATAATGAACATTTTCCTCATTATGTTGTTTATCAATGAAATTTTCCTCATGAGAAGGTGTCTCATCCCGAGGAGAAATTTTCTCATAAACATACCATTTTGAGGGAATTTATAAAGAGGATGATAAAATAAATTTAAGAGAGATAGTTAAAGATGACTTCATATTTCCCAAGTTTTGTAGGTGAGGTGGGTAATGAAGCATATATGGATCAAACCCTACCACCAATAGGAAAAGACAACTACACAAAGAAGGGGTGGCCAACACAGTCCAGTTGGTAGAAAAGGATCTACCAACATTGCCTCGAAGAAGCACGTAGTTTTGATTGTATTTTTCTAGGAGAGGTAGGAAGGTATGGTTGATAGTCGTTGGTGAAATAATTATGTCTTGCAGACAAGCCCACAATCGACAAAAGCAACACCACAAGAAGCATAAGGTGGAAACTCACTAAGAAGGAAGCAACACAGGATAGACTAACTGACACCACTCAGCCATTGAGAAATTGGGAGGGAAAAGGCACATAAATTACCGATAGAAGGGAATCTACCAGCATAGTTAGTTTGTGGATGGAGGAGTGCTATCAGAGCCAGCTAGACTTGTGTCATTGCAGGTATAGTAGCCATGGCGCATGTGGTAGGGTAGCCTAGTCGAAGCCGCAAAGACAGGTTGTTAGTCACAATCAAACTAAGAATTGGAGAAACTATAGTTCACAAGTGGGGAAGCACATAGATCATAGTCATAGGTAAGAAGGTGGGTTGTTAGGTCAGTTGCAGGAGCCTGTGTTAAACTTCCTGTGCCTACACCCAAAATAGTCCTTCCTTCAAAATGGTGCACATTCTCAGAGATTGTTATTTAATAAGCATACATCCTCACATATCACATTTGGTAAAATAGTTGTAGGGAATCTCCACAATTCCCTCATTTCCCATGTCTTTCCTTTTACCAAATCACTAACATTCATGCATAGCCTTTACTAAATAACAGATTTTTTCTCTCTTCAACATATCATAATTATAATGAATAATTACTTCAAGATGTTGTTTATCAATGAAATTTACCTCATTAGAAGGTGTCTGATCTCTAGGAGCAATTTTTTCATCAAAAAATCATTTTGAGGGAATTTATAAAGATGATGATAGAATAAATTTAAGAGAGATAGTTAAAGATGACTTTGTACTTCCCAGTTTTGTAGGTAAGGTGGGTAATGAGGCATTGATGGATCAAGCCCTTCTACCAATAGGAAAATACAATTGCGCGTATAAGGGGTGGCCGATGTAGTCTGGTTGGTAGAAAGGGATCTACCAACATCACCTCGAAGAACCACATAGTTTCGAGTGTAGTTTGTCGGGAGAGGTGGGAAGGTGTGGTTGACAGTCATTGGTGTAAGAAATATGGCTTGTAGTCAAGCCTGCACTTGAAAAAAAAAAAACCATAAGAAGCATAAGGTGGAAACTCACTAAGAAGGAATCAACACGTGCTAGACTAGTCGACACCACTCAATCATTGAGAAATCTCAAGGGAAAAGGCACACAATTGACCGATAGAAGGGTAGCTATCAGCATAGTTAGTTTGTGGATGGAGGAGTTATATCACAGCCAGCTATACCTATGTCAATGCAAGTTTAGTATCCACCATAAATGTGGTTGTGTAAACTATTTGAAGTTGTATTTCTAGGTCATTAGGCACAATTTGACCGAGAATTGGAGCAATTTCAGTTGACAAGCGGGGAAGCGCATAGATCGTAGTCCTAGTTAAGAAGGTGGGTCATCACGCTGGTTGCGGGAGCCTGCGTCAAAATTCCTGCACCTACATCCAAAATAGTCTTTCCTTAAAAATGTTGCATGTTCTCAAATATAGTTTTTTAATAAGCATACATCCTCACGTATCAAATTTGGGAAAGGAGTTGTAGGGAATTTTCACAATTCCCTCACTACCCATGTCTTTTCTTGTACCAAATTACTAACATTCGTGCATAGCCTTTACTAAATAGCAGATCTTTTATCTCTTCAACATCTCATAATTATAATGAAACATTGCCTCACCATGTTGTTTATCAACGAAATTTGCCTCATGATAAGGTGTTTCATCTCGAGGAGAAATTTTCTCATCAACAGACCATTTTGAGGGAATTTATAAAGAGGACGATAGAATAAATTTAAGAGACATAGTTAAATATGACTTCATATTTCCCTAGTTTTGTAGGAGGTGGGTAATGAGGCACTGATGGACCAAATATCAAAGGAATATTTACAAACAATTATACACTCTTTCCAAAAGGATAAGAACTCGCAACCACCTAGGAGGACAATATGATTCTTCTAGGGGTTCTATGACTTCCTTCAAACAGACCAAATAAGAATTGCTGACAAATTAAAATACACAAACAAGATTTGTGAGCTTTCAAATCAACACTTCAGGATTTAATCCAAAATATTAGACAAGAATGAGACGATTTCATACCCATATAACTATGCAATTTTATCTACAAAATCATTGCAAAAATTACTGCATGTCAGGTGAAAATCCACTAAGTTTATTCAATGTCATTATAACAATTTTGCATCCTTCCTGGGAAAAAAATCCATTACAGAATAGGAGTAGCACCCCAAGAAGGAATTTATAACATAAAACCCAAAAATTACAAGCAATGTTAGTGATTTTGTCTTTCCAAGGCATATGATAGAGAAAACTAGCTTTATTTAGGGATACTCATCTATATAGGGTTCAATTTGCAATTGGTTAACTAGATAATGGATTTTCTTTCTTCAATATCTTTGCAATTATAATTAATGGCTCAAACTATTCTTCTATCATGCCTATAAGAGACCATGGGTAGGTATGACTAAAGGCTCCTCTGCCATGTTTGACTATAGAGTAGGTGGTCTCAACAAAGTTATAACATAGTAAAAAGGAACTATAAGCTTGAAAACTATAAAAATAGGAATTTCCCTAAACTTGACATATTTAATCTTTTTTTATTATGTTTTACTTTTGGGTGATAGGACCAAGGTAGATGCAATTAAGATGAAGGACCCTACCCTTGAAGAACTGAAATTCCTACCTTAAAAACTACCCACAACTGAGGAGCAACAAGAATCAACACCATCTTTGATTTGAACCTAAAAAATCTTATTTTCTCCAAGTATTTCCCTAATCACAATGACCAGTAGATTCTCCTCATGGATTATTTCTCTCATTCTATCTATTAGTAAAATCCACAAAATGGATCCCTACATTTGAATCTTGGAAATAAACATATAGTTGTTATCATTTAAAATATCCATATCTCTTGGAGCCCAAAATCCATTTTCTTTGGATAAGCCTTATCTATAACCTCAAAAGAAACCCTATTATAACTTAAAGGACCATTATTTCCTCTTGAGTCATAACAAAGTATGATGGAATGAAATTGGCTGAAAACCATATGCAGGTTTACCATGTCATAACCTAGGTTCATTGAGATGACGACCTTGGTTTGAAGCCATCCACAATACAAAATGGGACCACCTATAATTATTGTTTCAATCTCTCTTTCATCGTCAATACTAACATACTGAGGACCTATAACCCGTGGAGGCCCATCGTCGTCATTGCAATGTAATTTATTAGAATACATGCCATGTACATAATTTTCTATATTTAATATCTGCATCCAATGTGGCCATTTCTTATTATGAGATTTACCACATCCTAAAATGACATCACTCACATAATTTTTAAGAAGTCTACAAATTATGTCAACATAATTTTTTTGACATTTACAACTTCCCTCACATTTGTTGGTTCCTGAAGCTCGAGCACTTTCTAACAAAAATAGGAAAAGTCAAACAACAAAATGGTCCACTCTCTTTTCACTTTCTAATATTATAATGAAGTTTTATCAGAGGCACTGTTTGTTTGTTTTGGTTAGAAAATGATTTTCTCTTGGTTTTATGTGTCTTTCAATTTATCATATGTAACATGTTAGGAAATGTGAAAGAATATTGTGTGAAATTTATCTTGTAGAAATTGAAGTTGAATGAAAGGATACATAGCTTAACCAAGCTACAGTTCGCTTTGGTAAAGACAGAGGAAGATATTAAAAATATGCCTAAGAATACACCATATATAAAGTTTGAACATAAGTAATATATGCATTTTTCGTTTTTAGATATGTTCTTTTTTTTACCCAAGGTGTCACAACAAGAAAAATGTTGATATTGTAGAAATTTTTTGACCACCTCATTGAGGTATATTTTTATGATATCCCACATGATTGATAAATTCTCATATGTTAAGAAGGATTTAAATATGAATTAATATGTTCATGAAACAAATTAGATTCAAATTTTATAGATATAAAAGCTAAAATCAAATGTCAACGTCTTCGTTTGATTTTTACTTGACTCTATTGTGGGAAGGTTACAGGAACTATGATTGGAAACAGGATGGGGAGATAATGCATAACATGTCTTGGAAATGATTCATTTGTTGTTAGAGATAATTTAGGCACATGCATCATCAACTTTGGAAATGTTTCTAGTAGGAACTCATATGGATTTTAATGTTTAAATTATTTCACCTCCGAGTTAGTTTCATCAAGCAAATGTTTTAGGAATTCCAGACACGACATCGGTGGACAACTAATTTTTTTTTATAATTGCACTTTCCATTGCATGATATCTTATCTTTATTTTTTGACTGTATTTTAAATGTTTCTTTTGATTTTGTTTTGTCTTTTAACTGTGAAATGGAAAATACTTGGTATCATGTCAATTTAAACAACAACCAAAGCTTGAAGATGAAACTAGTATTACACAGTATTTATTGGAATCATTATAGATATTTTGTGTTAAAATATTATCGTGAATATTAGAAAATTTTACTTTCATGTTGTTGTTTGAGCACATGTTTTTTATACACTTGAAAAAGTTCATGCATTAGAAAATGAAATGTTTTTGGGAATAAAACAACAAGGATTAAACATCACACCTCATATTATTTGTTTTCACAGGTTATCTACAACTTGAGCCTTTTAGCATATAACTTAGTTGACATCATTGTTCCTAAGCTTTCCATGAAGGTTGAATACTAAGTTACTAAGGTGTTATTTTGTATATATGGTCACATTTTATCTGCTTTGTTTATATAGGTCATCTGGCCACGTTATAGTGGCCACTATCGCCCAACTTAAGAAAATGTGTTCGAGTTTCTTACTTGTATGGGGAATAATGGCTTTGAAATTGCTGATGTTGCGGTATATGTCGTATAAATTATTTATAGTAAAATTTACTTTTTATTCTAGTATTCATTGTCATTCATGTCTTACACTATGCATTGTATCTTCTTTTGGTTTTAGAATGAACTCAGTATTGATGGTAAGAAGTTGAAATTGAAGAAAGAGTAGAGGAATAACATTGGAGCGACAAATGAAAAAAAAAAGGGAGAGAAGAGAACTTGTCTGGTAAGTTCTCTGGTGATACCCTTAGAGCCAATATCCCACATAAGACTCACATATAGATATTGATGGTTAGGTCTTCATATTTTTTGGATTCACCTGAAATGCCTTAGCAACACAATGATAATTTTTTGATTTGATGAAACATCATTTCAGGTGTAAATTGTAGTCCAACCAATACTAAGTTGGAAAGTCATTGTAATAATTTAACATTTCATATAATAAAATTTATGTGGTTAAAATTATTTATAATTGCACTTGATATTGTTTAGCATTGTAATTAAGATATGCAACTTTATGTTTTCATATTAGATGAACATGCACATTGTATGATATTTTTTAAACCATACAAATTAATTTATGTTGATTAATGATGAACACATAAAATCAGTTTAAAACTACTAATTAGTAGTTTGTATTGATTAATGATGAAAAAAAATAAAATAAATATATGACTAAATTAGTCATTTGCAATGATTATTAATGAGAGTAAATGAAATTAATATAAACTACTGAATTAGTCGTTTATATAATGACAATGAAACTAGTAAAAAAATCTAAATGACCAGTGAAAATGATAAATTTGTGATTACAAATAATGACTAAATTTTGTATATATACAACTATTAGTAGCTAATTTATATTATCTTATAACACGACCAAAAATTTATTCATATTTCTTTGGTCATTAACTAGTTTCAAATGATGACTAAAATTTGCATATATATGACTATTAGTAACTAATTTACAGTATCTTATAACACAACCAAGATTTTGGTCATATTTCTTTGGTCATTAATTTGTTTTCTCAGGTGATTATATAGTAATTTATTTTTTTGGTGAAATTCACATAAAGAGACATCATGCATTACAAAACTCATAATGTAAATGACAAACATATCCATGAGTTCGCTAGGGATGAGACCAACACTAGGTAAAAATGCGAAAAAAATACCTACAATATAAGGAGCAGTATATGTACCATACAAAGCCATGATTTTGAAGACCTACAAGAAACACCAAGAAAACATATTCCTACCCTAAGGCAGGACAGGGAACACAACCAACAGACCATAGTTGCCAAAACTATAAGGGATCTAAAATGCACTATTTTAGACTATACCGCCAACTGCCTCCCCAAAAACCATTCCACTTGGTCATTCTTGATTTTCTGAGGAAGAAATAGTCGTAGGGACCCCTGCATCATACCTAGGAGTATCCATCAAGTCCCCATTATCAGAATTAGAGGAAATATGTCGTTCAACATGTACACGATGAAAGTTAATCCTGTCTAGATAAAAACTATGGTTTCAAAGAATCCTTTCTGTATCTTCCAGAGAGGAAAATAAATTATACCTTTCTACATACTTATCTTATAGAACAAGAACTAAGAGGGACTTCATATGCTAATGTAGAGCCACCAAATCTAGGTATTTTTCTTCCTTACCTTGGTGTTCTAAGGGTCGGGAACCCATGCTGACATGTCCTCGAGGATCTTTGAATATGAAAGGGATTTCCTTTCAATCCCTATTTGGGTCTCTATTTTTTGGATTTCCTTCCTCATATTAGGCGAAACCACATTAAAATAAGTGGTAGTCGAGTCATGAGAAAAGAGACGCACTCTTCTCTGACCCTGAGTATCACTGCCACCTCCTCCCTAATGGATTCTCATTCACTTCTTGGCCAGTAAGGATGAAACCCCTCGGTTCACACTATTTAAAGATACTATAAGAACCTCTTCCCCCAAAATAACATGAATACAAATTGCATCCAAAACAACAACACTGGGACACCTCCCTATAATATCATCATAGAAACTAAGGCAAAACTCTTGAGACACAAAACATACACTAACATGGGTGATAGGAATCTCAACCCCTCAAAAAAATAATCTGACCGAGATAGAATTAAGACTCAAGAGAAACTTAAGAATAAACACCTACTTCCTTCAATAGACGAGTTAGATAAAAATCCAAAAAAACATCCTTGAAACCTATCCAACTTAACTACACACCACGTACACTGGAACCTTACAAATTCAAACCACATAAAAACCAATTGTCGAGTAATTAACCAAATCTCATTTCAATTGGCCACAATATGAAAAAAAAGAACAATATTGACACACCTTTGAGACACCACTAGTGGCTTGTACAAAAAACTTAGTGGGAGAATCTCTAAAACTATGAAATCGGACTCAACATAATTATGCACCAAGATAACTAGGAAAATTACACAATACCTGGAGGAAAAAGGGATTACAACTATAGGAATTACAAATGATGGAAGTGGTATCCCATAAAATTTCAAAGTATCTAGAGTTGATAACCAATTTGGAATGTAAAAGAACCTTATCCAGGGCTTCCACCACCTTCATAAGACTAAAAAAACCACCCATGCACTAAAGAAATAAAGCATAAATCAATGCACCAGGAAGCTAACCACCTCGATGAGAAATAAATACATGGAATAGGAGTATGATTTCCAACCCTCGCCTCCAAATAAACTCTTGAAAATGGAAATAACACCCTCCATTAAATTGAGATAAATAAAAACTCCACAATTGAACACTACATGCATATGCATGTGAATTTATTTTGCATACACCAAGCCTTAAATTCATGTCGCCTTTGAGTGGATGATAAACACCACCCCTAAGGACCCCACCGCCTTCATGTTAACACCCCCATCACGGGAATATTAATGATATTATTATTATTATTATTATTAGTCAATATTATTAATATTGATAGTAATATTATTAAAAAAAATTAGATCTTCATTATGACCGAAAAAGGATGACCTTAGTTTAATAAGCTTTACAATGTTTGACTTTCATCCACCATGGTTGAATACAATTGAATTCGGTCAAGTTAAGTTGAATGAGGAAAGTTATGAGTGCGCAAGTTTTATTGTTGTTAAAATGGTAAACATATGGGTTACCAAGTTTGTTCATGTTCAACTATAAAGGTTGAATTTATTTGAATATATCTGACTAATGTGGTTGACTATGTTTGATTGTTAATATTAATCAATACTATGAATAGTTTATTATGTTTCAAAAAAAAATTAGAGTCTTTGAAGTCAAACATAGTCAACAAAATTAGCAAATGTGGTTGACTAATGTTGTAATGTCACACTGTGACATTGGATAAATTGTAATATGTGTAGGTTTTAACCCTGTACAGAAATTATCTAGAAATGAATCTTAAAAAGAGAAAAAAAATAGTAGCAAGAGCATAAAACATAAAACAGATAAACACAGAGATTTTCCCCTGGATCCCAAATCGGGACGACCAGCTTGATGTTTCATTATATTAATTTTAGTGTTACAACACATATATATACATGCCAAAACATACATAAAACCCCAATCCATTAACCCTGGATTAGAACATAAACGTAGTTCCCTTGACCGGATCTATACAATACCAGGGGCCGAAAACCATCCTACCCCAAAACCATGTGCAAACCCATGCACAAAACCATGGGCAGATTTTCCCATCAGAAAATAAAGACCAAAAAAATTTTCTGGGGTGCTGCCCTGAACCCCAACAGGGGGGTTACCGCCCCCTGTATGATCCCCCCGACATTGCACCCAACACAACGTACGGGGGGGCTATCGCCCCCCCCTGTGACCCCCCCGTGCATGGTTAGTCATGGAAAGAATATAACAAAAACCCAACATTCTCCCACTTGTTGTTTTCTTTCTGAAGGGGGCCACGCGAGAGCTTAGTCACTAGCCCATCTTTGCAAGACTTGTTGTTTATCTACACCAAGAGAATTTTTGAGTTCTCACAGAATTTTTCAATGCATCTGCAACATTCTTCAAAGTATCCACCTTTACCAACAACACCCTTTTAGCTTCAACCATATCTCTCACAAAGTGATATTGAACATCAATGTGCTTTGTCTTTGAACGATAAGAAAGGTTCTTAACCAAGAAAATTGCACTTTGGCTATCACAATCTATCCTTATAGCTTGCTGCACCAACCACATACTTGAACACAATCTCTGCAACCAAACTGCTTCCTTGCTTACATGAGTGGCTACTATGTATTTACCCTCTGTAGTTGAAAGAGCCACAACAGACTGTATTTTTCTCATCCAACTGACTTCACCTCCAAATAGGCTAAACACATACCACATACCCACTTGTAGATCTTCTTTGGTCCAGATCTCCAACCCAGTCTGCATCAACAAAATCACAAATGTCCAACACTATTTCCAATCCTGGTCTTCCCTGGTAGCACAAGCCATAATCACTAGTGCCACGTAAATATCTGAAAAGCCGCTTCACTGCTATCCAATTCTCCTTCCTTGGGTTTGACATAAACTTGCTCAATACTCCCACTGCACGTGCAATGTCTCGTCTAGTATATACCACTGCATACAACACTTACATATGGAACATGGGACATATCCTCCTCTTCTTCTTATGCCTTGGGACAATGTTTAGCAGACAACTTTGTACCTAAAGGAATCAGAACATTCACCAGTGTACTATCCTGCATATTGATCCTCTACAATATAGTCTCGAAATACTTCCTCTGGTTTAACCATATCTTCCTCTTTCCCTAATATCTCTTAATTTCCATGCCCAAAATATAGTTTGCAGCACCAAGATCCTTCAAGTCGAATTTGGAGAACAGTTGGGTCTTCAAATCTTGGATAATTTCTTTGTCATTTCCAATCAACAACATATCATCCACATACAAGAACAAATAAATAACATGATCACCAATTAATTTAAAATAAACACAGTGATCCTCCTTGCTTCTAGTGAAGCCAAGTCCCCGTATGTAGGTGTCAAATTTTTGATACCACATCCTTGGTAATTTTCTTCACCCATACAAAGACTTCTTTAACCTACATACTAGTTCTTTCTTCCCCTTCACCATAAAGCCTTTAGGTTGTTTCATGTAGATCTCCTCTTCCAAATCCCCATGAAGAAATATTGTCTTCACATCCATCTGTTCTACCTCAAAATCAAATGCAGCAGCAACAAATAAAAGTAATCTAATAGAATTAACTTTGGCAACAGGTGAAAAAATAACACCAAAATCAATTCCCTACACCTGGGAATAACCTTTTGCTACCAACCAAGCTTTGTATTTCTCCACCTTTCCTTCTACATTCATATTCTTCTTAAACACCCATTTGTTCCCGATGAGCTTCCTTCCAGCCGACAACTCCACCAGGTCCCATGCCTCATTTTTATGCAAGGATGACATTTCATCAACCATGGCCTCCTTCCATAGATTTCCATCGTGTGAATATACTACCTCCCTGATAGTTCTGGGATCATATTCAGTTATAGTTAAAGCTGAATTTGAACAGAAATCATATGGGCTATACCTTTCTGGTTGTCTTCATTCCCGAGCTGATCTTCTCACAGCTGGAGTTTGTGGCGCTTCCTCTTCTAAGTCTTCTTCTGTTGTAGAGTCTGATTAATACTCCTTTAGCTCAAACTTTATATTCTCAGGTTCCTTTGGTAGGAATTCATGTTTAACAACATATTTCACCTCTCTAAACACCACATCTTAGCTGTACACAACCTTCCTTGTTTCTGGGTTCCAAAGCTTGTAACCCTTTAAACCATCCTTATACCCAATAAAGATGCACCTTTCAGATTTATTATCCAACATGGTCCTTTTCTCCTTTGGAGTATGTACATATGAATCACATCCAAATACCCTCAGATGTGACAGAGAGGGTTTCTTAGTAGTCCATACCTCATGTGGAGTCTTATCTTCCAACGCTGATGAAGGTGATCTGTTAACCAAGTAACATGCAGTCTCCACTGCCTCTGCCCAGAATTCTTGTCCTAACTCGGTACCACTGAGCATGCGTCTTTCCTTTTCCATCAGTGATCTGTTAATTCTTTATGAAACTCTGTTTTGTTTAGGTGTGTATGGAGTAGTCTTCTGTCATGCTATACCACACTTCTTACAGAACTCTTCAAATTCCTTCTTGCAGAACTCCCCACCATTATCTGTCCTCAACACCTTTATCTTCTTCTCTATTTGATTTTCCACTAGAGGCTTAAATTCTTTAAATTTTTCAAAGATCTCAGATTTCTTCCTCAAGAAATATATCCATGTATTCCTTGAGAAGTCATCTATGAGTGAAATGTAGTACACAGACTTACCCAGTGATGGAAGCGACACAGGTCCAAACACATCACTATGCACAAGCTCTAATATCTTCTTCACCCTCTTAGTACCAGAAGGAAAAGTCACCTAATTCTACTTCCTATATACACAATGTTCACAGAAATCGAAATCCAGAGAGCTATTAAGCATACCTTCTACCATACCATTTCCATGCAGTATCCGAAGGCCCTTCTCTCCAATATGTCCAAGCCTTTGATGCCATAGCATGTTCTTTCCTCCAAAGACCGCTAGGCTTTCCGCTCAACTTTCAGGAACCAAAGAACTGTTGCACCCAACAATAATAGTATTTCCCTGAAGCTTGTACAGAGTTCCAATCCAAATTCCTTGCATTAATACCAGTGCTCCCCGAACCATCTTATAGGTATCTTTCTCGAACTCTGTTTTTACACCTGCATCATCCATCTTGCTTACAAAAATCATATTTCTGGCCAATACAGGAATGTGCAGAACACTAGGAAGTGTTCTAATCCTTCAACCTTGGAGCTTCATCTTGACTTTTCCACGTCCGACAATTCTGGTCTTCCTATCATCACCTAAGAAGACATCACTGCCATCATATTTCTCATACTCGCAGAACCACTCCATATGGGGAGTGAAGTGAAAGGATAGTCAATCAACCATGACTCATGATCTACATGTGTATTTGAATAAGACGCCAAATACACATCCCCACCTTCATCTGAGGTGGTTTTTGCCTCTGCAAAAGCAGCATCATCAGATTCCCTTCCTTTCTCAGGAGCTTTAGATTTGCAGTCCTTTTTGTAGTGCCCTTCCTTTCCTCATTTCTAGCACACCTTTACAAACTTTCCAGGAGATTTAGATCTCCCTCTAGATTTAAATCTCCCACTTGAAACCTTATTCTTATTTATATTTTTGGACCTTTCTCGTATAGATAAGGCATCTCCATTCTGACCCTCCATATTTCTTCATCTCATGTCCTCCGACAGCAAGGCTAAGACAATGTCATCAAAAATCAAGGTAGTTGTATTGCTACCTATTGCAATAACCAGACTGTCCCACGAGTCTGGTAGAAAACACAAAAAACGGATGCACTTATCTTCATATGAGATTTTAATATTAACAGATGACAGTTGACTTACCACAGTATTGAAGGCGTTCAAATGCTCTGTCACTGAGTCTCCATCCTTCATCCTCAGGTTATACAGCTTTTTCCGTAGGAAAAATTTATTCTCCAGAGACTTAGATTGATACAAAGTCCCTAGCTTGTCCCACAAGGGCTTCATCGTAGCTTCCCCAGATACATTCAAAAATACTGAATCTGAGACACACAATCATATTGTGCTCTTTTCCTTCCGATCCAGCTTCTTCTAGTCTTCATCTGACATTGTCGTTGGTTTAGTACCTGGATCTATCGTGATCCACTGATCTTTATCCGCTAACAGATCCTCCATATTGAGCTTCCACAACTTAAAACTCTTACCATTAAATTTCTCGATCTCTATATTCCTGCCACTCACCATCTTCTTTCACAGCAAGAATCGATCCCACGGATCTCCCACTAAACAGGGTCTAGCTCAGACCCGACCAAAAATACCCCTCAACAGAAAAGGCATCCCCTTGAAGCCGAAATTGCTCTGATACCAAATGTAGGTTTTAACCCTGTACAGAAATTATCTACAAATGAATCTTAAAAACATAAAATAAACAGTAGCAAGAGCATAAAACATAAAACAGATAAACACAAAGATATTCCCCTGGATCCAAAATCGCGACGACCAGCTTGATTTTTCATTATATTCCTTTTTGTGTTACAACACATATATAAACATGTGGAAGGATACATAAAAACCCAATCCATTAACCCTAGATTAGAACATAATTGTAGTTCCCTTGACTGGATATACAAAATACCAGGGGTCGAAAGCCATCGTAACCCTAAACCATGGGCGGATCTGCCCACTGGAAAATAAGGACCAAAACATTTTTCTGGGGCACTACCCTGCACCCCAACAGGGGGGGATACCACCCCCCCTGATACCCCTCCGACATTGTTCCCAGCGCAACGTGTAGGGGGGGCTATCGCCCCCCCTGCACATGATTAGTCATGGAAATAATATAACACAAACCCAACAATGTAATGTAAAATTGCAACAATGTTTGTCATATTGCGACATTGGATATGTTTCTTTATCATTCTGATGTCACAATATGTCTCAGAATTAATATTAATTAATAATACTAATATTTTATTATGTTTGACCAAAGTTGAATAATGCTGACTGTCAATCATAGTCAAACATGGTCTAACAAAGTCGGCCACATTATTATATATGGTTGAAATTTTTTGTAATGTAGCATTACGGCTGTTAAGTCCCTATAATACCAGTTTAGCCCCCTTATTATTATTTTTGTGGCCATGTAGCCCCCATATTTTTATTTTCATGGCCCATAGGAGTCCACTATTTGTATTCTCGTTCCCTTACATTATTATTTTTTTGTAGGCTCTGATTATATTGTGAACCCTTAGACTCCTATATATACAAAGGAGAGCGTGCTATTTGTATCATCCAAGGATTGTTCATTTATGTGATGTAAAGGAGGTTTCCCCCTCAAAGAGGCTAATTTTCAAGAGGTTGATCTATATTTTTTTTTGTTTTTGGATTTGGTTGCATAACATTTGGTATGATAGATTTAGATTCTAGCGTCTCACTACTTCAAATAGGTAATATGGGATTTTTTGCTATAATTTTTTTTCTTCAGGGCTTTAGAAATTGGAATTTTGAACACATGGAGAAAAAGTATTAGTGAACTTCTTGTAAAAAAGTTAGATCTTGATTCACTATATTCTTTGAGACATGGTCCAAAGAATGTAGGGTTTTTGCATGCTCTAGAATTCATTTTAAAATAGGTTAGGAAATGTTCATAACACTCTCTACGAGAATTAGATTTGAAAAAAATGATGGAAATTTCACAAATGATAGCTTGTCATGTGTCATTTAGGGTCAAAGGTTGAAATAATGACATGTGGCATTATGTACGAGTTCACTCTATTGAAACATAAATAATCAGGTCATCATGGGATATTGGGCATAAATTTACCTCTAATAATACAATATCACTATGACTTGTGTCATTGGAGAGAAGACATAGAGGGTTACCACAACATGAAATTTTGGACCTTGTAGAGATGAAATTATGGAGATACAACCATTTCAATATCAAGCTCCTAAAAGCCAGAAAGAGGTTTGTATTTCAGAAATAAATAAATAAATAAATATGTTTGAAGTAACTTGAAGATCATAGTGAAGCATAAAAATCATTATTTGGTCCTAGTATAGATCGTAACAAGAAAATAGATACACATAGTTAGTAAATATAAATATATACTATGATGCATGAAGAATATTAGGAAGAAATGCAACATTATGTATCAAAATTATGAGACCAAGTGCAAAAAAGTTCGCTCTCAAAAAGTGTAACAAAAAATGAGTTGGAAGCTAAGATGGGTAGTTTGACGAATGTATAAAATATGAAATCTAAGAAATGATGAATGTCAATATGGACAGTTTGAAGGATGGTTTAAAAGCAGAAATAAAAATGTACCTAGAAGGTTTCAAGGATGGTTTGACAAACTTTCTACAAGAAATTCTTCCTAGTGGTGATAAGGCACTCCATGAAAATCACGATGAGGAAACAATCAATACAAATTATGATTTTAGAAACTCCAATAGTGGGCTAAATACCAACCACATTCCAAATACAGATATGAGGAAGTTTGATGGCAAGGATCAAGTAATGTGGATACTACAGATGGAGAAATTATTTGATCTACATGATGTGTCGCACACATAAAAGGTACACATGCCATATTTATATTTCTTGTATGGTATCAATGGCTTTGTTCTCTAAATAAATTTCCACTTAGATAATTTTTACAGAATAATTGATAACACATTATGGGAATAAAAACATATATATCATATTTAGCCAATTGATACATCTTAAACAAAAGGGTTCAATGTAAAAGCACATTGACCACTTCTAAATATTCCATACCATGGTCAATGATATTCCAAAGGAGCATAGGATTGATTTCTTCATAGAGACTTTAAAGGATAACATCCAACATGAGGTTCAATTTTTGGAACCTAATTCATCAGAGAAGCCATTCAAGGTGGCAAGAAAAGTTGAAAGAACAATGATGGAAACAAAGAAGTTTGATACTCACAACTATAAATATGAAAGTTCTTCTATTCATAGCATCCCATAACCTACAAGGTTGAAACCACAACAAGTGGATGAAAAAAGAGAAAAATGGATTTTTTACAGTTGTGATAGAAAATACACTAAGCGTCAAAACTGTGTGGAGAAGAAATTGTTTTAGATAGATTGTAAAGAGGAGGAATAAAAGGAATAAGAAATTTCAAAATAAGAGGATATACACAAGGGAACCAACCCCAAATAAATAATAAATGAATCTCACCATATCGTGTAATGCATTGGTAGTAATTACCACTCGTTAAACTCTCAAGATATAAGGATATATGAAGAAAAAAAATGTAATAATGTTGATCAATTCTACTAGTACCTATAATTTTATTCATTTCCAGATAGCCAAGGAATTTAATTGCTTTCTATATCTAGAAATAGAGTTTCATGTTGTGGTCGCAAATGGATGAACTAAAAATTTCTTAGGGAAGTTACATAATATCAATATAACCATGGGAGAATATGTGTTGAATAGTCCAATTATTTCCATTCTGATGGGTGGTGTAGATGTTGTATTAGGTGTCTAATGCTTACAATATTGGGTGATGATAGTTTTTAATTTTAAAGAACTTTCCTTAAAATTTTCCTGGGAAGGAAAGGAAATTGAATTAAGGAGCATGACAGGGAAACTAGGGAATATAATCAGCTCTAATGGCATGAAAAATATTTTGAAGAAAGAACAATGAGGCATAATTTCACAATTATTCTCAAGAGATGTTCAAACATCAAATCATATGTTTCTCCAGATCTCTAAATAATCTTTCACAATCATTCAATGTTATTCGAGTCTCCCAAAGGCCTCCCACATATTCATGATCACGATAATGCTATTCACATTCTTCCAAGAAGCATTCCTTGAAAAATCATACCTTAGAAATATTTGTATCCCATAAAAGAGTGAAGTTGAGTGTATAGTTGTAGAAATATTAGAGGAGGGTATAATTCAACCTGGCCAAAGTTATTTCTCTTCTCTAGTAGTATTGGTACATAAGAAGGATATAACATGTTGTATGTTTCCATATTATAGGGAGATCAATAAGATGACTATTAAAGATAAATTTCCCATTATTGTGATTGATGAATTTTTGGATGAACTACATGGAGAAATTTACTTCACCAAGTTTGATACTTATTTAGGATATCATCAAATTAGAATGAAAACTTCATACATTCTATAAAAAATATTCATAACTCTTGAAGGTCATTATGATTTTTTTGTGATGCCTTTTGGCATTACTAATGCACCTTCTACATTTCAAGTTTTGATGAATTCCATATTCAAACCATTCCTAGAAAATTTGTGTTATAATTTTTTTATGACATCCTAATCTACGCCAAGTATTCAAAGGATCATGTTCAACATGTTGACAGGGTGCTCAAACTATTGGAGGAGAAACAATTGTATGCGAATACCCCCAAACATTATTTTGGGGTACATGGGGTGCAATATTTAGGTCATATTGTATCTCATGATGGTGCCAACGTAGATCCTAACAAAATTAAATCCATGAAGGAATGGAAAATGCCCACAACCTTAAGCATCTTCGAGAGTTTCTCGAGTTAATAAGGTATTATCGAAAGTTTGTTAAGAATTGTGGGAATACAAAATAAAATCTAACAACTTTACTAAATAAAGATGCATTTTTTTGGACTCCAAATCCAACTAATTCCTTTTAACACCTTAAAGAGACAATGTGCCAAGCTCCGGTAGCTACTCCAGACTTCAAAAAAAAAATTATTTTGGAATGTTATGACCTAGGAAATGGAATTGGTGTTGGTTAAATGCAATAATGAAGACCCATTTCTTTTCAAAGTCATCCAGTCAGGGGAAAGTAATTACCCGAAATTATTTTTGAGAAGGATATGTTGGAAATAGTACATGCCCTCAACCAATGATAGGCTTATTGAAGGGGAAGACATATCGAGGTAAAAACATATCATGATAGTCTTAAATATTTTTTGGAAAAAATATTATTTCAGAAAAGAAGAAAAAATGGGTCAGTAATATGTTGGATTATGAGCCATGGCTTTGGAATCATCTACAAATTAGGGAAGAAAAGTTTTGTTTCAAATGCACTCTCAAGAAGGGATGAGGATGTGGAAATATTTCTCTATTCCATTTCTATTATCCAACTTGACTACATAACTAAAGCAAGGGAGGAATGGAAGAATAACGATTAGGTGTGGACACTCATTCCAAATTTGCAGCAAGGTTCTAGTAAATTTAATAAATTTCTCTAGAAAAATGACTGATTATGGTATAATGATGCTTATATACATGCAATAATTACCAAATCAAACCAAATATTATATTGGAATTTCACACCTCTTCTTTAGGAGAGCACTCAGTATTTTTAAAAACCTACCACAGGGTCAAGAAGTATTTTTTTGGTATGGACTTAAATCTGATATTCAGAAGTTTGTGGCAGAATGTTTGGTTTTCCAGCAAAATAAAGTTGAGACAATTAAGACCCCAAGTCTATTGTAGCCTTTACCCCATTACAATTCAGCATTGGGAGGAAGTCTCTATGGATTTTATCACAGCTTTACTGAAGTCTAAAGGAAAGAGTCTCATCATGGTGGTAGATAATAGACTTACAAATCATGCACACATTTATGGTCTATATCATCCTTTTATAGCTAGTATAATTGTTACTACATTGATGGAAACAATTAAAAGGATACATGGGAAGCAACGTATTATTTTAAGTGATAAAGATCCCACTTTCACTGGAAATTTTTGGATGGAATTATTTTCTTGTCTTTGTACTCAATTAGCTCATATATAATGTTATCATCCTTAATCTAACGGGAAAATTGAGATAATGAACTAATGTTTGGAAGGATATATTTTTCTCTTTGTATCTAATAAAAAAACACAATGGGTCAAGTGGTTACCTCTGACTTAATGGTGGTATAACACTTCCTTCCATACTATAGAAAAATTGACCCAATTTATGGAACTTTATGGATATCATCCATCGTCCATCACATTACCTTTAAGAGAAAATTCTAAGGTTCAAGCAATATAAGATCACAATGAGCATCAACAACAAGTTGTCCAACTCTTAAAGCAGAACCTCACTATGACATAGAATTGAATGAAGCAACAACTAGATTCTCATTATGGTGAAATAAATTTTAATGTATGTGACTAAGAATTTTTACGGCTAAGACCATACAAAAAAATGTCCCTCAAGGAAGGTAACAAGGAAGTTAATTTATCACCCAACTATTATGGTCCTTGCAAGGTGTTGCAAAACATTGGAACTATGGCAATAAATTGGATTTAAATGCATCTTCCTATGTACACCCAATTTTCCATGTTTCATGCTTAAAGTTTATCAGTGACAAGCTCCTAGTTCAAACCAAATTTCTAGAGCTTTACGAGGAGGAAAAATCATATTGCAGCTAGAAATAGTAATGTAAACACGAATTTGACATCTACAAAATCAATCAGTTTCAAAGTATCTCATTAAGTGGAAGAACTTACTAATCTGAATGTGATTGACATTAAGTGCTGAACTAGAATTGATTAATTTCCATTAGTGAATTGATTGTTAATTTAACTACTTAATGTGGATGACTTAAGGAAATATAAATAATTTACGAATTAAACAACAAGATATTAAACATGAAATTGCAACATAGAACAAAGAAAAGAGAAAACAAATATTGTTTACGGAGTTTGTCCCTGATGGACTACGTCTCCGGGTCCACTTTCAAGATGGGTGTACACTTTCTTATTGATTCGAGGAAGCCTTTACATAGAAAATAGACCAGAATTATTGTGCTTGCAGGCACCTCTGGTCACTGACAATAGAAATCTCTCTCTCTCTCTCATCTTTCCATATCCTATATTTGCGCTCAAATCTGCCTCTGGGCGACCAAGAAACACTGAAAATAAATCTATCGCTCTTGCTCAAAATCTGAATGCAAAGTCACTCATGTGTGTTCATGGAGGAAAATTTCATGGTTTATAGAGATCTAGTCTCGAACTCCCTGATGCCAAAATAGGTAGGTGGTGGAAAAAATAAAGTGTTTGGGGTCTTGGTCTTATGGTATGGTGACACCTAGAAGAAGTGATAAGGTGGTTTAATTTCAACCTTAGTGCAATTTAATAGAAAAACCTAAAATTATACCTTGGGATAAAACTTATCCCTGACGGTCAGCTGACAAAGTGGAGGACGAGGGATGTTTGGCAAGTGATCACATCTGCGGTCTAATCCTGACGGCTTTGGTTTGCTGATGGATATCATTATCCCGTGTGATAACCCAAAACTTCGATGGTTGTGGCTTAGTTCCACGGTTAATCCTGACATTTATCTCTACAGTCATTGCTAATAGTTTCTCCACTTACCTGTTCACATGATCTCGGGTTCCAACACAGTTCAGTCATATGGTTAATGACTCTGTATTACAATTTGGGTTTTATTACATAGGTTACAATGTTTTAATATAGGTCCCAAAACCTTTCTTAATAGATTTTGATACATTTCAAGGTTTACGAAATAGTTTTAATACCTAGGGTTGAGTCCTTTAATATCATTTGCACTAGGTCCATCTCTTAGACACTTTAGCTTTAGCAGTTAGGGTTGTATATTCTAGGTTTCTAAACTTAGGTTCTTAGACGTTAGCTTAGGATTGAAACCTTTTTACATTAATTTTTCCACCACTACCACACACATAAACACATGCCATGACATCACTGAAGTACAACATGAACCCAAACTGAACCATGATGAAGTAGTTTCATTTGGAATACTGGAGGACGTGGTGATCTGAAGACTAAACCCAGCATCAGACAAAATGGAGCTGAGTGGATCTCACTGTCAATCTGCACTGAAACAAGATCCTCCTAGATCAATCCTCTCCACTTGAAAGATTTTGGACCACAAAATTTTTATTTAAGAAGATATCAGGTGAGGGTACAACTCCCTCACTTTTTCGATCTCTATCCACCTCGCCTTGCTTGGATTCATGCCCTTGAGTCCCACTTGATGATATTCAACATCTCCTCGTTTGGAAGTGCGAAATCTCTTGTCCAAGATGGTATCTTCCTGCAACTCATTCATATACTCAGGTGCCAAATCATCAATAGTAGGAATATGTGTATCTTCCTCCAGATCAATGATCATTGAAGGTTCATACAACTTTAGATTTTCAACATTTAAAACTAAATAAATACGTATGTAAGGCACTAAATCTAATCAGAATACATTATTGCCAACATTTTCAACAACATTGAAAGGACCATAAATGATGGATTTCATTTTCTTACCTTCTCCTTTCAACCTATCTTTACTGATATACAACCATATGTAATCTCCAACCTGAAAATGATGATCGACTCGATGCTTGTCGTGGCAAAATTTGTACTTGGCTTGACTCTTCTCTAACTGATGCTACATTGCTTCATGTATTTGTTGTATCTGTTGAATAAAATTAACTTCTTTTTTTGAATCTTCGTGTCCATCAACTTTCTCTTCTTCACTGAACATGAAGTCCATCAATGACTTTGGTAGATACCCCAAACATGTTTCAATTGGTGATCGATGACTTGAAGAATGTAAGGCTCGATTGTAAGCATATTTCACATAAGGTAAAGATTCATCCCACAACTTAGGATGTTTACTACTGTAACCTCAAATAATTTGTATCACTCTCCTTTTCACAACTTCTATCTATCCTTTAACAAAATCCATGGAAATTTTGTCCCATGGTCATAAAGGAACTGTAAGTGGCATGTACAAACCAATATTTTGATTGCTTGGATTCCTTGTCGAACAAATCACACATCCATTTAAGTACTTCACATTTATTTCATACATGTGAGGCCAAGAACAATAGCTTTGAATTTGCACCATAGTCTTGCTTATGCCAAAATGTCTTGCAACCTGAGAAGAATCAGCTTCCCAAATAACTTGCCCCCTTTCTCTCTGTGGTGTCCACAACTTACCCAGATGATATAACAAACTTTCATGAGTATGAAAATTTACTTCTTCTATCTGAGTGTCATGAGTTAGTGATTCATAAATACCTTTGAAATCAACATCAGTACTATATTTTTCTACATAACTTTCAAGTTTCAATGAGCTATTCTGTAGTACTACTGAAGCATTCAAAGATGGTCTAGACAACATATCAGCTAATTTTTTTGTTACACCTTTATTGTACTTAATTACTAAGTTAATTTTTTGAAGAAATCCTATCCATCTATACTGGCGAGATTGTTGCAACTTAGTTTGTGACCAAAGGCATTGAAGTGGCTGATGGCTTGTGTGAATCATTGTTTCCTTATCCATTGCATAGCCACTAGAACATGTTTCAATTTTAAATGGCCATTGAAAATCTAATGAAGATAATATTGGTGCTGTGAAAATTTTATGCTTAAGTGAATCAAAAAATTTAAATTTGACATACATTCCCCATGTCCCATTTTTCTTAGGAACCAAAATTATGAGTGAACCACATAGATATTATCTGGGTCGAATGAATTCTTTTCCAACCATCCCTTGGATTTTTTTCTTTATTTCTTCGTGCTCTACAATGTATTTTTGATACATTTTGATATTAGGAAGAGGGGCATAATACATCAACTCTATCTCATGTTGTATTTCCTGTTTATGAAGTAGATGTCTTAGTTGTTTAAATAGACTTTGAAATGAATATACCACTTTAACCAAACTATATTTAAACTCATATTCACAACCTAAAAAATCATCATGTAGAACCTTATGTTGTTCTTTTATAACCATGAGTATATACCTTTAACTTGAACTTGTTAGTCACTTCATCTAATTAGCATTAACTAAATCCAAGTGAGTTTTGATTTTATGTGCCCATACGATGTATTCAATCCAATATTTCTTAACATGATACTTATGCTCTTTCCTATGAAATATTGCATCATGATCATAGAGATAAGGACTCCCTAGCACTATTCCACATGTGTCTAAAGGTATCACATCTAAATCCACTTCATCAATGTAATTAGCTGTGATGACAAAGTTTAAACAACACTGATTTGTGACATTAATCTGAGTCTTTTCCTTTATTCAACCTAATGGGTATGGTATTGGATGTTTTTGTGCCTCCAAACCTAATTTCTTAACTAATGATTCAGATATTAAATTTTCCTATGACCCAGTGTCAAACAATGTATCTATTTTTGTGTTCTTAGAAGTTACCCTTATGCGAAATAACTCAACTCTTTTATCTTCATTCAAATGACTAATGCTTGAAGAAGAACAAGAAGTACATAAACTTGAACTAGCATCATAATTTTTACCTGTTGTAACCATTACGGTTATTTTCCCTTCATCACTTGAATTAGAGCCTAGATCTTGTTGAATTGCTGTAGTAGCATTATTTTCAACTTTATTGTTTTGTAACTTCACTGGTCTGAGTTCCGAGTGAAGTTTCTAGCATCTGGCTTCTTCATGTCTGATCCTCTGGTAGTGAGTGCAGGTAGGTCGTTCACCTTCCTTCTGAGTTGTTGCTGTCTTCTTTCCCTTCGAACTGCTCTTCCTCTTTCTGTATTTGGTTTCCAACTGTTTGGGTGTCTTTAGTGAAAAATTGAATGGTCTGCTACCTGATTCTATATGTATGGCTTGAACACATACTTCATCAAAGTCATTAGAATTAAACATCAATAATGTATACTATCAATATGAATGTATAATTCCAATGTACTTTAATATAGTTTCACATGTATCGAAAGGAATACCAAGCACCAAAGCTTTCTTCCTGAACTCCTGAGTAAAATCTTGAACATTCTGTCTCTTACCTTGTCGCAAATGCTACCAATCAATAAAATCTTGTTTCATGTATCCCAACGAACATAATTTTTTCATTATAGCTTTCAAAAGCATAGACCATGAGGAGATGACTTTACCTTTACACTTTAAATCTATATGTGTTTTACTTTCCGACCAGATTAAAGCAGGTCCCTCCATATATAAGAGTAGCTAACTAGATTATTGTCTTTTCATCAGAAATGTTTTGAATCCTAAAATACACTTCTAATTTCTTAATTGAGTGATCTATTTTCTCTAGGTTCATTTCGCCATCATAAACAGGTAGTTCAAATTTTATATCAAGTTTCAAGAGAGTTTTTTGAGGTTTCTTTTCTTTTTCAGAATCTGAACTAGAAGAAGAAGATGATGATGATGATGGAGATGGAGATGATGGAGGAGAAGGATGTTTATCAACTTTTCCTTTCCCCTTGTCCTTATTCAATGCCTTTGACGAAGAATATGCATCTCTTGCCTTCTTATCTTTGTAGAGTTCTCCCAACATCTGTTGAATGTTCATAAACCTTAGCTGAACTTGATTTTCATCCATGGGCTTCACTTTAGGAGTTTCACCTATTTTAGTTCTTGTCATCATCTATTGATGACCAAATTTTCTCTTTCCATCTTTGCGTTGCGATCCTCACCTGTTTAACATCCATTGGCAAAAATATTATAAAGCACAACTCGCTCTGATACCAAAATATATGATCTGAATCTGACAGACATTAAGTGCTGAAGTAGAATTGATTAATTTCCATTAGATAATTGATTGTTAAATGAACTGCTTAAAATCGAAGGCTGAAGGAAATCTAAATCATTTAATACTTAAATAACAACATATTAAACATGAAATTACAGCAGAGAACAGAAAAAAGAGACAACAAAAATTGATTACGGAGTTTTTCCCTGGTGGAATACATCTCCGAGTCTGATTTCAAGATGGAAATCTGCTTTATTAGGATTGATCCGAGGAACTATTTACATAGAAAATACACCAAACTAAATTTGCTCGCAGGCACCTCCGGTCACTGAAAACAAAAATCTCTCTCTCTCAACTTTCCAATGCCTATCTCTGTGCTCAAATCCGCCTTCAGACGACCAAGAAACGCTGAAAATAGATCTTCCTCTCTTGCTCAAAATATGAATATAAAGTTACTCATGTGTGTTCATGGTGGAAAATGTCATTGTTTACAAAGATCTGGTCTTGAACTCCCTTATTCCAAAATAGGCAGGTGGTTGAACAAATAAGTGTTTGGGGTCTTAGTCTTATGTTTTGGTGACACCTAGAAGAAGTGATAAGGTGGTTTAATTTCAACCATAGTGCAATTTAATAGAAAAAACCAAAATTAAACCTCAAGATAACACTTATCCCCGAAGATCAGCTAAGAGCGCGAAGGATGCGGGGAATTTGGCATGTGATCACATCCAAAAGCTACATCTGCGGTCTGATCCCGACGGCTTTGGTTTGCTGACTAATATTGTTATCCCATGTGATAACCCGAAACTCTGACGATTGCGGCTTAGTTCCACAGTTAATCCTGACATTTATATCTACGGTCATTGCTAATAGTTCTGCCGCTTACCTGTTACATGATCTCTGGTTCCGAGATGGTTAACTCCTGCGGTTAATGACTGTGTATTATAATTTGGGTTTTATTACATATTTTTCAATTTTTTAATACAAGTCCTGAAACCTTTTGGAATAGAGTTTAATACATTGCAATGTTTATGACATAGTTTTAATACCTGAGGTTGAGTCCTTTAATATCATTTGTGCTAGGTCTATCTCTTAGACACTTATCATTAGGACTTAGGGTTGTATACTTTAGGTTTCTAAACTTAGGTTTTTATACCTTAGCTTAGGATTGAAACCTTTTTACATTAATTTTTCCACCATTACCACACACATCAACACATGCCATGACATCAGTAAAGTACACCATCAATCCAAATTGAACCATGAAGAAGTAATTTCATCCGGAATACTAGAGGACATGGTGATCTGAATACTGAACGGGACATCGAAGAAACTAGCGCTAACTAGACCTCACTGTCAACCTGCACTGAAACAAGATCCTCCTGGATCTCTTACCCACTGAAGATTCCACATGGTAGGATGATAATTTTATATAGAAGTGTATATAAATGCTGAAATGTTGAGGGAAATACCTTTTTTAAAAGAGAGGGGCAGGTTAGGTCCATATAATACTGGTTGAATCCCTTGTTGTTATTGTTAGTATGACCCCCTTATTATTATTTTTGTGCCCATGTAGCCCCCATGTTGTTATTTTTTTGCCCCATAGAATCCCACTATTGTTACTGTTGTTCACTTACATTTATTGTTATGTAGGCTCTCATTATATTGTGACCCCCTTAGACTACTATATATATACCATGGAGGTCTTCTCATTTGTATCATCCAAGAATTTTTCATTTATGTGATGTAACGAAGGTTGCCCCCTCGTAGAGTCTAATTTTCAAGTTGTTGATTTATATATATATATTTTTTGTGATTTGGTTGCATAACAGTGACATTGGATAAATGGAAATGTGATGTAACATTGTGACAATGTATGTCACATTGTGATGTTAGGTATATTTATATACCATTTCAATGTCATAACATGTTTTTCACAATGTGAGGTTGGCTTGTTAGTCACATTAGTTTATTTGTCATGATGTGATGTTAGAATTTTTCATTGCATTGTCCAAACATTTATCTTCATAACAGTTTCACAAAATCATTTTTATACAACCATAGTAAGTTGTTTTTTCTATAATGTCACATTGCATGTTCATGTCATTTTATTTGCAATATAGTCAATATTAATAATAATGTTATAAGGATAACTAGGTCTGATCATGGTTAACTTGGTTCAACTATGGTGACCTAGGTTGACAATGTTTAACCATATTAACCATTGTTGGCCATGTTGAGAGTGGGTAAACCATGGTTGACCTAGGTTACCCATGGTTGAACATGACCAACTATGGTCAATGATGGTCAACCATGTTGATTAGAGTCAATTATGGGTGACAATTGTTGACCATGGTGACCATATTTAACTATGATCAAATGATTGTTAACTATAGTCAACAATGCTTATGACAGTTTATGATGGTTGACCATGGCTAGGGTGTGATTGACCATGTTTGACTATTGTTAAACATCGTTGACTATTTTTTTTCTATGGTTAATGATTTTTTAACTAATTTTGACCATGGTTGAATATGGTTTTCCATGTTCACCCTATTTAAACATCGCTAACTACGTTTTGACTATTAATGTTTATTTTTAACAAGTGTTTGACTATCGTTAAACATGGTTGACTATAGTTATCTATCTCCACCATGTGGTAAACATTGCTAACTGAGCTTGCAAATGAATAACTATGGTTATCGATTGTACGAATACAGTTGACTATGGTTTGACTATGGTTGATCATGATTAACTATGGTTAAGCATGGTTTGATTATGATTGACCATCAGTTGATCATGGTTTGAATATATTCAACCACAGTTGAATATGATTGACTATATATGCTTGGATATTTCCACAACTATATATGTTATAGCTAACCATGCTTTGAATATGGTTGACCATATTTTGACTATGTTTTGTCTAGTTTACCATGATTTCACTATGCTTACCATTGCAATGGTAGTTGTTGAAGATTAACCATGTTTTGAC
This sequence comes from Pinus albicaulis, assembly GCA_034641835.2. NCBI lineage: Eukaryota > Viridiplantae > Streptophyta > Pinopsida > Pinales > Pinaceae > Pinus > Pinus albicaulis. Next base: position 970,423,203 of record CM076583.1, on the reverse strand, counting down.
TATGGTTAACCCTCATCGTCCACTATAGGATTCCATTGTTAATTATGGGCATCCACTATAGTTCAATATAGTTCACTATGGTTCACTATAGGTCACCTAATGCTATTTAAATGTTACAATAATAGTTATATATATATATTAATAAACAAATATTTTAATTAATATATTAATTAATATTTCAAATTAATAAAATATTTTGTATAATATTTACTTAATAGTTATTAATAAATTCAAATTAAGTAAATTAAGTTAAATTAAAATAAAAAAATAAAACCAAATATAATTTAGGATGACTATCCCGATCTTAACCTAAACTTGAATTGGAGCTGACCATAACTAACGAGTCAATCCATGCGGTTGGGAAGAAGGACGTAGTAAATTCCGAGCCGGGGCTAAACACTTTTACATCCATGAAAATCCTACGGATATAATTGAAGTCACTTCACCAATTAAGCAACGCAAAAGTGATTTTCTATATAGATGTTTCGTCCCACGTGTCATTTAGATTTTCTATATGATATATTAAATTACCTTAGAAGAGTAATGTTCAATATTAGAGTTTCAATGTGGTTGTCGTAAATGTCATCCATAAGCTACGAACTTATTTTTTCAATCTCAAATTATCACTATCTATTTAATAAAAAAATATAATTTTTCAAGCTATGTGTATTTTCAATGTATGAACTTAACTATTAATTTAATAAAAAATATAAATTTTCAAGTTTTATTCTGAAGATATGCCCATCTACCTTGATGAAGAAGATAAGGAAGATATAGGTCTACACAAATTAGAGGTAAATGATGAAGAACCTTCCTTAGAAAGACTTCAAGAGTATGTACATAACTTTTCTCTTGAGATTGAGTCTTTCTTAGTGTTTGTAAAATCTAGTTGTTTCAGTAATAAAATTGTATCAGAGCCAAGTTGCATTTCATTTGAGCATATTGTTGGGAACATCTGAGTTTGCTTGAGTCTTGATAATTTCTGTTTCCTGTTAAGCCAAGGAAGGCGTCAATGGCGCTTGAAGAATAGGATATTAGAACTTCTTCCCAGGAGGAGCCGCGAAACCTACTATGTTTGCGATCATATTTATGATATAACTGGTACATAGCATTTTGAAGATTTCTGTCTTTACTCTGAAACTGCATAAGTTTATTTAAAGCCTTCCACTATATCTATATTTCTTCATGCTATTATGGATTCATTATCTGCATCTAGTTCTCATCATGAATTTGTTGATAAATCATTTGAAGAAATTTTAAAAGAACATGAAGAAGCAAATGCTAAGAGAAGAAATTCAAATGTTACGGAGTCTGTAGTTCTTGAACGATCTGTTAACCTATTCTCAAAACCCGTTGCTTCTGGATCTTGGTCTCTTCCTAAAGTAGACCCCAAAAATGTTTATACGAATTTAGGATTACTAGACTCTATCCAGTTCTGGAGATATAAAGTTAAAGAGGAAGTTATGCAAACAACCTCTAATAACAATATCCTTCATTCTTTAAACATCATCAATCAAGCTGAGTTCGATGCTACTTGGAAAGCAGGTTATAATTTTGCCCATTTTGGCCATGTCCAAATTGGTATTCAGCCCCTACATAGGAAAGGACAGGATGTTGCCTTTTTCTCTTGTGTTTTTGATAGAAGATGCAGAGTTTTTCCAAAAGCTCTCATTGGTGGTTGTCAAGGTACTCTTTCCTATGCTCCTGCCTCATGGTCATCTTTTCCTGATTTCTCGATAGCTTTAACAAATCCGAACACAATAAATTATTTAATGCTTGGATTAAAAACACATGGTTATGATGATTTTGATGATGATAGTAAAAACATAGCTATTTGGTGATCCTTAGTGGTCAAATTCTACAAAAAAACTACTCCTTCAGTAGTTAAATCAGTATCATCACAGTATAAATTTACCACCTTAATTACCCATGACTATGGTATGAACCTTATTGCTCCTTAGATGATTCCTAGAGCAAAATTAAAACCCCCTGCAGAATGGGTTACTAAGTGGGAATCAATCAGAAAACGTACCTGGCCATCACTCGTAAATTCCTCCACAATTTTCACCTCCAAAGATGGGAATGTACATACCATCTTTCCAGAGTCACGAGCTAAGCGTGGTGGACTTTCTGTTAATATTTCTACTTCTGTAAATACTACTCCTACATACTCAGTTGATCCTATATTTTTAGATGCTGTAAAAAAATTAGTTCTGAGTGAAGTTTCCTCTTCTAGCAACCCTTTAGCTGCTGTATGTGACCATCCTCACTGTTCTAAAACCTTCTGTCAATTCTCTTCACAACCACCAATTCCACATGGCAATAATGAAGAAGACAAGAGAAGAATCAATATGATTACTTTTGTACCAAACAAAAGGAAGTCTGAAGAAGGATACACAAGGACACGTCTCTTCAATATTTATGAAGAGATAAGTATTCATTCAACATAGAAAAACATTCATAAGGGTTTAAGATTCATTGATGGATCATAAATTCCATCATACCCAAAAACTCCTAAGAACAAAATTCCGAAACATGTGGAAAATCCTTCGGACAGTGAAATCACTGCATTCCTGAAAATCTACAAAAGAATTAGTCTGTATGATCCTGAAGATCAATGGAAGAAGAAAATGTTCAACTGGGAAATTTTCACCCATAAATCTGAAAATAGGTATGTTGAAGAACTCAAACTGATACCTAAGGAAGAAAAGAAAAACTTCAATAGCCAGAAAAATGAAGAATGGAAAAGATGGATGGAATCCAACAATCAATGGATTTCATTTTATGAGTGGTACTATCATTCCTCCAATCAGATAGAAGAATCCTTAAGAAATAATTTCTTAAATCAGGCAAGACAAAAAAGGATTCTAAATATAGATAATTTTGTAGCAGAAAAGATGGAATTAAATTATGTCATTATTCCATCTCCACTTATAATTCCGGAGTTCTCTCCTAAAATAAAAAAGATTCTATCCAAGTCTAACTTGCCCAGGGATTTGCAAGTCATAAGAACAAAATGAGAGAAACTAATAAAACATATCTGCAGTTGTTTGCAGGTAAACATGATCAGATCTGGTTCCCCTGCAAAACACAAGTTGGAACTCTTTGATGGGCAGGTCTATGAAACTGACAATGATTTTCCACCATGGAAAAACTTTGTTATTAGAAAGAATGATGGGAAAATCTTTAAACTCTTCCCCATCCAAACAGAGGACTCTACAAAAGACTCTGTACTTGCCACAAACTGGACTAAGCTTGCCCTTTCCAGTTTAGAAAAATATTTGAGAAATCAGAATAAATCCATAGAAGAAATGAATAACATTTTGAAAGATTTGATGAATAGAATGTTACAAAAACAGGATTATGCTTTGGTTTGTTTAAATGATAATGTCAAAACCTTAGCAGAAAATGATAAACATATAGCTAAAAGTTCCGATAAACTCAGAATATCCACAGATAAGAAGATTATTGATGCAACTATAGTTCATGGAAACGAAATTGTTAAAGTAAATTCCAGTCTTGACATTATCAAGAAACAAGTATTGAATGTTTCTAACTTCATTGAGTCATTAAAAAAGAGACCTTCATCAGACTCTTACAAATCGACTACTTTTTTTAGTGAACCTTCTTCACAAATGCCATATACTATCTCTAGTTCAGTATCCAGTCTCGCAAAGCAGCCCGTAGAAATAGAATTTCCTAAGCCTAGAGCCTCTTACCCATACAGTCTTTTTGCTACCCCAAGTTACTTTGGTCATCTGAAAGCAAACCCCATAACTTCCTCACAACCTAGTACTTCAACTAGTTCTTCTCTAACATAATGGATTAAGATGAAGAAAGCAGAAGAAGAAGAAGAGGCAACAAAGAAGAATGGTATGATGAAGAAGATAAGGAAGACACAGGTCTACACAAATTAGAGGTAAATGATGAAGAACCTTCCTTAGAAAGACTTGAGGAGTATGTACAAAATTTTTCTCCTCAAGAAAAAATTCAGTTTAATATCCCTGAAGATAATACAATTCATGCAACCACATCCAAATCTACATGGAATTCTACCTAGTCCCCTACCCCAGATTGAAGAGACTTGATGAAATCTGAGTATCATAAGGATTGGTCTGCATCCTCCACATATTTGTGGAATATTGATAACTAAACTGAGGTAGAAGTATTGTCAGTCATGCATTCTATGTTTGTTTGTTATCGAGCATATTTGCTTGATGATATTTGACCCATTAATTCTGCCAAAAGTATTAATGGTGGGTTTGAAGGATCTTTAGATTCATGGTTAAAAGTTGAAAGCATAAAAGATCCCACTCTGTTAAACACATGGGAAAATTCACAAGTTCTAAATGCATATGGGAGCACATACATGGATCCATCAACATCACTCCCTGTAAACAATATGATTGGTTGTTTACTTTATGGCATCACCGTAAATATCATTGGTTTTCCACAAATTAACAATGATTTGACTGCTATTACTCTAGTGGGTATGAAACTTCATAATATGAAACATTTTGATGAATATGTTAATGAGTTCTTGCATAGATTGCATACCTTGTCTCCTAAACTCATTCTTGAACCAAAATGGAAGGAAATATTCATTTCATCATTACCATTACGGGTTTCACAATCAATAGTTACCAAATTTCCTGGAAAAAATTGGTGACTACAAATTTGGGGTAATAAGGCAAGCAGTGAAAGCAATAATTGTTGAACTCTGCTCACAAATGAAGATTGCTAGAGCAGCCACAAATCCAAAAACGCCACATGGCTATAAAAAATTATGTAAACAATGGCATCTCTCTGCCCCTAAAAATTCAGAGGGGAGGGAGTGAAGTGCTTAGAAGAAAAAAGAAGCACTCTTCAAAGAATTTTTCTGGCAAAAGAATCATCCACCAGAAGAAACCAGAGGATTACAGGAAGACACAGTTATACTCAAGAAAGAAAGAAGTCAAATGTTACCATTGTAACAAGAAAGGACACATTTCTCCAAATTGTCCAGATTTGGAAAAAGACAGAAAGAAAGAAAAACTAGAGAAAGGTAAGAAGAAAGTATTTTACAGAAACAGATCTGGTAAGGTAAAATATTTGAATTTTCCTGATAGATGTGAAGAAATCACCAGTGAAGAAGAATCAGATTATGTAAATAGATTCAATTACGATTTTAATACTTCCGATTTTGAAGATGAATACTACGATGATCCACATTGTGTAGAGTATTTCAAAGATAACTGTGATTGCAGTGATCCAGGTGTCTGTCAATGCCATTCTTTGAACATGATGAGCCAACCAGAGACCAAAAAACAAAGAAGAAATTTGTTTACTAAAATGAAGGCAGCAACAGATCCTCAGTTTAAAGAAATGTATAAAGCATTGATGCTTAATCAATTGAATTCAAAACCAGCAAAGTAGAATAATTCTAATAGATGATATGTGCCACCATCTTCTCTTTTTTTAGTAGAAGCTTTGACAAGGCAATTTAGGCAGGAATACTTTGGCGAAGAACTTCCACAAACCTTACCTAGCATTCAAAAAGAAATAAAAGAGCTGAGAAAGACAGTAAAGGAGAACTGAAGACTCTGCATTGAACGTCATTAGGATTGTCAACTCATAAAAATAAAAGTTGAAAATGAACCAGGTTCAAGTTCAGCCCAACCTGTTTTCTCAGCCCAAAATTAGAATTATATTTACCATCAAAAGCCTTTCAAAGGAGTGGAAATTCATGAGCATAATTCTGATGAAGAAACAGAAGATGATCGAAGTGGTCTAGGATGCAATCATATCAGTGGCGATGTGATGTATTGCAGTAAGCTTAAAGTAAGAATTGGTTCCAGATTTGAATATTGGAAAGTTCTTATGGACATTGGTTCCAAACTCAATATTGTAAATGATACAGTAGTAGAATCTCATCTCAGAAGACCTACAAACTGTCCAAAAGTCACAACATACAGTGGAGATATCAAAACCAATTCAAAAGTCCTAGTTGATATTTTTCTTATAGAATCAATTGGAATCAAAGTTGTTTGTCCGATTGTCACAGGAATGGATTGTGCATTGTATTTAGGAACACCTTTCTTTCAAAATTTCCAAAAACATGGAGCAAAGTTTGATAAGAAAACAAGGAGATTCGGCTATTTTCTGCAATTAGAAGGTAAATAATTTTTTTTCCCTTTCATAAATTCAAGTTCTCCTAACAGGATAAAAAGAATTGAAAGATTAAAGAATTTGTTAGAAAAAATGGAGAAAAAGAAAGAAATCCTCAAAATTGATGAAAACATTAAACAAGGGAAATTTGACAAAGAGATAGCTAATCTCAAGAATAAGTTCTTAGACTGTTGCTCGGAGGATCCTAATGCTTTCTGGCATGTGCATAAGCATGAAGTTGAGCTACCAATGAAAAGTGATTTTAACGGAAAGCTCAGAAGATCAAAGGCCATTCCTATGAATCAAGATCAGATGATTCTCTACAGAAAGGAAATCAAGGATCTCTTACAAAAAGGTTTGATTAAAAAAAGTAAGAGCCCAATAGCTTTTTTTGCATTTTATGTTAACAAGCATGCAGAGATAGCTAGAGGAAAACCTAGGCTAGTAGTAAATTACAAGTCTCTGAATAATTTACTCGACTATGATGCCTACCCTCTTTCGAAGCCATCTACCATTCTGACACAGATTTCTAAATCAAAAATTTTCTCTAAATTTGATTTGAAATCAGGATTTTGGCAGGTAGGTATCAAAGAAACAGAAAAGTGGAAGACAAATTTTTCAGTCCCAGAAGGCCATTTTGAATGGAACATAATGCCTTTTGGATTGATAAACGCCCCTTCAGCTTTCCAGCGCATCACAGATGAAACTTTTGAAGGTATGGAGGATTTTCTGAAGAAATATATTGATGACATTTTAGTACATTCAGAAGATATTCTTGCTCATATCAAGCATTTGAAATTGTTCCTCCAAAGAGTGAAAGAAAAAGGAATAGTTCTTTCTGAAACCAAGATGAAATTATTCAAAACAATGATAGACTTTTTGGGATATAATATACAGTTTGGATCCTTCTAGGTAATCCAGAGAAGTCTAGATTTTATTAACAATTTTCCTGATGAAATTTTAGAAAAAACCCAACTGTAAAGGTTTCTAGGAAGCCTTAATTATGTATCTAAATTTCTTCAGCATTGTGCTCAAGAAAGGAAACTCTTGAACCAGAGACTACAAAAAGAACCTATCCCATGGAATGAATAATGCACCAAAGTTGTTCAAAGGATAAAAGAGAGAATTTGTAGAATTCAGCCCTTGAGTCCAATTTAGGAGAATTGGAAAAAATTAATCATGACATATGCCAGTAATGTTGGATGGGGAGCTGTTCTTTGTCAAAAGAATCTAGAAAAAGAGAAATATCCACTAGAAATTTTCCAATATGCTTATGGATTATGGTCCACAACTCAGAGGAATTGGGCAAGCCTTAATAAAGAACTTAGAGCAGTCTACTTAGGGATTGAAAAATTCAAAGACTTTGTGATCTATACAAAGTTTTTAGTAAAGACCGATTGTCAAGCATTGAAGTTTGCAATTAAAAAATACAATTTTGAAGGTGTAGCAATGGTAAGATGGATGATTACACTCAATCAATATAATTTTGAAATCAAATTCATCCTTGGTCATAAGAACTCCTTTGCTGATATGTTTTCTAGAGAATTTCTAGAGAAAAATTGTATTCATTCCTTATCCTGCAACTTCATAAGAAAGAATGAAGATTATGTTGAAATAGAAACCACTCAGGGATGGGTCAGATATGAAAATATAAGTAATATTAGTCTCCTGGACCATGATGAATATTGGTATCCGCTAAAGGAAATACGTTGGAGAGAAGGTATTCCCAATATTTGGACTTAGGAAGATTAAGAAGTTGAAAATGATTTGGCCATCAAAGAACCTGATTATTTGGTCCATATTAGAAACATTTCTTATGAGATCTATTATGAACATGATAACAGAATCGATAATTGCAGGCTCACAATTAGACAATTCAATAATCCTCTAAGAAGAACTGATTATGATCCAGAAAGGAAAAGGTCTACCTTTTACCAAATGATGAATTTAGAAAATATCTCATCTAATTTATTCTATCATCTACAATTTGATTTCAGTTATGAAGATTGGCCGGTAGAAAGGATGAATCAAGAGGATCCTTTCCCATAATGGTTTTTAAGCTGGTGGAAAATCTATGGACTCAGCAGTCTTCTCACAATTCCCTATCAACTAAACTGATTAAAGATTGATGGTTTCTCTGAGCCCAGCATGCTTCAAACAAGGGTTTTGTATAAAAACCTCAAGGATCTCATTGATTTAGAAGATATTGCTTTTTTAAATACAATAAGGAGATGTGGTCATATTCATTGGTTCGTCACTCAAAGAATCAGTGCAAGATAACTTGTTCCAAGTAATGATGGAACTCAAATGGAATATGATGATTTTCACCAACAGTCAGATCCAGACACCAATCCTTTTGAATTGATCAGTTTTCTTCAACCACCAGCAAATCATGAAGATAAGATTTGGGAATCTGAAAAATAAGCGACAGTACAATACTTTTATACCTATCTAATAGGTCATTTCCGACACAGCTACTATACTCATCCACAAATACCATTCTTCATACTGTAAAGTCTTTCTAACCGACATTGGTGTTAGATGTTTATTTCATGGGTTCTTCGTAAAAGAATCTCCATCTTGTACACATATGTACTTAGTACTTAGGCATGTCTAGGAATCTCTAGGCGGAAGTCACTTCGGTGTTACCTGAAAGAAATAATTCCTGACATTTTACTTTCTTTATGTCACATAAAGGATTTTGATACCCTTGCACGGGAGCATCAAATCCTCTTCAGAAGATTTACTTTCTGTTAAAAAATGACTGAAAGATTGATATCCTTGCATGGATGATCAATATTTCGGATCTTTACTTTTGAGTCATCATAGATCTCACGAGGGCAAGAGTCTTGGGGAGATCTATTTAATGAAGTGGAAGGCCCATTGATAGGCATTCGAGTCTAGATTAAGATCTGAGAAGCCTGCGTCTCTGTGTGCGAGCACTGAGAAGAATCTAAAGTGGTCGGATCTAAAGTGGTCGGATCTATAGGGTTTTTCGAGTCTTTTTAAGTTTTAAATATTTGGAATGAGTTTGTTTTGTTGGCCAGGTAGCCTACAGATTTCACTTTCTTTGCAAGGATACTAATCTGTTGAATTCCACAGCAGTCTATCTCTGTTGAGATTGAGTCTTTTAAGTGTTTGTAAAATCCAGTTGTTTCAGTAATAAAATGGTATCAGAGCCAAGTTGCATTTCATTTGAGCATATTGTTGGGAACATCTGAGTTTCCCTGAGTCTCGATAATTTCTGTTGCCTATTAAGCCAAGGAAGGCATTAATGGCATTTGAATAATAGGAGATTATAACTTCTTCCCAGGAGGAGCCGCGAAACCTTCTCTGTTTGCGATCATATTTCTGATATAACTGGTACACAACATTTTGAAGATTTCTGTCTTTACTCTAAAACTACATAATTTTATTTAAAGCCTTCCGCTATATATATAATTTTTCACGCTGTTATGGATTCATTATCTGCATCTAGTTCTCTTCATGAATTTGGTGAAAAATCATTTGAAGAGATTTTAAAATAACAAGAAGAAGCAAATGCTGAGAGAAGAAATTCAAATGTTACAGAGTCTATAGTTCTTGAACGATCTGTTAACCTATTCTCAGAACCCATTGCTTATAGATCTTGGTCTCTTCCTAAAGTAGACCCCAAAAATGTTTATACAAATTTAGGATTATTGGACTCTATCTAGTTATGGAGATATAAAGTTAAAGAGGAAGTTCTACAAACAACCTCTAATAACAATATCCTTCATTCTTTAAACATCATCAATCAAGCTAAGTTTGATGTTGCTCAGAAAGTAGGTTATAATTTTTCCAATTTTGGCCATTTCCAAATTGGTATTTAGCCCCTACATAGGAAAGGAAAGGATGTTTCCTTTTTCTCTTGTGTTTTTTATAGAAGATGGAGAGTTTTTCCGAAAGCTCTCATTGGTGGTTGTCAAGGTACTCTTGCCTATGGTCCTGCCTCATAGTAATGTTTTCCTGATTTCTCCATAGTAGGTTTCACGGCTCCTCCTGGGAAGAAGTTATAATATCCTATTCTTAAAACACCATTGATGCCTTCCTCGGCTTAACAGGAAACAAAAATTATCGAGACTCAAGCAAACTCAGATGTTCCCAAAAATATGCTCGAACAAAATGCAACTTGGCTTTGATACAATTTTATTACTTAAACAACTGGATTTTACAAACACTCAGAAAGACTCAATCTCAACTGAGATATACTATTGTGGCATTCAATAGATGAGTATCCTTGCAAAGAAAGTGAAATCTGTAGGCTACCTGGCCAACAAAACAGACTCATTCCAAAGATTGAAAACTTAAACAAACTCGAAAAATCCTATAGATCTGGCCACTTTAGATTCTTCTCAGTGCTCACACACAGAGACGCAGGCTTCTCAGATCTTACCCTAGACTCGAATGCCTATCAATGGTCCTTCCACTTCATTAAATGGATCTCCCCAAGACTCTCGCCCTTGTGAGTTCTATGATGACTCAAAAGTAAAGATCCGAAAGATTGATCATCCGTGCAAGGATATCAATCTTTCAGTCATATTTTGATAAAAATTAAATCGTTTGAAGAGGATTTGATGCTCTCATGCAAGGGTATCAAAATCCTTTATGTGAAATAAATAAATTAAATGTCAGGAATCATTTCTTTCAGGTAACACCGAAGTGACTTCTGCGTAGAGATTCCTAGACATGCCTAAGTACTAAGTGCATATGTGTACAAGATGGAGATTCTTTTACGAAGAACCCATGAAAGAAACATCTAACACCAATGTCAGTTAGAAAGAATTTACAGTAAGAAGAATGATATTTGTGGATGAGTATAGTAGCTATGTCGGAAATGACCTATTAGATAGGTAGAAAAGTATTGTACTGTCACTTCTTTTTCAGATTCCCAAATCTTATCTTCATGATTTTCTGGTGGTTGAAGAAAAATGATCAATTCAAAAGGATTGGTGTCCGAATCTGACTGTCGATGAAAATCATCATATTCCATTTGAGCTCCATCATTACTTGGAACAAGTTTTATTGCACTGATTCTTTGAGTGAAGAACCAATGATTATGACCACATCTCCTTATTGCATTTAAAAAAGAAATATCTTCTAAATCAATGAGATCCTTGAGGTTTTTATACAAAACCCTTGTCTGAAGCATGTTGGGCTCAGAGAATCCATCAATCTTTAATTGGGTTAGTTGATAGGGCATTGTGAGAAGACCGTTGAGTCCATAGATTTTCCACCAGCTTAAAAACCATTATGGGAAAGTATCCTCTTGATTCATCCTTTCTGTTGGCCAATCTTCATTACTGAAATCAAATTGTGGATGATAGAATAAATTAGACGAGATATTTTCTAAATTCATCATTTGGAAAAAGGCAAACCTTTGTCTTTCTGGATCATAATCAGTTCCTCTTAGACGATTATTGAACTATCTAATTATGAGCCTACAGTTCTTGATTCTGTTATCATCTTCATAATAGATCTCATAAGAAATGTTTCTAATATGGACCAAATAATCAAGTTCTTGGATGGCCAAATCATTTTCAACTTCTTGATCTTCCCAAGTCCAAAGATTGGGAATACCTTCTCTCCAACGTATTTCCTTTAGTGGATACCAATATTCATCATGGTCCAGGAGACTGATATTACTTATATTTTCATATCTGACCCATCCTTGAGTGGTTTCCATTTCAACATAATCTTCATTCCTTCTTATGAAGTTGCAGGATAAGGAATGAATATAAGTTTTCTACAGAAATTCTCTAGATAACATATCAGCAAAGGAATTTTTATGACCAGGGATGAATTTTATTTCAAAATTATATTGACTGAGTGTCATCATCCATCTTACCATTTCTTCATCTTCAAAATTTCATTCCTGAATTGCAAACTTCAATGCTTGATATTCAGTATTTACTAAAAACTTTGTATAGATCACAAAGTATTTGAATTTTTCAATCCCTAAGCAGACTTCTTTGAGTTCTTTCTTAAGGCTTGCCCAATTCATCTGAGTTTTGGACCATAATCCATAATCATATTGGAAACTTTCGGGTGGATCTTTCTCTTTTTTTGGATTCTCTTGACAAATAACAACTCCCCATCCAACATTACTGGCATCTGTCATGATTAATTTTTTCCAATTCTCCTAAATTGGACTCAAGGGCTGAATTCTGTGAATTCTCTCTTTGATCCTTTGAACAACTTTGGTGCATTCTTCATTCCATGGGTTACGTTCTTTTTGTAGTATCTAGTTCAAGAGTTTCATTTCTTGAGCACAATGCTGAAGAAATTTAGATACATAATTAAGGCTTCCTAGAAACCTTTGCAGTTGGGTTTTTCCTAAAATTTCATCAGGAAAATTGTCAATAAAATCTAAACTTTTCTGGATTACCTGGTAGGAGCCAAACTATATATTATATCCCAGAAAGTCTATCATTGTTCTGAATAATTTCATCTTGGTTTCTGAAAGAACTATTCCTTTTTCTTTCACTCTTTGGAGGAACAATTTCAAATGCTTGATATGAGCAGGAATATCTTCTCAATGTACTAAAATGTCATCAATATATTTCTTAATAAAATCCTCCATACCTTCAAAATTTTCATCCATGATGCGCTGGAAAGCTGAAGGGGCGTTTATCAATCCAAAAAGCATCATGCTCCATTGAAAATTGCCTTCTAGGACTGAAAAAGATGTCTTCCACTTGTCTGTTTCTTTGATACCTACCTACCAAAATCCTGATTTCAAATCAAATTTAGAGAAAATTATTTATTTAGAAATATGTGTTAGAATGGTAGATGGCTTTGGGAGAGGATAGGCATCATAGTCGAGTAAATTATTCAGAGGCTTGTAATTTACTACTAGCCTAGGTTTTCCTCTAGCTATCTCTGCATGCTTGTTAATATAAAATGAAAAACAAGCTATTGGGCTCTTAATTTTTCTTATCAAACCTTTTTGTAAGAGATCCTTGATTTCCTCTTTGCAGAGAATCATCTGCTCTTTATTCATAGGAATGTCCTTTGATCTTCTGAGCTTTCCGTTTAAATCACTTTTCACTGGTAGCTCAAATTCATGCTTATGCACGTGCTAGAAAGCATTAGGATCCTCCGAGAAACATTCTAAGAACTTATTCTTGAGATTAGCTATCTCTTTTTCAAAATTCCCTTGTTCAATTTTTCATCAATTTTGAGGATTTATTTATTTTTCTCCATTTTTGCTAACAAATTCTCTAATATTTCAATCATTTTTATCCTGTTAGGAGAACTTGAATTTACTAAAGGGAAAAACAATTCTTTACCTTATAATTCCAAAAAATAGCCGAATCTCCTTGTTTGTTGATCAAACTTTGCTCCATTTTTTTTGAAGTTTTGAAAGAAAGGTGTTCATAAATACATTGCACAATCCATTCCTGTGACAATTGGACAAATAACTTTGATTCCAACTGATTCTGCAAGAAAAATTTCAACTCGGACTTCTGAAGTGGTTTTGATATCTCCACTGGCTGTTGCGACTTTTGGACAATTTGTAGCTCTTCTGAGATGAGATTCTACTACTGTATCATTTACAATATTGATTTTGGAACCAGCATCCATAAGAAATTTCCAATATTCAAATCTGTAACCAATTCTTACTTTAAGCTTAATGCAATACATCACATCGCCACTGATCTGATTACATCCTAGACCGCTTCGATCATGTTCTATTTCTTCATCAGAATTATGCTCATGAATTTCCACTCCTTTGAAAGGCTTTTGATGGTAAATATAATTCTGATTTTGGGTTAAGAAAATAGGTTGGGCTGAACTTGAACCTGGTTCATTTTCAACTTTTATTTTTCTGAGTTGACAATCCTGATGACTTTCAATGCAGAGTCTTCGGTTCTCCTTTACTGTCTTTCTCAGCTCCTTTATTGCTTTGTGAATGCTAGGCAAGGTTTGTGGAAGTTATTCACCAAAGTCTTCTTGCCTAAATTGCCTTGTTAGAGCTTCTACTGAAAAAAGAGAAGCTGGTGGCACGTATCCTCTATTAGGATTATTCTTCTTTGCTGGTTTTGAATTCAATTGATTAAACAGCAATTATTTATACATTTCTTTCAACTGAAGATCTTTTGCTGCCATCATTTGAGTAAAAAAAATTCTTTTTGTTCGTTTGTCTCTGGTTGCCTCATCATATTCAAAGAATTGCATTGACAGACATCTGGATCACTGCAATCACAATTATCTTTGAAACACTCTACACAATGCGGATCATTGCAGTATTCATCTTCAAAATCAGAAGTACTAGAATCAGAATTGAATCTATTTACATAATTTTATTCTTCTTCACTAGTGATTTCTTCATAGCTATCAGGAAAATTCAAATAATTTACCTTACCATATTTGTTTCTGTAAAAGACTTTCTTCTTACCTTTCTCTGGTTTTTCTTTCTTTTTGTCGTTTTCCAGATCTGGACAATTTGGAGAAATGTGTCCTTTCTTGTTACAATGGTAACATTTGACTTCATTATTTCTTGAGTATAACTGTGTCTTCTTGTAATCCTTTGGTTTCTTTTGGTGCATGATTCTTTTCCCAGAAAAATTCTTCGAAGAGTGCTTCTTTTTCTTGTAAGCACTTCACTCCCGCCCCTCTGAATTTTTAGGGGCAGAGAGATGCCATTGTTTACATAATTGTTGATATCCATGTGGCTTTTTTGGATTTGTGGCTACTATAGCAATCTTCATTTGTGAGCGGATTTCAACAATTATTGCCTTCACTGCTTGCCTTATTACCCCAAATTTGTAGTCACCAATTTTTCCATGGAATTTGGTACCTATTTCTTGTGAAACCCATAATGGTAGTGATGAAATGAATATTTCCTTCCATTTTGGTTCAAGAATGAGTTCAGGAGACAAGGTATGCAATCTATGCAAGAACTCATTAAAATATTCATCAAAATGTTGCATATTATGAAGTTTCATAGCCACTAGAGTAATAACAGTCAAATCATTGTTAATCTGTGGAAAACCAATGAAATTTACAGTGATGCCATAAAGTAAACAACCAATCATATTGTTTACAGGGAGTGATGCTGATGGATCCATGTATGTGCTCCCATCTTCATTTAGAACATGTGAATTTTCCATGTGTTTAACAGAGTGGGATCTTTTATGGTTTCAGCTTTTAACCATGAATCTAAAGATCCTTCAAACCCACCAATAATTATTCTGGTGGAATTAATGGGTCCAATATCATCAGCCAAATATGTCCAGTAACAAACAAGCATAGAATGCATGATTGAAAATACTTTTGCCTTAGTGCAGTTATCAATATTCCATGAATATGTGGAGGATGTAGACCAATCCTTATGATACTTAGATTTCATCAAGTCTCTTTTATTTGGGGTAGGGGACTAGGTAGAATTCCATGTAGATATGGATGTGGTTGCATGAATTGTATTATCTTCAGGGATATTAAACTAAATTTTGTCTTGAGGAGAAAAATTATGTACATACTCCTCAAGTCTTTCTACAGAAGGTTCTTCATCATTTACCTATAATTTTTGTATACCTGTATCTTCCTTATCTTCTTCATCATACCATTTATTATTTTTTGCCTCTTCTTCTTCTTCTTCTGCTTTCTTCATCTTAATCCATTTGGTTAGAGAAGAACTAGTTGAAGTACTAGGTTGTGAGGAAGTTATGGAGTTTGCTTTCAGATGACCAAAGTAACTTGGGGCAGCAAAAAGACTATATGGGTAAGAGGCTCCAAGCTTAGGGAATTCCATTTCTACGGGCTACTTTATTAGACTGGATACTAAACCAGAGATAGTATATGGAATTTGTGAAGAAGGTTCACTAAACAAAGTAGTATATTTATAAGAGTATGATGAAGGTTTCTTTTTTAATGAATCAATGGAGTTAGAAACATTCAATACTTGTTTCTTGATAATGTCAAGACTGGAATTTACTTTAACAATTTCTTTTCCATGAACTATAGCTGCATCAATAATCTTCTTATCTGTGGATATTCTGAGTTTATTCAAACTTTCAGCTATATCTTTATCATTTTCTGCTAAGGTTTTTACATTATCATTTAAACAAACCAAAGCATAATCCTATTTTTGTAACATTCTATTCATCAAATCTTTCAGAATGTTATTCATTTCTTCTATGGATTTAAGTTGATTTCTCAAATATTTTTCTAAACTAGAAAGGGAAATATTAGTCCAGTTCGTGGCAAGTATAGAGTCTTTTGTAGAGTCCTCTATCTGAATGGGGAAGATTTTAAAGATTTTCCCATCATTCTTTCTAATAACAAAGTTTTTCCCTGGTGGAAAATCATTGTCGGTTACATAGATCTGTCCAACAAAGAGTTACCACTTCTGTTTTGCAGGGGAACTAGATTTGATCATGTTTACCTACAAATAACTGTAGATATCCTTTATTAGTTTCTCTCCTTTTGTTCTTATGAATTTCAAATCCCTGGGCAAGTTAGACTTGGATAGCATATTTTGTATTTTAGGAGAGAACTTCGGAATTATAAGTGGAGATGGAATAATGAGAGAATTTGATTCCATATTTTCTGCTACAAAATTATCTATATTTAGAATCCTTTTTTGTCTTGCCTGATTTAAGAAATTCTTTCTTAAGGATTCTTCTATCTGATTGGAGGAAGGATAGTACCACTCATAAAAGGAAATCCACTGATTGTTCGATTCCATCCATCTTTTCCATTCTTCATTCTTCTGGTTGTTGAAGTTTTTCTTTTCTTCCTTAGGTATCAGTTTGGGTTCTTCAACATACCTATTTTCACATTTATGGGTGAAAATTTCCCAGTTGAACATTTTCTTCTTCCATTGATCTTTAGGATAATATGAACTAATTCCTTTGTAGATTTTCAGGAATGCAGTGATTTCATTGTCTGAAGGAATTTCCACATGTTTCAGAATTTTGTTCTTAGGATTTTTTCAGTATGATGGAATTTTCAATCCATCAATGAATCCTAAACCCTTATGACTATTTTGATGTGTTGACTGAATAATTATATCTTCATGGATATTCGAGAGACATGTCCTTGTGTATCCTTCTTATCCTGTATTCTTGATTATTGCCATGTGGAATTGCTGGTTGTGAAGAGAATTGACAAAAGGTTTTAGAATAGTGAGGATGGTCACATACAACAGCTAAGGGGTTGTTGGAAGAGGCAACTTCACTCAGAACTATTTTTTTTACAGCATCTGAAAATACAGGATCAACTGAGTATGTAGGAGTAGTATTTACAGAAGTAGAAATATTAACAGAAGGTCCACCATGCTTAGCTCCTGACACTGGAAAGATGGTATGTAAATTCCCATCTTTGGAGGTGAAAATTGTGGAGGAATTTATGGGTGATGGCCGAATAGGTTTTCTGATTGATTCCCACTTAGTAACCCATTCCGCAGGGGGTTTTAATTTTTCTCTAGGAATCATCTGAGGAGCTATAAGATTCATACTATAGTCATGGGTAATTAAGGTGGTAAATTGAGACTGTGATGATACTGATTTAACTACTGAAGGAGTAGTTTTTTAAAGAATTTGATCGTTGAGGACCACCGAATAGCTATGTTTTTACTATCATCATTAGATTCATCATAATAACCATGTGTTTGTAATCTGAGCATTAAAGAATTTATCATGTTCGGATCTGTTAAAGCTATGGGGAAATCAGGAAAACATGACCATGGGGCAGGACCATAAGCAAGAGTACCTTGACAACCAACAGTGAGAGCTTTTGGAAAAACTCTCCATCTTCTATCAAAAACACAAGAGAACAAGGCAACATCCTATCCTTTCCTGTGTAGCGACTGAATACCAATTTGGACTTGGCCAAAATGGGCAAAATTATAACCCACTTTCAGAGCAGCATCAAACTCAACTTGATTGATGATGTTTAAAGAACGAAGGATATTGTTATTAGAGATTGTTTGCAGAACTTCATCTTTAACTTTATATCTCCAAAAATGGATAGAGTCCAGTAATCCTAAATTCGTATAAATATTTTTGGGGTCTACTTTAGGAAGAGACCAAGATCCAGAAGCAACGGGTTCTGATAATAGGTTAACAGATCGTTCAAGAACTACAGAGTTTGTAACATTTGAATTTCTTCTCTCATCACTTGGTTCTTCTTTTTCTTTTAAAAGTTCTTCAAATGGTTTATCAGCAAATTCATGACGAGAACTAGATGCAGATAATGAATCCGTAACAGCATGAAGAAATATAGATATAGCAGAAGGATTTAAATAAACTTATGTAGTTTTAGAGTAAAGACAGAAATCTTCAAAATGTTGTACACATACCAGTTATATCAGAAATATGATTGCAAACAGAACAGGTTTCGTGGCTCCTCCTAGGAAGAAGTTCTAATCTCCTATTCCTCAAATGCCATTGATGCCTTCCTTGGCTTAACAGGAAATAAAAATTATCGAGACTCAAGCAAACTCAAATGTTCCCAACAATATGCTCAAACAAAATGAAACTTGGCTCTGATACCATTTTATTACTGAAACAACTGGTACATAGCATTTTGAAGATTTTTGTCTTTACTCTGAAACTGCATAAGTTTATTTGAAGCCTTTCGCTATATCTATATTTCTTCACGCTGTTATGGATTCATTATCTATATGAGTGATAACTATAATTATTAATAAATATTAAATAGATAGCAAAATTTAATTTGGAGGGCATTATTTAAAATATTCATAATAATATACACAAATCAAAATTGATATTTATTTCCAATATAATTATGTCTTTTTCCTTTGTATCTAGAGGATTTGGTAAATGGTTTGATCTCATAATCACATTACAGAAGGTTGATTTCAATAAGGTCACACAAGGTTTCATAATGGTTAATATCATGTGTTTCCTCCTAATAGGTCAGAGGTTGAAGACGTATGCCTTCGTAGAATTATCAGTCAAATTGATGAGTGGCGGTGGGTTCCTTATCTCACAAACAACTCGTCACATACACCAATCTGGTGTCTCACTTGGTCGTGACCTTAAAATTGGATAATAATAATAATACTAACCTCGAGGGCCCACATATTGTGAGGAGATGGGTCCCATACACCAATTTCGTGTCTAGCTTCGTCTTCACCTTAATATTTGAAAATACTAATAATAATAACCTATAGGTTTCTAGTCCCTTGTCCCACAAATAAAGGGGTTACCTCCCATTGTATCACAAACATGGGATTATTATACACCAATTTGGTGTTTGAATTGGCAATGACCTTAAAATTGGATAATAATAATAATAATAATAACCTCTAGGTGGCTAGATATGTGATTTTCGTAAGCACTCATGAATTGGCAGGATTTGAACCTCAAATCTCCTAGCACATAGCACATAAATCTTCATTTTCACGAATAGTGTCAATTGAGCTTCCTTGGGGCTCCTTTATTACCTTTTTGAGATGAGAGGCTCCTTCTACAACCCATTACTAGGGTGCTCAATGTGGAGTTGTCACTTGTGGAAAATATTCTTTAAACTAAAAAATAATGTTAGCTATAATTAACAAATATATATATATATATATATATATATATATATATATATATATATGGTAAGTTTCAGGTAAACGTATACTAAGATGTTTTTCTTAAGTGTGAGTTGTTTATAGGTGGTTGATATTACAGTCGAATGGAAAGGAGATGGAAAGGAGATAGGGTAAAAATATTTCACTTTCAGTTTGAATTATAAATAAAATATTTTCACATCCATATGAAATAAGATAATTGTATATCAAGTTTTGAAATCTTTTTTAAGGTAATTAAAGAAAAAAAACAAAAGTGATATTGTTTATATTTTCATATGTCATTTGAATATGAAAATAAACAATTTTAATATCCATGTTAACTGTTTTATTTTAATATCACCATTAGAAAAAATCTTAAACTTATATGTATATATGTGAACCACAAAAAAAGATTTCAATATTCAAAGACAAGAAGCAATTCAACCTAAAAATAAATAAATAATAGTGAAATGTATTTAACAATACATTAACAAGAAAAAAAAATTTAATGATAATGCAAGCCATAAATAAAACATCTCGATGCTCATGTTAACTAAATTATTTCAATGTGAATAATTTTCGTAATATATATATGAATTAAAATAATAATGACAATAATAATAATAATATTAGAATGTCTATATATTATATGAGACCATTGAAAAAGTAATTTCTTATTAAGAGTTAGTTTTTAATCCACCAAATATTTTTTGGAGTCGCATCTTTAATCTATTTCATTTTATGTATTCAAGGGATTCTCAAGGTGAAAATTTTGTTGATGAATTCATTTATTAAGTCCCTAGAGGGATGCAATCTTTTGAGGTGCAATGTTTTATGTTTTGCACTATAAAAAGGTTTTTCATCTTAGGATAATGGATCAGTCCAGTCTATTGCTATATTTGTGGTTAATATTGATCTATAATGGGTTTTTTTGTAAGCACTAAATCTTCATCATTTCCAATATATCACCCACGATTAGGAGGGATTGAACCAGTGACTTCACATCACGGAGTGCGTTAACGGAGCACCTGATTAGGAGGGATTGAACCAGTGAATTCACATCAAGGAGTGCGTTAACGGAGCACCTGATCACTGTCTATCCAAGAGCCACTGGACAAGATGGATGTACACGGTTAATTAAATTAAGTACTTAAAATAAAATTGTGTCAGTGAATGTCAGACTAAATTACTTATGCTTTGGTATTGATAATTCTTAGTATTGATTCATGGTATTGTAACAAGTATTATTAGAAAATTGCAATCTCTATATGGTTAAGTTGAAAGAATTGTTGTGATCTTTATAATAGATAAATATTTATTGATATTTACAGGCCTTTAAATTTTTTATGACTATGGTAAAATATCATGTACTAAATCATAGAACTATCCACAAACTTTAAATTTTCTAATTAAAAATAATTATAAAAAAATTATTTAATTAAATTTCATTATAATTAAGATAATAAATGTCAGGGAATACTTAGGATTTAATAATACAAATTAAAAAATATATAATTATAATTTTAAATTAAGATTTAAAAAATCAAATTTAATTGAAAAATAATTATGATTTTAAAATTAATTAAAAAAATGCGATCAGATTTTTTTCAAGAAAGAAAAAATGTTGTTATATTATAAACAGTGCATAAACCAAATACATACTCAAAACAAGCCTAAGAATTTTCATGTCTAGATTCGGCATGATACCAAATCAAGAGCGACAACCTTCGAAGTCCGAAAGCATCAAGATAGTTTAATACATAATCCCTATATTTACATTTTTAATGAGAACCTTAGAGCCTGATACAAGAGGAAAATATTCTAGGCCAGTCATAGAGAAACATCCATAAGAGTCGAGACATAATCCATCATAAAGATATAGACCACTGGATGCGGTGGACACAAGCACCCACAAAATAGGCCTAACATGAAAACATGGTGACCTCCTATAGACAGTATAAACATCATATAGGGTCAAAATAGAAAAAACATATATATGCGCCCATAACTAAGACAGGAGGATATGATAGAAAAAACATAAAAGGTAGTGTAAGATCCCAAATCTTAATAATTTACTCAGATCTAGCACATTCTAGTGTTCTCAATAAAATTACATTCAGTAAAAACCATGAACACAGATGGGATCTAGAAATGCAGCCTTTTATTTATATTATTAGCTAAAAATAGAATACACGCCGATACAATAAATTTGAGCTCCTACAGATGGCATGCTTGGATGCTCTCCTTAAAATAGAAAAAAAAACTGAAGCACAATCATCGACCCTAGATGGATCCACCAAAAAAATTCACCACGGGGTTTTCGTCCCGGGATCAATGTTAGAACTGGTCAGGTGAAGCTCTCAACCCAAACACAATAAGACAAATAAAACTAGAATGAATCTAAATGCCTAGCTTCTCTCCCCTTTTATAGGCTTGATGGACTTTCTAGAGGCCTTATTTTATTATTTTTCTCATAAACTGACATCAAATACCGTGGACCAATACCATGGGAAAATACCATGATAAGTACCATGGATCGATTCTGTCCACTTTGACTGGATCAAGAAAGGGAATATTACAAATCCTCCCGCCCAAATATTACTTGTCCTCAAGCGATCCACTTCTATCCACAACAGAAGCATTTGTACATTGATACCAGGATCCCATACAACTTGATGTATTGTTTCATCCCTCCATGTTTAATGGTCTTGAATGGATCCGTCGATACCTAGATCCCAAAAAAATCCTCTGAAAAATCCTTCCCTCAATAGATTTACCTAGATCCCAAATAATGCTTTGGCCAATCCTTCCCCCAATGGATTCTCCTGGATCCCAGTGCCACCTAAATCCTGGGACTTGTGGGTTATGGTACGATTTCAACTCTCCATCGTTGTTCGCACCAAATGGTCCAAGCTGTAATTTTTCCTTTGCTATGGGTATCCTCCAAATAATCAATCCATCAATAGAATACCAACTCATAATCTCTTGCCAATCCATACTTGGGAAATAATGAATATCTACAAATCTACTATGTTGATGTTGTTCGATGCTCAGTTCATGCTGCTCTACTTGGTTACCCAACATGATGTATTTGGAGAACACTGCCATGTTCTTCTCAATGCATAAATGTGGGTTGTTGGTTTTTCAAGCCTTATCTATGTATTCATGTAGAGCATTGCTATGGAACTTCCAATTGTACTCCTCATGCGGCCTTGTGAGGAACTTGAGTTGTTCCTCAATACTAGACAACTTGGACGATGATTTGGCACATTTCCCTATGAGTTCCTCAATTTTTCTCTTCTCTTGTAAGATAGTGTCCAGTACTCTCAAGACTCTTTGCTTCAACAACATAAGGCCTGCCTTGAAATGCATGACCCTTTCTCAAAATTCTTTCACTGGGAATTCTAGTGCCCTACTGAATGTCTATGTATTTGACTGCACTGGATGCCCCACAATCACAACTTCAACTTGAGCCTTTGACCACCTCTCTAGGGATGGTTCATTTTGCACATTATGTTTGTCATGTTGCTCCTCATGATCATACTCATCATGCTGGTTCACTATGGTTGGATCCTCACTCAAATCTCCTTGGTTTCCTCCATCTATGGAGACAATATGTTCATCCATTTCAACTGTCGAACATAGATCCATTGGTGGACATTTTTCTATACTTAATTGTTCATATTCTTTATGGATATTCCCTTGGGGATCTACGAACTCAGTTGCATAGGATTCTACCTCATCAATGCCATTAGGTAGAATTTCCTCATGCACTTCCAAGTTCTTGTCATCCTGCAAGCCTCCTTGAATAATGTCATGATGTTTCTGACCATCTTGAAGATCAATAGACCCAGCTGCAAAAGACTCCCCATGATTTGAAGTAATCTCCTCTTGTTCTGTCTTTTTTTCCTTCTTTTTATCACCTGGACAGGAATGGTTAAAGGCCCAAGGTCCCTTGCAGATAAAGCATAGTCCTCTCCTCCTTAGTTCATTCTTGTTGCAAATTTTGTTCTTGCTTTCTCCATCAATCCTTCTCAACTCCTTCCTAGTCAACACCTTTCTGAGCCAGTTTTTGTTTTGCCTGACCAATTTATCGACTATATCATAGGTAGCTGGTAATACCTTTGGTTCCTTTCTCCAAATGGTTAGCAATTTGGATCTTAGTATGTTACATATGTCAGCATCTCCTTTTAAGAACAGAGACACAATCTTTTGCATGCTTGTTTTGACATGGTTTGAGTGAGCTGATGTAATACTGGTGTAAATTTTTTGGAGCAACTAAAAGATTAAATCTTCATATTCCATATTCAACATCAATGTGCCAAAGCTGAACTCTGCCATGAGTTTTAAAATTTTGCACCGCTTGTGATAAGTAGGACACATGATGTTGTTCAACCCTTGAAGGTCTTCTACTATGAACTACAATACCTCCTCCATGATATCATTATTGTAAGGCAGTAATGGGGATGTTAAAGCCATGATTCTATTGAGACAAGAAGCAACTGTGAGCTTGACTTCTTCATCAGGATGTTCCCAAAGTTTGGGTTGTATTAATGCAAGCATGAATGGCTTGAGAGCCCAGTTGAGTTTCTTCCATTCTGGTTGTCCCACCTTAGATAGACCTGTGTTTAATTCCTCCAACTTATGAAAGTCTATGACTGATTTTGTTTGTTGCAATTCAGAGCCAAGTGCGAAGAGCTTAGCTTCTCTTCTTTGTCCTTCCTTCACCTCCCATGGTTGCTTTTGTTGCCAAATGACATGGACCCTTTTTGAGAATGGTCTCTTGCTTTTACTATCATTTTGGTCTATGGAAGTATGGCTGCTTAAAGGACGATATATCCTCACTAGTTCATCAAGGATTTTCTGGTTGTTCTCTAAGATCTCATCAAGGCAGCCCATGAAAATATGCAAAAATACACTATGCCTTTCAAAAACAATTTCAGTTCAAAGACATTGTAGCCACTGATAATTGTTGAATTTTCACTGAAATGATTCAACCTCTATTTTTTTTTCTTATTTTTCTTTTTTTTAAACAACCCCTTCACAATAAACCCTTATATAAAAAAATAATATCCAAAGCACTTTCCTCCTATGGTCTCCATTCTATATTTCTATTTTGAATAGAATTTTTAATACTATGCAATGGAAACCCATGTTAATACTCGACGTATACCTTATTGACGTGCAATGGAAACCCATACGTTGTAAAGGATACCATTGTATGTGTGAAATCATCTCATGATGGTAGACTTTAGCAGGCCCCGAAATGATGCACTATGAAGGAATATGCTCAACAACACTGTATCAAAGAATGATTTTTTTTATTTTTTATTTTTTTTAAATCCTTACAGCTCCCAAACTAAACTCAAATTTTTGTTCCTTCCCTTTTCTTTATAAATCAAACCCCTAAAAAAATATCAACCCCTGTCATAATTATAAAACTGTAAACATGGCTTAAAATTTTGAGTTAAGTCCATTTACCCACTTTCATGCTCCAAGTACATCTCTTGATTAAGAAAAATTCAACTTCATTCTCAATGTTGCCGAATGAACCAATCCTCCTCCTTGACTGTCCAGAAGATCAGATTAGGTTAGATCAATTTATGCTCCTTTTGCAACGCACAAATTCTTCTTTCAATCAACTGAAAAAATAAAACCAACTAGGGTGATACTCAATAACACCGAAGATCGGGATGTCTGCTAGGGTGAGAATAAATCCCACTGAATTTTTCTGTGTAAAACCCTCAGGCTAGCAATATGCACAACTCTGATACCACTGTAAGATCCCAAATCTTAATAATTTTTTCAGATCTATCAGATTCTATTGTTCTCCCTAAAGTTACATTCAGTAAAAACCATGAACATAGACGGGATCTAGAAATGAAGCCTTTTATTTATATTATTAGCTGAAAATAATATACATGCACATATAATAATTTTGAGCTCCTGCAGATGGCATGCTTGGTTTCTCTCCTTAAAACATAAAAAAAAACTAAAGCACAATCGTGGACCCTAGATGGATCCACTAGAAAAATTCACCAAGAGGTTTTCGTCCCGAGATCAATGTTAGAACTAGCCAGGCCAAGATCTCAACCCAAACACAATAAGATAGACAAAACCACAGTGAATCTAACTGAATCCCCTTTTATAGGCTTGATGGACTTTCTAGAGACCTTATTTTATTATTTTTCTTGGAAATGGACAATAAATACCATGGTCCAATATCATGCGAAAATACCATGGTAAGTACCATGGATCGATTCTGTCCACTTTGATTAGATCAAGAAAGGGAATATTACAAATCGTCTCACCCAAAGGTTGCATGTCCTCAAGCAATCCACTTCTATCCACAATAGAAGAATTTGTACATTGATGCCAGGATCCCATACAACCTGATGTATTATTCCATCCCTCCATGTTGAATGGTCATTAATGGATCCTACGATACCTGGATCCCAAAAAATCCTCTGACCAATCCTTCCCTCAATAGATTTACCTATATCCCAAACAATCCTTTGGCCAATCCTGCCCCCAATGGATTCTCCTGGATCCCAATGCCACCTAAATCCTGGGACCTGTGGGTTATGGTACCATTTCAACTCTCCATTGCTGCCTGCACCAAATGGTTCAAGCTGTAATTTTCCCTTGGCTATGGGTATCCTCTAAAGAATCAATCCATCAATAGAATACCAACTCATAATCTCTCGCCAATCCATACTTGGGAAAGAATGAATATCTACAAATCTACTATGTTGATGTTGTTCGATGCTTAATTCATGTTTCTCTACTTGGTTACCCAACATGATGCGTTTGGAGAACACTGCCATGCTCTTCTCAATGTATAAAGGTGGGTTCTTGGTGTTGCAAGCCTTACCTATGTATTCCTGTAGAGCATTGCTATGGAACTTCCAATTGTACTCCTCATTTAGCCTTGTGAGGGACTTGAGTTGTTCCTCAATACTAGACATCTTGGTTGATGATTTGGCACATTTCCCTATGAGTTCCTCAATTTTTCTGTTCTCTTGTAAGACAGTGTCCCAGACTATCAAGACCCTCTGCTTCAACAACATAGGATCTATCCTGAACTGCATAATCCTTTCTCGAAAGTCTTTCACTGGAAATTCTAGTGCCCTGGTGAATGTCTTTGTATTTGACCACACTGGATGCCCTACGACCACAGCTTCAACTTGAGCCTTTGCCAACTCTCTTGGAATGGTTCATTTTTCACATTATTTTTGTCATGTTGCTCCTCATGATCATGCTCACCATGTTAGTTCACTATGGCTAGATCCTCACTCAAATCTCCTTGGTTTCCTCCATCTGTGGAGACAATATGTTCATCCATTTCAACTGTCGAACATAGATGCATTGGTGGACTTTTATCTATACTTGATTGTTCATATTCTTTATGGATATTCCCTTGGGGATCTAGGAACTTAGTTCTATAAGAGTCTACCTGATCAATGCGATTAGGTATAATTTCCTCATGCACTTCCAAGTGCTTGCCATCCTACAAGCCTCCTTGAATAATGTCATGATGTTGCTCACCATCTTGAAGATCAATATACCCAGCTACAAAAGACTCCCCATGATTTGAAGTAATCTCCTCTTGTTCTTTCTTTGTTTCCTTCTTCTTATCACCTGGACAGGAATGGTTAAAGGCCCAAGGTCCCTTGCAGATAAAGAATAGTCCTCTCCTCTTTTGTTCATTCTTGTTGCAGATTTTGTTCTTTCTTTATCCATCAATCCTTCTCAACTCCTTCCTAGTCAACACCTTTCTGAGCCATTTTCTATTTTTCCTGACCAATTTCTTGACTAGATCATAGGCAGCTGGTAATACCTTTAGTTCCTTTCTCCAAATGGTTAGCAATTGTGATCTTAGTATCTTACATATGTCAGCATTTCCTTTTAAGAATAGAGACACAATATTTTGCATGCATGTTTTGACATGGTCCGAGTGAGCTGATGAAATACTGGTATAAAATTTTTGGAGCAACTAAAAGATTAACTCATCACATTCAATATTTAGCATGAATGTGCCAAAGCTAAACTCTACCATGAGTTTTACAATTCTACACCGCTTTTGATATGTAGGACACATGATGTTGTTCAATCCTTGAAGGGCTTCTACTATCAACTGTAATACCTCCTCCATGATATCATTATTGTAAGGCAGTAGTGGGGATGTTAAATCCAAGATTCTGCTGAGACAAGAAGCAACTATGAGCTTGACTTCTTCACCAGGATGTTCCCAAAGTTTGGGTTGTATTAATGCAAGCATGGATGGCTTGAGAGCCCAGCTGAGTTTCTTCCATTCTGGCTGTCCCACCTTAGACATACATGTGTTTAATTCCTTCAACTTATGAAGGTATATCACTGATTTTTTTTGTTTCAATTCAGAGCCAAGTGCGAAGCATTTAGCTCCTCTTCTTTATCCGTCATTCACCTCCCATGGTTGCTTTTGTTGCAAAATGACATGGACCCTTTTTGAGAATGGTATCCTTCTTTTACTATCATTTTGTTCTATGGATTTATGGCTACTTAAAGCACCATATATCCTCACTAGTTCATCAAGGATTTTCTGGTTGTTTTCTAAGATCTCTTCAAGGCGGCCCATGAAAATATGCAAAAATAAACTACGCCTTTCGAAAATAGTTTCAGTTCAAAGACATTGTAACCAAAGGTAATTGTTGAATTTTCACTAAAATGATTCAACCTCTATTATTTTTTTTTAAAACAACCCCTTCACAATAAACCCTTATATAAACAAAAATATCCAAAGCGCTTTCCTCCTATGGTCTCCATTCTATATTTCTATTTTGAATAGAAGTGTTAATACTATTCAATGGAAACCCATGTTAATACTCGTTGTATACCTTATTGACATGAAATGGAAACCAATACGTTGTAGAGGATACCATTGTATGTGTAAACTCATTTCATGATGGTAGACTTTAGCAGACCCCGAAATGATGCACTATGAAGGAATACGCTCAACGACACTGTATCAAAGACTGATTTTTTTTTTTTTTTTTTTTAAATCCTTACAGCTCCCAAACTAAACTCAACTTTCTGTTCCTTCCCTTTTCTTTATAAATCAAACCCCTAAAAACAATATCAACCCCTGTCATAATTATCAAAACTATAAACATGGCTTAAAATTGTGAGTCAAGTCCATTTACCAACTTTCACGCTCCAAATACATCTCTTGATTAAGCAAAATTCAACTTCGTTCTCAATGTTTCCGGCTAAACCAATCCTCCTCCTTGACCATCCAGAAGATCAGATCAGTTTAGATCAATTTCTGCTCCTTTTGCAATGCAAAAATTCTTCTTTCGATCAACTGAAAAATAAACACAACTAGAGTGATACTCAATACCACCGAAGATCAGGATGTCTGTTAGGGTGAGAATAAATCCCACTGAAGTTTCCTGGATAAAACCCTCAGGTTGGCAAGATGCATAGCTCTGATACCACTGTAAGATCTCAAATCTTAATAATTTACTCAGATCTAGCACATTCTAGTGTTCTCAATAAAATTACATTCAGTAAAAGCCATGAACATGGACGGGATCTAAAAATGCAGACTTTTATTTATATTATTAGTTGAAAATAGAATATATGCCCATACAACAAATTTGAGCTCTCGCAGATGGCATGCTTGGTTTCTCTCCTTAAACAGAAACAAACACTCAAGCACAATCGCGGACCCTGATTGGATCCACCAGAAAAATTCACCATGAGGTTTTCGTCTCGGGATCAATGTTAGAACTGGTCAGGCCAAGCTCTCTACCCAAACACAATAAGATAGATAAAACTAGAATGAATCTAAATCCCTCGCTTCTCTCCCCTTTTATAAGCTTGATGGACTTTCTAGAGACCTTATTTTATTATTTTTCTTGGAAATTGACAACAAATACCATGGGCCAATACCATGGGAAAATACCATGGTAAGTACCATGGATTGATTTTGTCCACATTGACTGGATCAAGAAAGGGAATATTACAGGTAGGGTAAGATATAGCCGGCTCGCTTGATCAGGCTCGCTTACCGCAGCTCCAAAATAAAATTTGGGGCAAAGGAAAAACAAAGGATTCCACCAACTTTCAATCCCTGTAATGAGTGATCTGTATAGCTCCAAAAGGTACCAACAGGCATTTTTCTGACAGTGAATCAACACGCGAGTTGTTTTCTCTGTACATATGCTGCAACAAGAAAGACTGGAACTTTGTCAATAGGTACTTTACCCTTTGAACCCACCCTATCAAATTTTGACAGTGCATCCGACAACTGCCAGCAATACCATCAATAGTAAGTTTTGAATCTCCATAAATGGGTATAGAGGATAAATTGAGATGACATGCAATCATGATCCTGCTCGACTAAGCCATAATGTCAGCCTTATTATTTGAACCCGCACCTTGATTCCAGCAAATATGATACCGCTCATTCTCCAAGAGCTTTATCCAAGCCCCACAACTACATACCCGATCCCTCTTTGCCCCATCAAAATATATCGCACGAAGATCAATCTAATGAGGACGGTTCTAGAAAAATAGATCCACCAAGCCTCGAGGAAGCATAGAATGATCATTCATCCATCACATAATGTTTCCATGACTGACAGAAATATCTTAAAAAATTATGTAATTCTGTGCACACCAAATCTCCCAGAAAAGATAAAAAGAAAGATTTATAAGAGCAATTTGAAGCCCCCACACCATGATAATCTGTAAGCAATCATTAGGTCTCCGCGATAATCTGTAAGCAATCAATAGGTCTCCACGACAGGCCCCAGTAAAAGTTTGAAAAAGAGTTTCAATACGCAACTACTTCTAACGATTTCGATGTGCGGCCATTTCACATTTACCCGAAACGATATTAATTTAAGGATTTTAAAATATGCAATAGTAAAGTAAAAATGAATAAATCCCTGTCAAAGTTGACCTCAAAGCTGGTGTCATGTCGGTTTAACGTTGGGAAGGTGCTATTTAATAGCTAATGGTCTTTTGAAGGCTGATTATATATGACTATATTGTTTTTTTTAATTGTATCATTATTATATATGATTATCTTGTTTTTACAATGTTTATTTTAGGGAGAATTTGAATTTGGAACCGACCATTGCAATTATTTAAAAATTGGTTAATAGGAATTAGGTTATTTTTTTAACGTCACTCCTGCACAATTCACGTCGCTTCCCTATGGTTAATAGGAATTAGGTTATTAGATTAGATGCCCAGCGTTGGAGGCCATGCAATCTATTGATCACGTTACTGGATGTTAGTTCTAAGAGATATATGCAACCGCATATCTTATAACTGCAATTACAACGGATAATTACAGATAGGGAGCCACTCATCTGTATATAAAATGTTGTAGTTGAAATGGTAATATTCTAAATATTCACACCATATGCATATCTGTGTATGGTGGCAGCTATCATCATTTCCGGTGGGAGGGGTAGAGGATAGCAGGGCTGAAATTATGGTATTATGGGGTTATGGGTTTTCAGATTACAGAGAGGGTGGATTAGCAGCAATGTGAGAGAGAAGAGAATTTGTTTTTCTTGATTCTAGCTATAATTCACTCTGCAATGGTACACAGGGCGTTATAAGACACAAGGGCTCAACAGCTAGCTGCGTTACTAGTTTCCCTCTTCGTCTGTGGCATTAAAGACGAACCCTAAATATCCGTGCTGTGAAAGACGTTAGATTTGATGTAAAGATAGAGAAGAGAAATACAAATTAACACACATAACATAGGAGTTGTTGTTCTTCTTTATTGATCAGAGAAACTTGATTATAATGACAAATTTGATTACAATGAACTAGGTAGGTAAAGGGTATTTAACTTTTTTCAACTAAAACCTCACTTAAAATAGTTTGACATGCACACACTTACTAAATTCAACATTTCCAAATATAAATTGAACTCAAACTGCTAATATTGAAATAGATTTAAGTCAGACTAACTCAACTCAACTCAGACTCTAAATCTGAACTGCATTCCATGTGGGAATAATTATTATTTCCAAAAGGGTTAACTAGCTCTCTTCCAAAAGGGTTAAGTAGCTCTCCTAACATTCATAACCTATTTGATCGGATCTTTTCAACACATTGTCAATCACGTCTATAAGGAGCAAAGTACCATTGCTGACTTACTCTAGAAAATAAAAGTTGCTCATTCATTTTGCCAAATTCAACATATTAACTTCAATCACATTTACAAAGAGCAAAATGGTACTTCAATCACATCTACAAAGAGCAAAATATCATTGCTCACTTACTCTCAATTACATCTAAAGGGAGTAGAATACCATTTCTCACTTACTCTAGAAAAAAGGAGTTGCTTCATCACATGAAGTCATTCATTTAGCCAAATTCAATCACGACATCAGAATTGCTACTGAAATCATTCCTACCACCCAAGATTTCTATTCTTCATGATATATGATAACGAATGTACTTGGGGTTATTTTTTTTTTTCTGAAAAGTTGAAACACCATACGATGGATTGATTAGAAGAGGATAGAAGTTGTTGATATCACCTACACTTTGTAGTAATTTGTTCGGTTTACTTTTTTTTTTTAAATTAGAAGATTTGTACTCAGAAAGATCTATGAAAATATACATTCTCTTTCCATATATAAAAGAACACGGTTTTTTTTCTGCTGAAAAAAATACATATATGTCTATAACAACTATACCTATGAGATAGCTGACATCGACATTTAATATCCAACTATATTTTGGAATAAGACCTAATATAGTGAGATCCGAAGTACTTGGATCTAAACTTGTATATTAGATTATTAATTCAGATTGTTCATACACACTAGGCTTTCGACTTTAGAAAGGGGGAACGGGCTGGGCAACGAGGACGAAATTGTGAAGGCGTTGTCCAGTGGAGTTTTTCCCAAGGTTTGAAGGGGCAGAGTCACCATTAGAATTGCTTGAGTTGAATTCCCACTGGTCTAGTCTATGGCTATGTGCACAGCGCTGTTTGATTCGATGGCTTCATCAATTACAGAGCCTCCTGGCATTTCGTTCTCGCTATGGAGATTCAGACAAAGCCTACATACTGGACATGAAGAATGCGAGAAGAGCCATTGATCTATGCATTCTATGTGGAAACCATGACTGCACTGGGGAATCAGCCTCAACTTTTCCCCAACCGTAAATTCGGTCAGGCAGATTGGACAATCCATCGGCATGCCCGGATGATTTGACGTAGCGGTGCAAACAATGATGGGCAGTGCTGTCCTGGCCTCTTCTTTCAATCCGGGCGGTGTGTTCCCCATCGAGATATCCACCTCGTAATCAGATGAGTTGAGCACCATCCGCCTGCTACAGCACAGGGCCCATTTGAGCAGCGCGTTTAGACCGGGTGCACAGATGAGAGCGAGCAAAGCAGCGAGAGCGATGAGTAAGTGGGAGTTAAGTGTGAACTCGCTCTTGTAAGAACCAGATTGCTGATTGTGCTGCGGTACCGTCTGAGAAGCTGCTGGGGCAAAAACCCTTAACTTCCTGTAACCCGAAAAGGTAAAATCTAAAACGCTGTGCAACGCACTCATTTTCTTCATTTCGACTTAACGTCGTAAGAAGGAATGAAAGAATTTACAGAGATTTAGGAGGAAGGGGAACTAACTCCGTATTTTGGGATGCAGAAGGAGAAAAAAAATGAGGTCACTAGTAGAGTGCTGTGATACAGGTGGAGTGTGATGATAATATGCATAGATATTTGCACGATCCTATCGCTCCGTGGATGCAGGGGCGTGATTGACCTTGTCTTTGTCTCCTTTTGGTGAAGATAGCCCACAGTTTTCAATATAACCATAATATACTATGAAACAGTGGGAGGTATATCTCCTTTGGCTTATGCGACCTTTCGGAGATTAATGCGAGGGGATCAAGGTTTTATTTTGTATTTTGCCTCGAAATTTGAAATATAAAACTTAAAAAGTTAAACAATAAGGGTTCGAGATTAATGCCGGGGGTTCTACGTTTTATTTTGTATTTTCCTTTGAGGTTTGAAATATAAAACTTAAACTATAAGGGTTTACGGTTTAAGTTATAATACCTAACACACTGTCAATTCAGTTTGGTTTAATGGCGAAGAGTGTGTTCTCGAGTGGTTTCAATTCTTTCAAAGGCAAAAAAAGTCTAGCCATGTTAAGGGTTGGTGTGGCTAGGTGTGATTCCTAGATGATTTTGATGATTTAGATCGCTTAGATTCTCCTAGGTTGCGGTTTTTCAGACCATAAGTTTCGCCTGAAGTCATGTAAGAACCCACACTACCAAACAAACAAACAAAAAATAGTTTCTCTAAAATCTTCAGACCATAGGTTTCGCCTGAAGTCATATAAGAACCCACACTACAAAACAGACAAACAAAAAATAGTTTCTCTAAAATCCTTTACGAATTTATTGAAATCACGAACTTGATGGGTAACCCTAGCACAATCGAAGTTGCTTAGGGGTTTTTCAGGGTGTTGAATCCATATATACAGTCCAAAAATCAGTTTACATAACAAAAATCCATATTTCACCTCAATTTTTCAGTCGAAATCTGGCATCGGAAAGTCCAAAAAGTCGCACTAAAGACAACCCATTTTCTAAATCGACGTTCTAGATGTTTAATTTCAAAATTTTAGGTGCCCGAGAGGTTTTTCATGGTGCTGAATGCATTTCCACCATCAAAAATATGATTCAAACACTACTACTATATTTTTTTGAAAATTTATTCCCAAAATTCTGGCCACTTTTGACTTCCCCAACCTCCAACCTCTATAAACATGTCCTTAAATTAATATATAAAATTTTACCTATATATTCCAACAATAATTTATTACTCAAATTTATAAAATTATATATATTTTATGGTGTTTGACATAGAACCATTTAAAAAGATCATAGCCAACTTATTAAGAACATCGGTTTATTCTTAAAATATCACAGCTTTAAATGAAGCACCATAAAAATAGATTTAATTTTACAAATTTGAATAATAAATTATTGTTGGAATAAAGATAAAATGTATATATTAATTTAATCTCTAACATAATTATATTTTTAAAATTAAATTACTATTAATATTATAAAAAATTCAATTATTATTATTAAAAAATATTAATCTTAAATAATTATCATTTAAAAATTCAAATTTAATTTTTTTATCTTTTAAATATTTTATATAAAAACACAATTGACCTCTCCACTGCACTTTGTAATTTATTTTTATATATGTTTGAAAATTTAAAATAAAACACAATAAGGCATAACAATTCTAATATTATTATATTTCAAATACAAGACCATGGTACATTGAATTCTTCTCCAAAACACAAACCCATCTTGACGATGACATCTCCCAAATCGTACACAATTCCAACTATGTTCATGCTTGTTAAAATTGACCCAATAATCTCTCCGTTCATGACGGATATATATTACCAAGTTTTGTCATTTTCTGATGTTAAAACTACATCTTGAACATGACATCTCTCAAATTGTGCATAATTCCATCTATGTTGATGCTTTTATAGCGAGACACATTTTAAAATTAAACCTATAGTCTCTCCGTTAATGATGAATATATTATTAAGTGTTTGTCGCATTGTGATTTTAAAACCACATCTTCACTGTGACATCTCTCAAGTTGTAAATAATTCCAACTATGTTCATGAATCTAAAGTGAGATATTTGTTTAAATTGAATTTATATGAAATTCAAATTGTAAATAATTCCAACTATGTTCAGTTATCTAAAGTGAGATATTTGTTTAAATTGAATTTATATTTTCATTGTTAACAATAAAATATATGTATTAAAGGTATAATGACAAATATATAAATAGATATATTTATTATCATTCAGAGTTCATCTAGATCAGTTAAGGACCCGATTTGCCTTAAAGATGGTAAGAGTGTTTACTTGATTCCGTGCTCATGTGGGGCTCCTTACATTGGCGAAATGGGTCGATCAATTAATCAAAGAATTCATGAACATGTCGCTGACCTTAAGCATAATAGATCATGCTCCTCGGCCCTAGCAGAGCATGCTGAGAAGACAAATCATCACATTTGCATTGAAGATGCTAAGGTTATTGCGATGATTGACCATTTCCACCACCGCAAGTTGAGAGAAGCCTTGGAAATTGAAAAAAGACCGGTTAACCTCAACAAAGATGATGGGTGGATGTTTAGCAGATGTTGGATTCTTGCTCTTCATTCCTAATTTATTTATTTATTTTTTTAATATATAACATATTATTAAAATAAAATAGATTTATTAAATTCAAACTATAAATACTTATTTATTTATTTATTTTTATTTATTAATTTTTATTTCTATTTATGTATTTTTATTTATTTATTTATTTATTATTGTTGTTGTTTTTTTTATTTATTGATTTGATATTTAATAAAAATAAAAATAAAACAAAATAAATTTATTAATTATTATTCTAAAAATAAAAATAAATATATATAATAGTAAACATCTATTTAATCTTCAAGAATGTATTGAATAATTTTTATTTTATTAAAATTAAAAATAAATAAAATTCAAATCATAAACATTAAGCATTTAATTTATTTCTATAAATAAAAAAATAAATTATTATTATATATCTTTTTTATTTTATGTTTTTATTATATATTTTATGTTTGTGTTTTACAAACGGCTAGTTGGAGTTTTTCTTATCTATTTAATTGGGTTATCTGATCAGATTTTTCATCTTGTCCTGATGATGAACCACACTGACTTGTTGTCGACCAAATTTATTTTGATGTGATTTTTACCAAAAAAATTTACTCACAAAGAAAAAGTTTACTATTTTTATAATATTAAACCAGTTGAAAATAAAAAATATTTCATAAATATTTTGAGTATACATTATATGTGAAAAAAAATATATTATCACACAACCAATATTTATAATCTTTTAATTATTCCAAACTGTTTAATTATGTTAATTTTGAAACATACGTCTTCATACCTTCTCTTTTAATTATTCCAAACTGTTTAATTATGTTAATTTTGAAACATACGTCTTCATACCTTCTCAACAGATAAATACAATTTTTAAAATTTTTATATAGTCTTTAACTTTTTTAAATTTAAACTTCAACATATAAATACATTTTTAAAACTTCAACATATAAATACATTTTTAAAATTTCTATATAGTCTTTTACAATTTTAAATTTAAATTAATCAATTTGAGTCTCTTACTATTTTAAATGTAAATTAATCAATTTGATCTCAACGCAATCGCTATCATTGTTAACCATAACAGCATCACTCTTTTTAAACTCTTTTATTTATTTATTTTCAGGGAAGTCAAACTTAGATTTATAAAAAATCAAGTTTAAATGTAATTCTGATGAGCATGATCTTAGCACCATCACGATTCAGCTATGCATAAAAAAAATCTGAGAAACTAGCCCTATATAAACAAGAACCTCATCACCGTTCAGAACATATTCGAAGGAAATATATAGAAGTATAAACAGAAGAAAAGCACAAAAAGATGGCTCCTGAAACACACAGAACATCGCAAGAACCATATATTAAGTAAAGCATACAAAAAACCATGACTGATAAAACTTTTAACCTCTGAACCAGTGCGAGACGACGTGTTGTGGAGCAGAAATCAACGCGATGGAAAATATCGACAGTGATGTAAGCAACCCAGGCAACCCAATCGAAAATAATGTAACCTGGAAACATGCAGAGGCCTTCCTTAGACAGAGCATCAACAAAATGGTTGAATTCACGGTGAAAATGAGTGAAAGTAACCAATCGAATGAGGTCCTTAATCTTGTGGATCATCTGCATCCAATGACACATGAATGAAGGGGTAAATGCCAATCTTTGTTGATCCAATTGATTGTTAATTGCCAAATATGTTCATCACATCAAGATTCAACCATCATGCACAATATAGAATTTGTAAATACCTCTTCCATATAACTTTAATGGGTTTATCAAGGTAAATATGAGCTAAGGGCTACTATGACATGACTCTACCTCCTAAATCACCTTAAGGAAATGGAGTCGAAAAAATGAAATCTTACTGACCTTCCTCATGAGCTACAAGACCACCAAGAGCTAAACAGCCACAAGTGCCCAATCCCTGACATGGGATTCTCTTCCACTAACCTAAACTGCCAATCGCATGCATAACACTTCATCCATCCAATTGTAGGCCCCTAGTCATACGCATAATTCTGCAAGGCAATGACTGCAATCCCAATTTCTTAATTTTGAGCATGCGACTCCAAAATCAGTGCGGCCTTTTTAGGGCTTGTCTCCGTACCACTGCCCAAAACTAAATGAGACTTTTCAGAATGATATACGACATCAAGAAAAAAATATTCATATAAAATTTACTCAAAAGCTTGACCTAACCAGGCCTAACCATGACACTAATTTCATTAGACACATAGTGAACATGAAATCTAAAGGTCATGAATGCATATCTAAACGTAGGGGTCAAATATTTATCTCAGAATCATAAATAAGGTCTATTTCCCTCTCACAATAGCTACAATAACATCTATTAAGTCATGCATTCAATAACCATTCATTTACTGATCAAAACATGGTAAGAGGCATAATTGGAATTTGTCATAAAACAATGCTTGTAACTAGTATATAACCATAATAGTAATCTTCATAGAATAACCATCAAAGAGACATCATAAAAAGTACATTTACTCATAAAATACAAGAGGAAAATAACTCATTAACATATGTAAAATACAACCAAGTTAGGGACTTCCACGTACCATTTCACCATAGATTGGGTTGAACCGAATATTTATTTCATCCAATCACCCATGTGCCATATTTCAAGAATGAATTTGGAATCTCATAAGATAACCAATACATAGAAAACCAAGGGAATACGTAGGTTATATGAACTCACACTATTGTGATATCATCTAAACCGGTCCCCAAATCACAAAACCAAACCAAGCTTGGATGACTCATAATTCCTTCACCATCCCTAAAGGATTTTTCCTATCTCCACCCATTTGTTGAGGGATTCCCAGAGAAAGCCATCTCTACCCACAATTCTTGGGATTTTCCTAAGATCACCTCACCCAGTTCCAAAACCTTCTGACAATGAAAATCTCAACCAAGAATGAATCCCATCACACCATGGCTATCTGAAAATTGAAACAAAAGATTGAAACCATTGCCAAACTAGGGAAAAACCATGCCCATGACAACAAATGACCAAAATATACACCTGCATGTACCATGCATGCTGAAGCTAGCAAGGAAATCATACATCCTACATAATACCTGCAAGTAATATCATTGTATCTACTTGATCCAATTATTCCTTACTTGATCCTTGCTTCCTTTGCTTTCTTTCTCCTTGCTTTCCTCTGCTTGCTTGGTTGCTTCCTCCTATTGGTGTTTTTCTCCTCTCTGAAACCAATTACAAATCCAAATTGACAAAAGGCCCCAAATTGATGCTCTAATGCCTTTTTATTGTTGATGCCTATAATTTCTTCTTTTTCCATCTATTTTCCCCTATTTTCCTCGTCATATGCAACTTGTGACCTTTCATCTCCCTTTTCTCATAACTTCTTTTATTTTCATAAATAAATGCCAATAATTCCCACTTTGCCTTTCTAAATCCTTTGTTAATACCTTTGCCAATTTCCTTTTTCAGAATGAACAACAAGTGATGTCCACTAATATGTTTTTCCCAACTTTTGAACCTGAAAAAATGTCCCATGACCTTCGTATTATTTTTCCCTTATTAACTTTATTAAATGAAATTTTAACCCGGGGCTATTACAACACCATCCCCCTTACGTGAACACCATCCTTGTTGTTCTATGCCACCTATAACTAGAAAAACCGCTAAAAAACAAAACATACTACCCATGGAGCTTTATGACTTAGATCTATGCACTACTATTTATAATGAGCAAAGTGCTAACAAGAAAAACAGTTATGACAAAAATGACAACATGAAAACCATAACGCTTATTGGAGCTTTATAACATAGCTCATTATGACATTTACAACAACAACCATACATAAATATTTACATATACCAAAAATTCATTTTCCTCCCTCGACAAATAATGAAGGATACAGAGCTTAGATATGATCAACCATCTCCCATGTAGCTTCATCAGGCCAAAAGTGCTTCCGCTGCAAATTAACCTACTCGATTTCTTGGTTCTAGAGTATGAGATTTTTCTGTTATAATTTGCAATCATGTTCTAGTTAGAATTATCCTTCTCTCTTGATCCAGGTGGATATTGGTGGCCACTTGCCTATTCCACTTGGACCCCCACCATTGTTTCTTTCAGTATATTAGTTTCCGTCATTGTAGCATGTTGGCTCGAGGGGTCCTGACCCACGTTCGGAGAACAAGGTTTTCCAACAAACCACTATACTACTGGCCCTTTCAGTAGTGACATGGTTTCCTAGGGCAAAGTCTCACCCGAAGTAATATGGGTGGGTGCTAGAATTAGGTTTCCGCACCTTGAGAAAGGATAGGTAAGGCAAGTAGAGCTGCGCCAAGCCCTGTAGCTCCCAGATTACTTTTCTCTACACAGGATTAATTAGGTCTCTATTCGCATCCACGTGCATTAGATCTATAATTATATGCCTTTATGATAGCAACACACCATTACATAAAAATAAAAGAATAGAACAGAACTAGTTCAGAGAGCAGAACACACTTACACAGATCTTCGCACAAAAAATACACAGTGCAGCAATTACCAATGATTCACACAAAAGTACTCAGAGATTCAGTTCTTTATCAACCTTTCTTTATTCATTCATTCATCAATACTTCTTTACAATTCCCTTCCCAACCTGTGCACACAGCAGCAGGGTCTGCACACAGATGGACTTCGATCTCCGCACACATAGCCAGCAAGAGTCCTTTCCCCAAAACCCAAATAGAAATCTTAAACCAAAATTCGCATCAATAGCTCATCATTTCCTATCTTCTACGATACAAAATGTCCCTCTATTTATAGCAATCTAGCCTAGATTTTCCTATGGTTCACAAACCGTGGTTTTCGAACCCCTGGTTTACCCTTTTACCCATTACAATGCTTTCGGGGCTTTGACCCACCCCAAAACCCTCCGCTAAATTAAATCTAATAAAAAATATACAAAACGGACCAGCTTTGCAACTCATAGGAGACCCTGTTCCAACATAGCACAATTACTATTTTTAACATTTTTTCCGGTCTTGAACTTCCAAAGCCATTTTGAGGCCCTAAATGATGTTTTTTGGGCATGAATGATCCAAGGAATATGAGTCAATGACTCGATATTCACTGTTATCAGTTTTAGTCCTCGAATAGATATTTATAATGAGGTATTATCTGTGTCAAACAGAGATAGTATGCCAAAGTTATGGCCCTGAGAAATTGATGTACCAATTTACCCTGATGGGGCTCAGTCTCGTGTTTCATCTCCTAGGGTTAGGCTTTTGGATGTTTAGGGTTTTCCATTGTTTCTCAATAATAAATAGGCCTTCGAGCCCCATTTTAACACAGTTCAGAGGCTAGATCTAGTACATCTCTTCTCAGAGATAAGTTATCAATACCCTAGCTAGTTTAGTTTCATTCTGTGTGTAAGCATATTTCATTCATTTGATATTAATGAAATGAAGTTATATTTTTGTTGCATATTTTTATTTATGGTTATATTTATATTTTGTTGTGTTCCCGCATAAATATGGATCAGTGGTATCAGAGCAGTCTACTCTTTCTATATTTTTCTTTGCATGTCCCCAACGAGATCAGGGCATAAGGAGTTAGGGCTCGATCTAGTTGATCCCTTGCAAGATTAGCCTCACAAACCCCAATGACCTCCCATTGCAGAAGAAAATAAGGATGAGAGAGCCGGAGATATTATCAACATATTCCTCAAGGAGGCCCTTGAGAAACAAAGGAACGCTATGACGGATAACTTTTCCTAGATCCTTCAACGACTGCCCACCTATGATGCATCTTCATCTAACAGCCACTCTGGAGGTGGCACACCCTTCAAGGTACATGTAAACTCTTAAAGTGCTATGTTTGAAGGCTAGATAGATGTAGATTTCATATATATATGGTTGAATTTGTTGGAAGGGTATTTCTCAGTCCATGATTTATCCAACTGAGAAAAGATTACTTTTTCACTCCTCAAAGCCACCCCCCATGTCAAAGACTGGTGGGAAACCTACTGTGAGAAAAAGGACGGTAGGGAACCCTCTCCATTCTCAGCCACACCCACTTGGAATTAATTCCGAGATGGCGTCAATGAACAATATTACATTGTGAGGAGCTATGAGGACAACTACATCCAATGGAGCATGTTGCAGAAACAAAGGGATCAAGATGTGCAGGAGCTGACGAATTTGTTCCATACATTGCACGCAAAGTTGGGTATTAAATATTAAGAGAGACATTTGGTGCTCAAATAGCATAGTTTTTTTCACAGACATATTAAGGAGGAAATTAGTTCCTTGACATTACCTCGCTTGGCTTGGCATCTCAATATGCCGCCAAGATCGAGTAGAAATTTAATCAGAAGAAGCGATACTTTGGATTTTTGAATCCAAAGCTAGGTAAAGGTGCCCCTGAACCGCAGAACAAGGGGAAAATCCATAGCAGGGAAACTCATAAAGAAGCCATAAATCCAAAGAAAGACACAAGGAAGTGGTTTGAATTTCATAATAGCCCCCCTCAGAGTCGTTGGTGGCCGAACTAAAAGCATCTGAATCAGATGCATGTTCTAATTTTGAGTCAGAACTGAAGAAGTGGAATGACAAATGGAAGTAAATAATTGATGTGGAAAATAGCGCCAATGTTCCCACCAGCGTGATCTGGAAGGAGGAACCCGAAGATCCAGAGGATGGGGAGCACCTCTTCCATTCGCAAATTGTTTGGTCAATTTAGTGTGTCTTAAATTGCTGCATTTAATTTGTCAATCCGGGAATCGTAAGCTGATGAAGTGCGGCGCACTATATGTGCAAGATAACCTATTTCTTAACTTTTGTCGTTTTTGGTTTTTCTAAGGTGAAATGGAAATTCTAAAATGAAAAGCAAGTTTGGTTATATTTGTTCAAGGAAGTGATATCCCTATAATGATTTACCAACTTGAAACTTTAAAAGCAAATTGAAAATTACAATGACAAGACTTGAAAGAAAGTAAAAGTGTACTGCTGAAATGAAAAGGTGCTGCTAATCTAATGAATCAAAACAGTAAACTAGTGAACATGAAAACCAAACTATTCTTGTTGCCAACTAAACACAAAAGAAACTATGCTTAAGGAAATTCAAAATTGCAACAAAATAAATCTAAATCAGATTACATCAATTCATTTTCTGACCCTTCATCATTAGACCAGCTATGATTTTCGGAAGTAATCATAAACAACTTGTGTAAATGATATTTAATTTGCAGAAAGTAAACTAATACTAAACCATACACTCATGATTCAATCCCTCGCCATCAGTCCAGCTGTGGCTTTCGGAGGCAACTGAAGATGTCATACATGATTTAATATATCTAAATTTGCAGAAAAGAAATTAATACTAAACTACACATTTCATAATGCAGTCCCTCACCATCAGTCCAGCTGTGGCTTTCGGAGGCAACTGAAGATGCTATGAGCAGCTTAATATATCTAAATTTGCATAAAAGAAACTAATACTAAACTACACATTTCATAATGCAGTCCCTCACCATCAGTCCAGCTGTGGCTTTCGGAGGAAACTGAAGACGCTATGAGCAGCTTAATATATCTAAATTTAACTAATGAATCAGATAAGCAAAACTGAAATGTACAAAGCAAGACTGAAGTTAAACAAAAGCTATGAAAAGCAAACTAGCAGCAGAACAATGTTAGTTTCATGTCATTAGTCAAAATGCTATAAAAATGCTATAAAAATGCTATAAAAATGCCCGGGCTGTCTACCTAAAACCTGCACAAGAAAACTGATCAGTGATTAACAATCATAAAAACATGAAAGACAGAAATGAAATGGAAATTATGGAAATGTATAAACAGAAATGAAACAACTACAAAGTATGAACATATGATGGATTATGATACAATGACTTTTAAAAGAAATGAAATGAAAAATGTACACTAATACACAAAACCTTAGCTGAGCAGGGGCCCTCTACACAGCCTTGGTAATGATCCTCAAACACGAATTAAGTTGAAAAACAGAGTCTTCTCACATTAAAAAGCAGTTCATTACAGAATGGTAGTGTTACGGCTCAAGGGCTGCGTAATCACTACAAAGCAAACTAACAGATAACAGAGTACATTCACGAACATCAACTATCAACTAACAACTAACTTTATGTGCGTATGCAAACGCTCTATATATAACAATAAACTGTAACTGTTTCCTAAAGTTCATGATGGCAGAGAGCACGTAGACCACTACGTCCACGGATATAGGAGTATGGCCGTGTTGGAAAGTGAATCTACGGAAGGTGGATGCTTGAATTCAACTCCAGAGCTCTGCACAGATGTCGATTTAACTTCCGCAAGCTTAGAAACGGCCGTATGGATGTTTATGTGCCACGAAACGCAGTCCGGCCACATGACTCCATAGTCGACCTCCACGTGGACGCTTGACTGCTGCTTGACGAGTTTGTTGAAACTAATAGGATGAATCATGTCCACGCTATTCCCAGCCCGCCCATGTGGCTCAAGCCTCAGAGGACACTCACGTAGCATAGATTTCCCTCTACAAAATAGTCATGAAGTTGCAAGAAATTCAAGTAGGTGTTGCAGTACCATGAAAGTGGCAAGATTCCGCA
The DNA here is from genome assembly GCA_034641835.2 of Pinus albicaulis. Lineage (NCBI taxonomy): Eukaryota > Viridiplantae > Streptophyta > Pinopsida > Pinales > Pinaceae > Pinus > Pinus albicaulis. The sequence continues at coordinate 970,378,682 of CM076583.1, read as the reverse complement.
GCTGAATGAACAAAATCTAGATCAAATAGAAAACACAAAAATATAATTAAAAACCATGTTAGATACCCTTTTGCACATGATATTGACAATTTGGGAGGTTTATGTGAGTGAAAAAGGTATGGAAAAGTGTATGGAAAAGATGCAAATTCGGGACTCAACATACCCCCACTGTGAAGGTGTTGCATGTCCTCATGCAACCAAAATTTTGATGCTCTTTGTTCAGTTCATGTGCCTTGATACTTCAGCCAGCACATCCAACCCCCTTCTCTTCTTCTTTGGTACTGCCATCATTCTGGGTTTCTTCATTAAGCACCTAAATTTGATATTCACAAGTGCTCTGCTCAATTTTTGGCATTTCCTTTTTAATTTTTTATTCTTCTTTTGCCAAATACCCAAATGTAACATAGTATTATCATGGATGATCTTGTCCAGTTTGCCTTGTTCTTTCAGTGTTTCATTTTCATTTTTGATATGCCGATTCAAAAGCTCAAGCTCAAAAATTTCCTGTTTTAATGACTGAACTAAATCATCCTGCAATGTATGAGGCTGAATGGAAGAGGTACTTGGACCTGTGGTTGCCTTCTCCAAGGATTCTATATAGTCATATACCTCCTGCTGCTTGGGGTCTACTTCCGGTGTCATTTTCATTGGGCTGTCCCCAAAATGCTGCAAGGGAGAATTATGTTCAAAATCTGGCTGAGGAGGGCTTACATCAATATTTTGCTGAGAATAAGATGGAGTATGCTCATTGTCTGATTGGGAGTGAAAGGAGTCAGGTTCACTAACTGACTGAAATGGACTATGGTTAGTTGGAGACTGTTCAGATGTCTCCTCACCCAAATCAATGAAATGAGGACCTTTAATTTGTGTTTTTCTCAATTTTCCCTTAAGCCTGCTGCTTCTCCTCACATGCCGTGGTACACTACCCTTTTGTTCTTGTTTTCCTGTCTCTGCCTTCTTGGATATAGATGACTGTTTTTGAAGAAAAACTAATCTTTCAGATAGTATTTGGTGATCTTCTTCTTCAGAAGAAGGAGTTTTATGGACAGCCTCAATAATTTCTTTCCCTTTTGGTATTATTGGCTTCTTAGCTTTAATTTCCTTCTTTTTCCTTTTTACCAATCTCTCTTCCCTATCAGTTTTTTTCATAGTAGTAGTAGAAGTATTTTGGATTTCATCTATTGTTCTTTTCCTTCTACTTCTTTTTGTTGTGCTAGCTGCGGGAATTTCCTGAGTAGGAGCAATTTGGGTTTCAACATTCATTCTCTTTCTTCTCCTCCTCCTAATTGAACTACCTTCAGGAATTTCCCGAGGTTCTTCAAAGAAGTTTCTAACTAGGAATTGTTCCCATGTATCTTTTCTTTCCTTTAGCTCCTTTTCAATCAGAATTTTTATAAGGCCGTGGTGATAAAGATGAGGCTCTACATCTCCCAAGTGTTTTTGAACAGTCACAACCATTTTCTTTAAGCTGTTGAATAGAAAATAAGGAAGATTGAGAGTTTGGTTTTCAAGAAAATTCATCAATAGCCTAGTATGGTACATGTACATAGAGCCAAAACGGCCTTCACATGTAATAAATTTCTGAACAATGAGTAGTAAAGTGGCCCATTCATCTTTTATTGCATGCACAGGGATTCCTCTTTTAAAAACAGTGATATCCATACCTTGATTTCGTAGGATTGTTCTCCATGCCTCATCACTGATACTTTTATTTTTGAACCAACATTCTCCTTCCTGAAGAAGCTCTGTGGCTGTTGCTATTGATGCTTCATTGACCAAAAACTTGAGGTCTCCCACTTCTGTTTCCGAGCCATCAAATGATCTTGCAAACGCTTTTGTAACTTCTCTGTGGTAACCCCTGAATTTCTGAATAAAACGCAGCCATTTAGCTTTCCTCAACATCTCTTTTGCTTGTGGAAATCCCTCTATAAACTTCGGTCCTTCCGGCTCTGCCCTTAATAATTTTCCCATTTCACTTCTCTGTGCTTCACAAGTTTGCCTCTGTGAGGGTTTAAGTGGAAATGAAACGACTGAATACACAGGATCGAGCACAATACTGTGGGGATGTTATCATAAAATGGAAATGAGCACCATAAACGGAATGGAGTAAGACTGTGGGTAGATATACGGGAGTGAGAATGAGCAAAAGGAACGAAATGGAGTGAAACAGGGAGTGAGAATGAGTAGAGTGGGGTTTTGTAAACACGACAGAGACACGACAAAGAGGTTAACAAAGTATAATACATTCGGCCGCGTTTTGAATTTTGGTGGCTGTGTAATAAATATGAACACGTTTTAATCAACGGTTATGAAGTTATGCGGTTTGTAAGAGTCCTTTGTCAACTCAAATACGTCTCATTATCTCCGGTGGGATATTGGAACATGAGTGAGAATCGGAATTTCAATGATGAAACCGTTTATGAATGAATGCAAGAGGATAACATGGAGATCGTGACAGATTACGGAACTGTCAACATAATCATTGCGCGTAATGGGTAGAGCTCATGGTTTAAAACTATATAAAAATGTGTTTTTCAATACTATTTGAAATAAACTTTATTCATACCTTTGGAATCCTTGCTTTTGCCCTTGGTCTTCAACTGATTGATCTTCATTAGTGTCTTGAATGTTCCATTAATCCTCTCTCCTGCATTTTATTTCATAATTATGGAAATAACAACTGACTGTACATTCTTTTTGAAAACAGAGTAGTAGAAAACAGAGTAGTAGCTACGGAATCTGCTTCTGGCTGCGGAAACTGGAGTCAGCTGCGGAAACAGATGTCAGCTGCGGAAACTGACAAAGCTATTACTTAGTTGAATAGAAATGAACAAATGACAGATGACCAGGTGGAAATGGTCATAAAAAAGATTTTTATTGATGGAATGGATGAAATGAAGTGGAGTGAAGTGAAATAAAATGAAATGAAATGAAATGAAGTGGAATGAAATGGAGTGGGTGGTGAAATGAAATGAAATGAAAGACGGATTTTTTGGAAAATATAGAGTGTCAGGTGTCCCTGATTTTCACCCCATATTTTCTGTATAAGACTGCCAATCAATGATTGGTTTTCAGGCTTATACCATTTTTTTTTTTTTTTTTTTTTTTTAAACTTGAAAAACAAAAGCTAGCCTGGTGGAGAAGAAGAATTCTTCTGTACCAGCCTGATTGCAGAACTTTCTTGAAACAACTTGACAAAATCCTCTTTAGAGAGTGGCTTATGATAAACTTTCAATCTATGGCCATTCACAATAAGAGGAGTTTGTAACTCATCAATGGTCTTGATTCTTACAGCTCCATTGCTAAAGATCTTGTCAATCTCATATGGCCCAAGCCAATGAGTCTGAAATTTCCCTTGAAAATATTTCTGAAATTTCCCTTGAAAATCTTTAAACTTGGAGTCAAATAACAATGCCCAATCTCCTTCTTGAAACTTCTTCTTTTTGATATATTTGTCATGCCATTTAGTTCTTTGATATTGAACTAGATCAGTTCTTAGAATTGCTTCTTGTCTGATCTCATCTAGCTCATTCAACTGCTCCATTCTATGCTTTTGGGCTTCTGATAAGTCCATCCCCAACTGAACTACTATCTTGAAAGTCTTGACTTGGAACTCAATGGGGAGCAAGACTTCTTTCCCATAAACAAGTTCATAGGGAGAATGTCCCGTTGTATTCCTCCATGTAGTTCTGTAGGCCCACAAGGCTTCTGGAAGCCTTTCTGCCCAATCTCTTCTATGTAGATGAACCGTTTTGGTGATGATACTTTCAAGAACTTTGTTTGTGGACTCCACTTGACCATTTTCTTGTGGATGGTAAGGAGTAGATCTTCTGTGCTTGATTTTGTATTCTTCCATCAACTTCTCCATCAAATTGGATGTGAATTGGCTCCCCTGATCTGTCACAATTTCTCTTGGAACACCAAAGCGAGTAAAAATATCCTCATAAAGAAAATGAACAACTGAATTTTCAGTAGCAGATACTAATGCTTTAGCTTCTACCTATTTAGTAACATAATCAGTGCAAACCAATATATACTTCTTTTGCTTAGATGGTGGATTAATAGGTCCAATGAAATCTAAAGCCCATTTTTCAAAGGGTTCAATGAGTACCTGTGTTTGCAATGGCATTTCATTTGAAAGGGTAGGTTTCTCTACTCTTTGGCAGCTATCACACCTTTTGACATATTGTTTTGCATCTTTGAAGAGGGAAGGCCAATAATATCCCAAGGAAAGGATTTTATAGGCCGTCCTTTTGTCCGCAAAGTCTCCGCCGCATGGTTCATCATGACATGCCTTCAGAATATCAGGCATTTCATATTCCCTGACACATCTTCTGATCACAAGATCTGGCCCTGTTTTAAACAATTCGTTAGAAATCCATGAATATCTTGAACTTTCCTGAATAATCTTTCGTTTTTCTCTTGGAAATAAATGTGAAGGTAGTTTCCCTGTAACCAAATAGTTAGCAATATCTGCATACCAAGGGGTCTTAATAGTTACTGCAAACAAATATTCATCAGGAAACTTATCTTCTACAGGAGAATATTCTTTAGTATTCTGAATCCTAGACAAGAAATCAGCTACTGTATTCTATTTTCCTGGTCTATCCAACACAGTAATATTGAATTCTTGCAAAAGTAAAAGCCATCTTGTCACTCTGCCATTAGTAACAGGTTTGTTCATTAAATATCTAATTACAGAATGGTCAGTATGAATAAAAGTTTCATAGCCTGTTATGTAATGTCTAAACTTATTAATTGCATGAACAACAGCTAAGAACTCTTTTTCAGTCACAGTATAGTTCAACTCTGTGGGAGTCAAATTTTTACCGGTGTAATAAATGGCATAAGGAATTAAATCTTTTTGACCCAACACAGCTCCAAGAGCTGTATCTGAAGCATCTGTAGAAATATGGAAAGGAAGTTTCCAATTTGGTCCTCTCAAGATAGGTGCTTCATATATTCTTGTTTTCAAAGTTTCAAAAGCGGATTGACAATCAGGATCCCATTTAAATTCACAGTCTTTTGTAAGCAACTTGAAGAGTGGAGATGCTATTTTAGTGAAGTTTTCTATAAATATTCTATAGTAACCAGTAAATCCTAGAAAACTTCTAACATCTCTTTGACAATTTGGAATAGGCAACTTGGAGATGACTTCAACTTTCGATCTATCAACCTTAATCCCATCTCCCGAAATATGATGTCCTAAAACAATCCCTTCAGTAAACATCATAAAACATTTTTCATGGCTTAATGAAAGGTTTGTTTCTTTACATCTTATGAGAACTTTTTCCAAATTTTCTAATGCCTTTTCAAATGAATTACCATAAACTGTAAAAGCATCCATATAAACCTCTACACAATCATGGATTAGATCAGAAAAAATTCCTAGTACTGCTCTTTGGAATGTTGCTGGTGCATTACATAACCCAAAAGGAAGCACTCGGTAGGCAAAAGTTCCTCATGGACAAGTAAATGTGGTCTTATCTTGATCTTCAAGTGCTACTTGAATTTGATTATAGCCACTAAAACCATCCAAAAATGAAAAGTACTTTTTACCTGCTAATGTATCTAATACCTGATCAATAAAAGGCAAAGGAAAGTGATCCTTCAAAGTTGCTTTGTTCAACTCCCTGTAATCAATGCATACTCTCCATTTACCATTCCTTTTAGGTACTATAACCAAAGGAGAAACCCATCGGCTATCTGAAATTGGATAAATGAAGTTTACATTGAGAAGTTTTTGGAGCTCTTCTTTCACTATCTCCCTAAGATTTGGATTCATCCTTCTTTGAGGTTGTCTGATTGGTCTACCGTTTTCCTCAATATAGATATGATGGATGCAAGTCTTAGGATCAATACCCTTCATGTCAGTATACTCCCATGCAAATGCAGTAGAATGTTTTTGCAAGATTCTGGTTAGTTCTTCTTGTTGTGACTTCTCCAGATGTTTGTTGATATTCAATGTCTTTTCGGGAAAAATCTCAATAGCAGAATTACCAAACTCTTCCATAGAGTAAAGAGACATTTGTCTTGATGATAAATATTCTATGTCAGATTCCAATTGAAATTGTGTGGGGTCATATTTTGAAGTTATCTCAAAATTTTCTAATGTGTTCAGAATTTGACTATCCTCACTAATTTCAGAGATGGTAAAGACAGTTTGTATAGTGTTCTCATCATCGACCCATTCATTGTCTCCTATTTCTGTGATTGCTCTTGCTGGAGGATACAAATTGAATTTCTTTGTCGAATTACCATTTGAAATGTACATGTCTCCAGATCTACAACTAATAAAAGCATCAGCTGTGGCCAGCCAAGGTCTTCCTAAGATAATTGGATGTCCTCCTAGATTACTTTTGGGAGTCAAAATCATAAAGTCTACTGGATATTCCCAAGAATCTAAGGAGACTAAAATATCTTCTAATACACCATCCGGTTTAATAACCGATCGATCTGCAAGTTGCAATAAAGTAGGTGTAAAAAGAAGGTTAGGAAGTTTTAACTGTTCCATAGTCTGTCTACTCATAATGTTGATAGCAGCCCCTAAGTCAATCAATGTGTTTGGAATTTCTATCCCATTTTTATGTGTCTTGACAATTGGACTTCCGGGATCTACATACTTCTGCATGGTAATTTTTCCCATCATAATGTCTGCAATCTTTCCTACCAGGTGGATTCTTCTTGTGTCCTTTAGCTTCCTTCCGGGTCTTTTGAAACTCAACTCCTTTATGGTTTTTGCTAGAATAGGAATTTCTCGAATGGCTTGTAGCAATGGAATCTTGATACAAACATTCTTCAATTCATCTAGAAAGTCATAGTTAGGCAACAAGATTTGTTTTTCCACCCCTTATCAATTTGTAGTCTTTCCGGAAAAGGAGGTGTAGATGAAGATACAGGTTGCTCAACTATAGGAGTTGAGGATGTTAGCTTTTCTTTTTCTTTTTGAATTTTTGAATTTTGAAGAGATTCTTCCTCAGAACCCTTATTGACTTGAAGAGAGTCCTCTTCAGAGGTATCTTGCTCTTGAATGTTTATAGAAGGTTTTTCTAAGACTCTACCAGATCTGAGTTGTACATCGTTGAGAGGAACAATCATATAAGTAGGAAATTGTTGTCCTTCTACCACATAAGTAGTTTGAGGATTCTTATTGTTAGGATTTGGCAATGGCTGAGCTGGAAGTTGATTTGTCTTTTGTTGGTATGGGAGCATGAGTTGAGGATTTGTATTTTGTTGAGAAGGTTGATGTTGTGGAAATGGCAATGAAAGTTGTTGTGGATTTTGGCTTGGAAATCGTGGAGCTTGTTGGTTTTGAAAAGATGGAGGATATTGATAAAATTGAGCAAATCTCCCATAAGGATTTTGCATCCCTTGTACCCATGGCTGATATGAATTCTGATGTTGGGGCCAAGGTTGTTGCCAAGGATTCCAATTTGGTGGGGTTTGAAGATTCATAGGGTTATTAAACCCTTGAGATTGTTGTCCTTGCCAAGGTCTCCTTGCGACAAAACAGAGAGATTCTATTGAATTTGGATCTTCTTGAAAAACAACTTTGAGTCCAGGGATTGAAGGACAATCCTTGATTTCATGATTTTCTGAGCAAATCATACATGTTTCTACAACTTTTGCATCCAAGGGACATTCCCTTAAAGCATGTTTCTTTCTACATTTCGTACAAAAGATGGCTAAAGCATCTGTTTCTGCTTTCTGCTTGTTTTGGATTTTAAGGGTGTCTAGTTGTTCACTAAGACCCCCTAAGATATCAGTTTTAAACTCATCAAGCATATTACCAATCTCTGCCCTACTTACTGATCCAGTTGCAGGTTTGTTAGCCCTAATAAGAGAAGAATCCCTAGGCCCTTTTCCAGTTTTAGATTTTCCCCTTGAGAGATGGATACATAGTTCTGTTATATCATGAAATGGAAGTTGAGAAATTTCTCCTTTTCCCATCATGTTTAAAATGTCTATCCATTCATCTCTAATGGCTTTTAATAGGAGGGCTTTCAAGGTTTCATTATCTAAGTTGCTCATCTTTGCTCTTTTCAAGTTGTATTGAAATCTTTCAATTAAGTCTTCCAAATTTTCATCTTCTTTTTGTATCATTTTGAATACCTCATCCTTGTGATTGGTGGGCATACAATAGTCCAAGTATCTATCCAAAATTTTTTGTTTCATATCATTCCAAGTCCTGATAGATTGAGTGGCTAATCCCATGAACCATTTCAAAGCATATCCCTTCAATGTTGAAGGAAACAGTTTGAGTTTTTGAGAATCTTCCATATAGTCATAAGTTCGGCACACTACTTCAAACTCAAACAGAAATGTTTCAGGATCCTCACTTCGTAATCCATAAAAGTTAGGGAGAACATATGGTGAAATATTTTTCATTGTTGCATGAGTTTCCTCATCAACTATAGGGAATCCAAGAAAATCGTCCCTATTTCTACCGTTATTTCCTTCACCATTGTTATCTTCATTATCTCCTCCTCCTCTACCTCCACCCTTCCTCTGCCATGATAGTTTCTTTAGAGTCCTTATAGTCCTCTAGTTCTTCTACCAAGGAAGGATGAGAGAAAGTCTCCTTGTTTTCTAAGTGGGTTTTAGTAGGTGGTATAGGAGAATCCTCTAATTCAGCTGTTCTTTGACTTCCAAAAATCTTAAGGCTAGGGGTAGATGGTGGTGAATCTGGTCTATGCCTTGAAGAAGATGGAGTTGTGAAAATCAAACTCTTGGCTTTAGCTATAAACCTTCCCCTAGAATCTCTTGCTCTATGCATGTCATTTTTTTTATTTTTTTTATTTTTTAAAAAGTTGGGCTAATAATTCTCTTTCTGATCTTCCAGATCACACTAGGTGCAAGAAGAGAGCATACTTAAGAAATTACTAAACTAATAACTCTCTTTTCTGATCCTCCAGATCACACTAGGTGCAAGAGGAGAGCATACTTCAAGAAGTTATCAAGTTTTCCCTTCTTTTATGATTTTATGTTTTTTTTTTAAGAAATTGGTTACCTAGTTACACTTCCCCGGCAACGGCGCCAATATGTTTGGTCAATTTAGTGTGTCCTAAATTGCTGCATTTAATTTGTCAATCCGGGAATCGTAAGCTGATGAAGTGCGGCGCACTATATGTGCAAGATAACCTATTTCTTAACTTTTGTCGTTTTTGGTCTTTCTAAGGTGAAATGGAAATTCTAAAATGAAAAAAAAGTTTGGTTATATTTGTTCAAGGAAGTGATATCCCCTATAATGATTTACCAACTTGAAACTTTTAAAAGAAAATTGAGAATTACAATGACAAGAATTGAAAGAAAGTAGAAGTGTACTGCTGAAATGAAAAGGTGCTGCTAATCTAATGAATCAAAAAAGTAAACTAGTGAACATGAAAACCAAACTATTCTTGCTGCCAACTAAACACAAAAGAAACTATGCTTAAGGAAATTCAAAATTGCAACAAAATAAATCTAAATCAGATTACATCAATTCATTTTCTAACCCTTCATCATTAGACCAGCTATGACTTTCGGAAGTAATCATAAACAACTTGTGTAACTGATATTTAATTTGCAGAAAGTAAACTAATACTAAACCATATACTCATGATTCAATCCCTCGCCATCAGTCCAGCTGTGGCTTTCGGAGGCAACTGAAGATGTCATATATGATTTAATATATCTAAATTTGCAGAAAAGAAACTAATACTACACTACACATTTCATAATGCAGTCCCTCACCATCAGTCCAGCTGTGGCTTTCGGAGGCAACTGAAGACGCTATGAGCAGCTTAATATATCTAAATTTTCAGAAAAGAAACTAATACTAAACTACACATTTCATAATGCAGTCCCTCACCATCAGTCCAGCTGTGGCTTTCGGAGGTAACTGAAGACGCTATGAGCAGCTTAATATATCTAAATTTAACTACTGAATCAGATAAGCAAAACTGAAATGTACAAAGCAAGACTAAAGTTAAACAAAAGCTATGAAAAGCAAACTAGCAGCAGAACAATGTTAGTTTCATGTCATTAGTCAAAATGCTATAAAAATGCCCGGGCTGTCTACCTAAAACCTGCAAAAGAAAACTGATCAGTGATTAACAATCATAAAATATGAAAGACAAAAATGAAATGGAAATTATGGAAATGTATAAACAGAAATGAAACATCTACAAAGTATGAACATATGATGGATTATTATACAATGACTTTTAAAAGAAATGAAATGAGAAATGTACACTAATACACAAAACCTTAGCTGAGCAGGGGCCCTCTACACAGCCTTGGTAACGATCCTCAAACACGAATTAAGTTGAAAAACAGAGTCTTCTCACATTAAAAAGCAGTTCATTACAGAATGGTAGTGTTACGGCTCAAAGGAAGCGTAATCACTACAAAGCAGACTAACAGATAACAGAGTACATTCACGAACATAAACTATCAATTAAAAACTAACTCTATGTGCGTATGCAAACGCTCTATATATAACAATAAACTGTAACTGTCTCCTAAAGTTCATGATGGCAGAGAGCATGTAGACCACTATGCCCACGGATATAGGAGTATGGTCGTGTTGGAAAGTGAATCTATGGAAGGTGGACAATTCAACCCCGCAGCTCCACGCATGTCGACGAACTCCGTGCTTTCAGAAACGTCGTATGGATGTTGGTGTGCCACGAACAGTCCGCCGATGAAACTCCATAGTTGACCTCCACGTGGGACGCCTTTGACCGGCTTCTTGACTAGTTTGCTTGAACCAATAGGACACGAACCATGTCCACGCTATCTCCTAGCCTCGCCATGTGGCTCAAGCTCTCTGTAGACACTGTGCATAGATTTAAGAAAATAGTCAAGGAAAGTTGCAAGAACATGTGATCTAGTGGCAAGATCTGCACCGAATGAACAAAATTCAGATCAAATAGAAATACAAAAACATAATTAAAAACCATGTTAGATACCCTTTTGCACATGATATTGACAATTTGGGAGGTTTAGGTGAGTGAAAAAGGTATGGAAAAGTGTATGGAAAAGATGCAAATTCGGGACTCAACACAAATGTGGGTGAAGGGTTCTCCACTACAATTCCTTGTCGATAGCAGAAGCCAAAAGAACCTCATTTCAACACAGATCGTGAAGCAGCTCGGCTTACCAACCATAGCACACCCACTGTCGTATACCATTGGGCAGCTTCACAAAGGAAGAAATCTTCGCCTTCTCCATCAATGCCACCTACCGTACAACATTAAGACATGCACATATGAGGTATTGTGTGATGTTGTTCCTCTTGATGTGTCTGATGTATTATTAAGCCAACAATACTTATGGAAGTGATATGTTTTGTATGATTCTAGGCCTTGTGCTATTATTATTAATTTGGAAAATAAGTTGTACAAGATACCGGAGGTAGTACCGCCTCTCACCATCTCCTTGATAACTACTCCAAAGAAACATAGTAACATTATTTCCCAAACCAGGAAATTCATTTTCATTACAATTTTCCAACAGGGAAAGAATAATATTGTGGCCACAACTTCCAAATAGGGCTCCCCTACACGACAGTGGCTGATTTACAAAGTCATGGAGGAATATAAGGACATTTTCTCCTCACCCACAAAGGTTCCTCTACATTGTCAGCTTAAGCACTCCATTGATCTGACCACAGGCACATCACTTCGTGATGTCGCCATACCTCATGCGACCACACAAAAAGAATCCACACATGTATTGTCTAAGGATGATAAAGAAACTAGTTTTATTAAATGCATCCAGTAGGTCCATGACATCTTGGAAAAATCCAATTCCAAGTACAAGCAGCGACATGATCAACATCAAGTGCCACCCAATTTCTGGGTGGGTGACCAGGTTTGGTTGCATTTACAGAAATAATGGCTAACCGGAGCTCATCAGAAGCTCAAACCACTCTGATGTGGACCTTACAACATTATTAAGGTTGTGGGAGACAATTTATTTAAGCTCAGAATTCCCCCAGTCCTTGGCCGAAAAAAAGTTTTCAATGTGGATTGCCTTCGGCCAAAGTTTCCACCATTACTGGACACATTTCAGATCTCATGGGGGAACTCAACGCAATGGGTACCATTGATTCCTAATGGGGGGAAAATGATTTGTTGGCCACTCACCTATTCCATTTGGACCCCCACCATTGTTTCTTTCAATCTTTTAGTTTCTGCAGCTGTAGCATAGTTTACTATTTTTAGCGGTTTTTTGGCTCTTGAACTTCCCGAGTCATTTTGAGGCCCTAAAAATTTTTTTGGGGGGATGAAAGGTCTGGCGAATATGAGTCAGAGATTTTATATTTACTGTTAGCATTTGTAGTCATCGGATAGATATTTTTAACTAGGTATCATGCATGTCAAACGGAAATAGTATGCCAAAATTACGACCCCAGGAAATTGATGTACCAATTTACCCCAACAGGGCCCATAGTCTAGCGTTTCATCTCCTAAGGTTAGGTTTTTGGATGTTTAGGGTTTTACATTTTTTCTCAATAATAAGTAGGCCTTAAAGCCTTATTGTAACATAGTTAAAAGGACTATAGCCCACAAATATATTCTCAGAGATAAGCTATCAACGCCCTAGCAAGTTTATTTTCATATTTTATGTAAGCATATTTCAGTCATTTGATATTAATGAAATAAAGTTATATTTCCACTCCATGTTTATATTTATGGTTATATTTGTATTCTATTTCATTCTTGCATAAATATAGATCAATGGTATCAGAGCAGTCTCCTCTTTCTCTATTTTTCTTTGCATATCCCCAACGAGGTCATGGTATAAGGAGTTACGGCTCTATCTAGTCGAACCATTGCAAGATCAAGTTTGCAAACCCGTATGACCCCCCATGTAATAAGAAAAGGAAGAGGAGGGAGTAGGATATCCTATAAAAATATTGCTTGAGGAGGCCCTCGAGAAACAGAGGAATGCGATGATGGATAAATTTTCCCAAATCCTTCAACGACAGCCAAACTATGACGCATCTCCATCCAGAAGCCACTCTGGAGGCACCACTCCCTTCAAGGTACAAGAAAATTTTGAAATTCTGGTATTTGAAGGCTAGATAGATTCAGACGTCATAGATAGATGGTTGAAATTTTTATCTAGATTTATGCAGGAAGGCAATAAAATATAGAAATAGACATAAACACATAGATGCAGCAGAAATAATACTTCATTTCATTAATATCAAATAACATAAATATGCTTACAGACATAATGGAAATAAACTAGCTAGGGCGTTGGTAGCTTATCTCTGAGAAGAGATGTGGAAAATACAGGCCTCTAAACAGTGTTACAATGAGGCTCGAGGGCCTATTGATTATTAAGAGACCATGGAAAATTCTAAATGTCGAAACACCTAACCCTAAGAGATGAAGCGCCAAAACTATGAGCCCTGTTTGGGTAAATTGGTGTTTCAACTTCCCGGGGACACAACTTTAGCATACGATCTCTGTTTTACGTGCACCATACCCTGTTAGAAATATCTATCTGAAAAGTACAACTTTTGGTGTGAGAAATATTGGTTCATGGGCCCATGTTTCTCCCAGTTTTCCCAAAAAACATTGTTTAGGGCCTCAAAACGGCTCCGAAAGTTCATGACGAGAAAAACTGCTAAAAATAATAAGTTGTGTTGAAGCCAAAAAAATAAAAGAACTCATGGTGGCATTTCAAATGGAATAGGTGGGTGGCCATCAATATCCACCTGGATCATTATGGCCCCAAAACGGCTCTGGATTTTCAGGACCTAAAAACTTGCGAAAAATAGTAAGTTGTGATGAAAGTGAAAAATTGAAAGAACCGATGATGGGGGTCCAAATGGAATAGGTGGGTGGCACCCCAATATCCACCTAGATCATTCCTGCCCCCTTAGGAAGAAATGGTCCCCATTGTGTTGAGATCCTCCATGAGATGAGGCAAATTCTATTGAACTAGGTATGAGATTTATCGAAGATGTCATGGACCTGCGGGTGGACATGCTGGATGCATTCAGTAAATTTTGTTTTTTTATCAACCTCAGATAGCACATGTGTGGATTCTAACTGTGTAGTCACATGAGGTATGGCAACATCAGGAGGCAGTGCATCAGGAGTCAGATCAATGGAGTGCTTGTCTTGAGAGTGTAGAGGAACCTTTGTGAGTGAGAAGAAAATGTCCTCGTATTCGTCCATGACTTTGTCCATCTGTTGCAGCCATGTAGGGGATAAATTTTTCGAGGTTGTGGCCACAATATTCTCCTTTCATTATGAGCGAGTTGTAAGGAAATTAAATTTCTTGGTTTGGGAAACAATCTTACTACGTTTTTTTGCAGTAGTTAAAGAGATGACAGGAGGTGGTAATACCTACGGTATCTCGTACAAGCTATTTCCCAAAGTAATAATAACAACACGAGGCCTAGGCTCATACACATCATATCACCTCCATAAGTATGGTTGGCCCAATAATACATCAGCTACATCAAGAGGAGCAACATCACACAATACCTCATCTATGAACGGCTTCATGTTGTACAGAAGGCGACAATGCTGGCAGACGCAGAGATCTCTCCCTAGGTGAAGCCACCCGATGGTATATAGTTGTGGGCATGCTATGGTTAGTAGGCTGAGTCACTTCATGACCTCTGCTGAAATGAGGTTCTTTTGGCTTCCACTATCAACAAGAAATTGCAATGGAGCGCCCTTTATCCACATCTGCGAATGGAAGAGGTGCACCCCCTCCTCCAGATCCTTGGAATCCTCCCTCTAGAGCTCGGTAGTGGCAAAAATGGCACTTTCATCCACATCAATGATTTACTTCCCTTTGTCATATCCTTTGTCTGGTTCTAGCACAGGATCATAACATGCATTTTATTCGGGTGCCTTAAGTTCGGCCACCAGTGATTGTTTCGCCCGACACTCATATGTGTTGTGAGTGGGGTTGTTATGAAATTCACACCACTTCCCTATGTCCTTATTTGAATTTGTAGTGTTTTTTTGAGTTGCACCACTCTGGCTCTGCCCCCTGTTCTGTGCTTCGGGGGCACCTTTACCTGGCTTCGGATTCGCAGATCCAAAGTATCGCTTCATTTGCTTAAATTTCTGCTCGATCTTGGTGGCATAGCGATCTGTCGTGCTAAGCGAGGTAATGTTGAGGAACTCCATTTTCTCCTGAATTTTTCTGTGCAGACAGTGGCAGTACTTGAGCACCAAATGTTTCTCTGAATATTTAATACCCAACTTTGTGCACAATATATGGAACATATTCGTCAGTTCGTGCACATCTTGATCCCTTCGCTACCGCAATGTGTTCCATTGGATGTACTTGTCCTCATAGCTCCCCAAAAGGTAATATTGTTCATTGATGTCATCTCGAAATGAATTCGAAGTGGGTGAGGCATAGAACAGAGAGGATTCCCCCTAGTCCTTTTGCTCACAGTAGGTTTCCCACCAGTCTTTGACATGGGGGGCAGCTTTGAGGAGCGCAAAAATAATCTTTTATCGGTCAAAGAAATCATGGACCAAGAAATACCCTTCTAGAAAATTCAACCATCTATCTATGGTGTCTGCATATATCTAGCCTTCAAATATAGGAATTTCAAATTTTACCTATACCTTGAAGGGAGTGGCACCTCCAGAGTGGCTGTTGGATATAGATGCACCATAGGTGGGAAGCCATTGAAGAATCTCAGAAAAATTATCAATCATCCCATTCCATTGTTTCTCGAGGGCCTCCTCGAGAAATATTTTGATAGGATATATTGCTGCCTCATCTTTATTTTCTTCTGCCATGGGAGGTCGTCGAGGTTTGGGAGGCTGATCTTGTAAGGGTTCAACCAGATCGAGCCCTAGCTCCTTATACCCTGACCTTGTTGGGACATGCAAAGAAAAATAGAGAAAGAGAAGACCACTCTGATACCACTGATCCAGATTTATGTAGGAATGCAATAAAATATAGAAATAGACATAAACATAGAGATGCAGCAGAAATAATATTTCATTTCATTAATATCAAATAACAAAAATATGCTTACAGACATAATGGAAATAAACTAGCTAGGGCGTTAGTAGCTTATCTATGAGAAGATATGTGGCGGCTACAGGCCTTTGAACTTTGTTACAGTCAGGCTCAAGGGCCTATTTATTATTGAGAAACAATGGAAAACTCTAAACGTCCAAAATCCTAACCCTACGAGATGAAGCGCCAAAACTATGGGCCCCTTTTGGGTAAATTGGTGTTTCAACTTCCTCGGGACATAACTTTATCATAGGATCTCTATTTGACACACACCATACCTCGTTACAAATATCTATCCGAGGAGTACAAATTTTGGTTTGAGAAACATTAGTCAAATCACCCATGTTGCTCCTAGTTTTCCCAAAAAAACGTTGTTTAGGGTCTCAAAATGGCTCCGGAAGTTCGGGACACAAAAAAATGCTAAAAGTATTAAGTTGCGCTGAAGCTGAAAAACCTAAAGAACGGGTGGTGGAGTTTAAAATTGAATAGGTGAGTGGCAAAAAATTATCCACCTGGATCATTATGACCCCAAAATTAATCCGAAAGTTTAGCACCCAAAACCCTGCTAAAAGTAGTAAGTTGTGCTAAAAGTGCAAAACTGAAAGAACCGATGGTGGGGGTCCAAATGGAATAGGTGGGTGGCCACCAATATCCACCTGAATCAATTTTTTTGAATGGAATATATCGTTCCATGATTTCTCTGACCGATAAAAGGTTACTTTTTCACTCCTCAAAGACGCCCCCCGTGTCAAAGACTGGTGGGAAACCAATTGTGAGAAAAAGGACGGGAGGGAACTGTTGTGCCTCAATCTAGTCTCCTAAACTGAGTTCATTTAATTTTCAACCAGGATTTGTAAACTGCTGAAGTGAAATGTACCATATGTACCTAGGTGCTTGTTTCCTAGTGCGTTGTATGTAGTGTTTTGTGATGTTTTGGTCTTTTATGTTGATTCATGATGTTTTTGGTCTTTTGAAGTTTTATGTTTACAATGAAAATGCCTAGAAAACTAATGAAAAGAGAGTGGTAGTCAAAAACACAGTTGAGCCTAATGTATGGACTGGCAAATGTAATCAAAAACACTGAAACAACATCTAAACTATGACTGAATAGAAACAAGAGCTTGATGATGACTTTTTAAACAAATGACACAAACTAGACTTTGAGAAATGATCACTTAAATATGCAAATTTTCTAACTAGACAATCAGACACTAATCATGATGCAACATTCTATTCTAAACTCATCTATTCATGACTAATTGCTAGTTCTATTCTGCAATTTCAATTGAAGGTCAGAGTCTATTCTTCAAGAGTTATTGGTTTCTTTTCAGGGTAGTTCTGTTGAGGAAAAGCTCTGTTTATAGTGAGGAATTTGCAGAGATATTTCAGACCTTGTAATGATGTTATTCCTAAAGTTATGGATCACTGATAGTTTTCAGAACAAAAAGATATTTGTAAATAATGAAGGCTGTCTTAGGAATCCTATCAACTAAAATGATCTACTGTGTAAAGGGTGACAGTGTGACTATGAGATATGAATGCAATGAATTGATTTAAACATGAGCTTAAGATGCTTCTAAACTAGAACAATGTTAAACCATAAGCCATCATCAAACTTTGGAAATGAAGTAATGGACATGAATTAAATGCAATGAAACTAAGTTGTCACATCACAGTCATATCTTGAACTTCTTAAGGATGTCTTGGAAGAATTTCTTCTTAGGGAAGAGTGATTAGGACAAGTGCAACTATGATAGTGAAGACTAAAAACTACAACTAATTCCTATGACACTATAGCTATTCATCATTCATTGTTAAGATTTATTGGAAAAATGTCTTCTTGTGAAAGAACTATGATGAATATAACTACAGTCTCTAGTTAAAAACAAATACAACTCCTATCCTACAGTACCATAGTCATTAAACATTCATTGTTTTGATTTATTGGCAAAGTGTCTTCTTGTGGAAGAACTGGAACGAATTATGGCTACAGTAGCTAGCTAAAACAAATACACATCCTATCCTACAGTACCATAGTCATTAAACATTCATCGTTTTGATTTATTGGCAAAGTGTCTTCTTGTGGAAGAACTGGAACGAATTATGGCTACAGTAGCTAGCTAAAACAAATACAAATCTAACTGATATCCTACAATACCATAGTCATCAATCATTCATCATTTTGGTCTGTTGGAAGAATGCATTCTTATGGAAGAACTGGAACGAATACGACCACAGTATATAAAACACAGCAACTACTAATTCAATATGCAAAACGTAAAGACAACTAGGAAAAACTTATCTAGTTTACGCTAAGGAAATCCGTTCAAGGGGCAGGGGCCCTCTACCACTTGACGGCATTCAACTTCACAATTAAATCACGCCTTCAAGATAATTTTGTCTGCTCCATTAACAATGCAATAGTTTGAACATAATGCTCTGTGTCTTCAAAGACGTAACACAGAGTTTTCACAAAATCTAGCAGCAAATCTAATACAAAATTTCTAACTAAGCTCTCGGCCTACTCAAGAGTTTATAAAGTAAATGCAAGTAACAATAATTACAATAATTTAGGAATGATGTCTTTCCTTATCCAAATCATTTTAGGAGTCTTTAAGGTGGCTGCGTGAAGGAGAAAAGACACCTGGACTGAGACAGTCCTAGTAGGAGTCTTCCTTCACAAATGTGTTCCCACGTGCATAACCGTACCCAGAATTCATTTCCTCTTCCATGACGAGCAACACACCATGTAGGCACGACGTGGATCATGCCCATATGCGTTTTTCTTCAAGAGGCCACCTGGAACATGCTCAAACATAAAGGTAGCTGCAGAATCGCCGGTTAGCTACAGAATGCCTGCATTCTGCAGCTAGTTCCGGTCAAAATGCTTAACAATGGCAACAATCACAAATTTCAACAAGTCAGCTATGTAAACCATTCTAGAAGTAATTTTAACTATTTTTATTGATCAATTAGGTTTAAAATGGAAATGGACAAGGGAAAAATGAGGTAAAATGAGGTGAAGGGAAGCACAAATTTGAGGCTCAACATACCCCCACTGCTGTCTCTTTGCATGTCCTCATGCAAATTATCCCATGAATTCTGAGGCTTCTGCAAGGACATCTAATCCCCTTCTTCTCCTTTGTCTGAATGTTAGAGGCCTTCTGGGTTTCCTGATCACAAGTTTGAACCTGAGGTTTGTGAGTGCCCTGATCAACTTTTTTTTCCTTGTCTTCATCTTCTCATTGGTTCTCTCCACTTTGTCTATATGCAGGGATAAGGTTGAGTTCATGTCAGTCTTGAGCTTGATTTGATCTTTGAGAATTTCATACTCATTTCTGATGTGTCTATTCAACACTTCCAACTCATACCTATCCCTCCTCAATATATCAATTTCAGTTAGTGGAGGACTGGGGGTTCTCTCTTCTCCTTCTGAAGCTGTTCTCTCTAGAGTTTCCACATAATCATAGATTTCCTGTTGAGCAGGATCAATCTCAGGGGTGCCTTCATAAAAATCTTCATCATCATACTCTTCCATGGATGTTTCTTCATCTTCAATATTGATTACCCCTGTTTGTTTGATTGATGTTTTCTTCAGCTTTCCTTTTAATCTGTGGCTTCTCCTAAGTTGAGAGGAACCCTCCCCTTTTTCTATAACAGATTCCTTGATTACCTTCTCTGCCTTGAGTTGACTCTTGATTCTAGTCAACTTCTCCAAAATGACTTCTTCACTGCTTTCTTGAACCGGTTTGTCAATTTTACCTGTTGGAGTCCTCCATCTCCTACTTCTCTTTGTGGCTTGTGGTTCAGGTGATAGTTCTTTTGCTTCCTCAAAATGATTTCTTATTAAGAAATCACCCCATGTATCATTTGATTTAGATAGATGATGCTCAATTAAAATTTTTACTAACCCATGATGATACAGGGAACTGAACTCTTCTCTGAACACAGGAAGCCATTTTCTTCAGACTTTGATACAAGAAATATGGTAAATTCAAATCTTCTCCTAGAAAATGCAACATTAGTCTCATATGGTAGACATAAAATGTCCCATACCTACCCTCACATGTAACAAATTTTTTGTAAAAGAAGTAGTATATTCCTCCATTTGCTCTTCAATGCTGTACTGGGAATTCCCTTCTTGAACACACTAACATCCATGTTTGGTGATTTTAGGATTTGTTTCCATGAGTCATTATGGAATTCCCTATTTTTAAACCATCATTCCCCAGCTCTGGATAATCCTGTAGCCTCTGCTATAAAAGCTTCATTAACAGTAAACTTAACATCTCCTATTTCAACCTCAGTGCCTTGGAATGATCTAGCAAACGTTTTGGTGACTTCCTTATGGCAACCATTAAACTTTTCCAAGAATTGGATCCATCCTATTTGTTGTAGCATCTCCTTGCATTGTGGATAACCTTCTAAATATTTTGATCCTATAGGCTCAATCCTTACGATGAAACCCATGATTTTTCACTATCAATTAACACTCTTCTCTCTCCACAAAACAATGGCTTTTACTTTCGGATTAAAATGGCTTCAATCTCTAAAAAAAATGGCTTCAATTTTGGAAGAACATACCTTTGAAATAGCTACAGTCTTAAAAATCTCTGGTTTGTATGCCTCTGTTTGGAAAATGCCTTCGAATCCTCGGACTGATGTACTTTTGTTGAACCTTGGAATGATATGGAAGCAATTTCAATTTTCGGGCTAATGTGTCTCTGATAGACAGTGGTAGATGATTCCAAATTTCTTTTTGTGCAATACCTCCGTCTCTGGTAACAGAAGACTTCAAACTCAATCACTGAAAAACGCTTCTGTTTCTAGTAACACCAGACTTCAACTCAACCTCTGTCTCTAATAGGAAATGGTATGCTTCAAATTCAAAACTACAGCTTCTCTGTCTCGGATAACAATAACTTCAAAACCAGTCACTACCACACCTCTGTCTTTGGTAATAACAGACTTCAAACTTCAATTACTACCATACCTCTGTTTTTGGTAGCAAAGTCTTCAATTTTAGCACCTCTGTCTTCTGGTAGCAACAGGCTTTAAACTCTTCACGACCACAATTCTGTGTTGACAGTGCAATGCTTCGAACTTTGTTCTCAGTGATATGCTCTCTGTTCAGTGAGTTCTCACACCGTTATGCTTGCAATGTACCTCTTTTGTTCTGTCCCTGATGATAATAATGCTTCTGCCTTCGGAATGTAATACTGGCTACGGAATGACGTTATGGCAAATGGTCACGGCATAGAGTGGTGAAGTGAGGTGAAGGAATGCATTAATGATTTGAGGAGACAGCGGAGGATTTACGACGGCAGGAAAAATATTCATCATTAAAGAACTTGGTTAAGAGTCGTGGGAATTTCAAATGATTTGGCCGTTCCACCGCTCAAATGCTATTGGATAGAAAATTTGAATTGGAAGTTTTAATACAAAGTCTATAGAGGTTTTTGTTTGGTGTTTGATCAATAAAATAATTAAAACAACTCTTTGAATAATTTCACAACTAAACTATGCTAAATTTTCATGAATTGCCATCGTAATTTAAATTTGTTACCTCTGCCCTTGATGTTTGTGTAGCCTTTGTCTTCTCTGTTCATCTTTGGAGGAATCTTTCACTATTTTCTTGATGTCTTTGATTCATGAATTCTCTGGATCACTTTGTTGTAACTCTGATGTCTGCTGGTTGATGCCTTCAGGATTTGTAGCTGTGAAAAACTATCGGGCTGCAGAAAGGCCGATTAGCTACAGAATGTACACTGAGCTGCAGAATGTCCCTGTAGAACACTTTTATTATGAAAATGAAATGTTTTTGGGAGATGGGTGAAATGTTTATGAAAATGGATGAAATGGATGATGGATTATGAAGTGGATAATGAAATAAGAATGGATTTAGTTCATGGAATGAAGGAACATAAGGGCTGTACTGCAATTCATGGCATATTTTTATTCTCTTGCAGCAAGATATCAAATTCTATGTTTTGACATGAGAATGAAGTGAATGGAAGATGGAGTGAAATGAATGAAATGGAATGGAGTGAAATGAATGAAATGGAATGGAGTGAAATGAATGAAATGGAATGGAGTGAGATGTGAATGATGGATGAGATGAAGTATGGATGGATAGTGAATGGAATGAGATGAAATGAATCATAAGTACTATGGCACTGAACTTATGATTTTTATAACAACTGCTTAGAAAAAAAAATGGGAAAAGTTAGAGTGTCAGAGAAACTCTGATTTTCACCCTATCTTTTCTGTATAAACATGCCAATCAGTGATTGGTTTTCATGTTTATACCTTTTTTTTTTTTTTTTTTATTATTATTATTTTTTTTTTATTTTTATTTTTTTTTTCAAGAGAGAAATGCTTCAGAAAATTTAATCAAGTTGATGAAGAAGAGAGACTCTTCTTCATTAACTTCACATCATTGTCTCCTTGGAACTTCTTGACAAACTCTTCTCTTGAGAGTGGCTTGTGATATAGCTTCAGTCTATGGCCATTCACAAGAAAAGTGACTTCCTCTTCATCTATAGTTCTGATTTTTACTGCCCCATTATCAAAAATTCGAACAATTTCATATGGCCCAAGCCAATGTGTCTGAAATTTCCCTTGAAAATCCTTGAATTTTGAATCAAACAAGAGAGCCCAATCACCCTCTTTAAATTTCTTCTCTTTGATGTACTTGTCATGCCATCTAGCCCTTTGCCGTTGGACTAGACTTGTTTTCTGAACTGCATCTTGTCTGATCTCATCCAATTCATTAATTTGCTCCAGTCTATGCTTCTGTGCCTCCGTTAGATCAAGTCCTAGCTGAACTGCCATCTTGAATGTTTGGATTTGGAATTCTATAGGAAACAAAACTTGCTTTCCATAAACAAGCTCATAAGAAGTATGGCCTGTTGTGTTTCTCCATGTAGTTCTATAGGCCCACAAGGCTTCAGGAAGCCTATCTACCCAATCTCTTCTATGTAGATGAACAGTCTTTGTTAGGATACCTTCAATGACTTTGTTAGTGGATTCCACTTGACCATTTGCTTGTGGATGATAAGGAGTAGATGTTCTATGTCTGATTTTTTACTTCTCCATCATTTGCTCCACTAGCCTTGATGTAAATTGAGCTCCTTGATCTGTAACAATTTCCCTTGGGACACCAAAACGAGTAAAAATATCCTCAAAAGAAAAGTAACTACAGATGATTCATTAGCAACAAGTAATGGTTTAGCTTCTACCCACTTAGTAACATAATCAGTGCAAACTAATATATATTTCTTTTGTCTTGATGGAGGACTAATAGGTCCTACAAAATCCAAGGCCCATTTTTCAAAAGGTTCAATGTGTACCTGAGGTTGTAATGGCATCTCACCCGAAGGAGAAGGTTTCCCTACCCTTTGGCAACTGTCACACCTTTTGACATATTCCCTTGCATCTTTAAACAAAGATGGCCAATAATATCCTAAGTTAAGGATCTTATAGGCTGTCCTCTTATCTGCAAAGTGTCCGCCACAAGGTTCATCATGACATGCCTTGAGAATTTCAAGCATCTCATCTTCACGAACACACTTTCTAATGATCAAATCTGAACCTGTCTTGTACAACTCATTAGTGACCCATGAATATCTTGCACTATCATTAATGATTTTTCTTTTATCCCTTGCATTCATAATTGAAGGAAATTTTCCTGAAACTAAATAATTAGCAATATCAGCAAACCATGGAGTTTGAGTAGAAACTGCAAAAAGATATTCATCATGAAATTGATCTTCAACCGGAGTGTCATCTTTGATATTTTGAATTCTAGACAGGAAGTCAGCCACAGTGTTTTGTTTTCCAGGCCTATCTAGAATAGTAATGTTGAATTCTTGCAATAATAACAACCATCTTAAAACTCTACCATTAGTGATTGATTTATTCATTAAATATCTAATGGCAGAATGATCAGTGTGAATAAAAGTTTCATAGCCGGTTATATAGTGTCTAAATTTGTTAATGGCATGAACAACAGCTAAAAACTCTTTTTCAGTTACAGTATAGTTTAACTCTGCAGGAGTCAAATTTTTACTGATATAATAGATGGCATAGGGAATTAAATATTTCTGTCCCAATACTGCTCCTAAAGCTGTATCAGAAGCATCTGTTGAGATATGAAAAGGTAACTTCCAGTTAGGTCCCCTTAATATAGGTGCTTCAGAAATTTTGGTTTTCAGGGTTTCAAAAGCTAACTGGCAATCAGAAGTCCACTTAAATTCACAATCTTTGGTGAGTAATTTGAAAAGAGGAGATGTTATTTTGGTGAAGTTTTCTATAAATCTCTGATAGTACCCCGTAAATCCTAGAAAACTTCTTACATCTCTTTGACAACTTGGAATGGATAGGTTAGAAATAACTTCAACTTTCGCTTCATCAACTCTAATCCCATCCGCTGAAATGTGGTGCCCTAAAACAATACCTTCAGTGAACATCATAAAACATTTTTCATGACTAAGAGAAAGGTTTGCTTCTTGACATCTTTTTAAGACTTTTTTCAAGTTTTCTAAAGCCTCTTCAAATGTATCCCCATAAACTGTAAAATCATCCATGTACACCTCTACACAGTCATGTATTAGATCAGAAAAAATTCCTAATACTGCCCTTTGGAATGTTGCAGGTGCATTGCATAATCCAAATGGCAATACTCAGTAGGCATAGGTACCCCAAGGACAAGTAAATGTGGTTTTATCTTGGTCTTCAAGTGCTACTTGGATTTGATTGTAACCACTAAATCCATCCAGGAATGAAAAGTAATTTTTACCTGCTAATGTATCTAATACTTGATCTATGAAAGGTAAGGGAAAATAGTCTTTAAGAGTAGCTTTATTCAGTTCTCGGTAGTCAACGCACACCCTCCATTTTCCATTTTTCTTAGGTACAATTACTAAAGGGGAAACCCACTGACTATCTGAAATAGGATAGATGAAGTTAACTTTTAACAATTTTTGTAATTTTTCCTTGACAATTTCCCTAAGATTTGGATTCATCCGTCTTTGAGGTTGTCTGATTGGTTTGCAATTTGCCTTTATATAGATGTGATGAGTACAAGTCTTGGGACTTATCCCTTTCATGTCAGTGTATTCCCATGCATATGCAGAAGAATGTCTTTGTAATACTTTGACTAGTTCTTCTTGTTGAGATTTTTCCAGATTTTTGTTTATGTTCAAGGTTTTACCTGGAAAAATTTCACTTGTAGAACTGCCAAATTTGTCCATAGAATGAAGAGACATCTGTCTAGATGACAAGAACTCAATATTGGATCTCTCTTGAAATGATTCTTGTTTGTGCTCTGGAGAAGATTCAAAATTTTCTAGAGTATTCAGAATTTGATTATCTTCACTAATTTCTTAAATTGTGAAGAGTGGTTGCAAATATTCTTCATCCTCTATCCATTGAGTGTCATCTAGATCTGTAATTGTCCTAGCTGGAGGATATAAAGTAAATTTCTTTGTTGAACTTCCATCAGAAATATACATATCACCGGACCTACAACTAATAAAATCATCAGCTGTAGCTAACCAAGGTCTTCCTAGTATAACAGGATGGCCTCCTAGATTATTCTTGGGTGTAAGGATCATGAAATCCACAGGGTATTCTCAAGAGTCTAGGGACACTGGAATGTCTTCTATTACCCCATATGGTCTGATCACAGATCTATCTGCTAGTTGTAATAGTGTGGGTGTAAAGAGAAGATTAGGAAGTTTCAGTTTGTCCATGATTTGTCTACTCATGATATTTATTGCTGCTCCTAAGTCAATGAGTGTGTTTTTAATTTCAATTCCATTGATGTGAATTTTGACAACTGGATTTCCTGGGTCAAGGTACTTTGGAATAGTAATCTTACCCATCATAATGTCTGCTATTTGTCCTACCAGCTGAATTTTCTTGGTTTCTCTTATTCTTTTCTTTGTTGTCTTCATACTCAACTCCTTTATTGTTTTGGCTAAAATTGGGATTTCCTTGATGGCTTGCAATAATGGAATTTTAATGCAAACATTTCTCAATTCATCCAAGAAATCATAATTAGGCACTATTATTTGTTTTTCTACACCTTTGTCAATTTGTAATCTTTCCGGAAAGGGAGGTATAGAAGTAGATGTGGATGGTTGCTCTAATACTGGAGTTGGGCTTATTGGATATTTTTGTTTCAGTTTTTCAATGTTTTGGCCTTGAAAGGATGTTTCTTCCTCAAGACTTTTATTAACCCGTAGGGAGTCTTCCTCAGAATCATCTTGTTCTTGTATGATCACAGAAGGTTTCCTCTTCTCAAGTATCCTTCCAGACCCAAGTTGAACATCACTAAGGTCTAGAGGAGTAATTAAATAAGTTGGAAATTGTTGTCCTTCTATCATGTATGTATTCTGAGGATTCTTATTATTGGGGTTTGGTATGGGCTGAGCTGGTAATTGATTGGATTTTTGAGGGAATAGTAATGGAAGTGGTTGATTTTGATGAGGTTGGTTCTGATGATGTTGTTGAGAATTTTGTTGAAAATTTTGTTGAAGATTTTGAGGAAAATTTTGTGGGTATGGTGGATAGGATGGTGGATACTGATAATATAGAGAGTATCTTCCATAGGGACCTTGTGATCCTTGTGCCCAAGCTTGAGATTGATTTTGAAATTGGGGCCAAGGTTGTTGCCAAGAATTCCAAGGTGGAGGTTGATTATACATTTGATCATGGAATCCTTGTGTCTGAGATCCCTGCCAAGGTCTTCTAGATACAAAGTTAAGAGATTATGTGGAATCTGTAGGAGTTTCTTCCTGAAAAACAGCCTTGAGACCAGGAAGAGAAGGACAATTCTTGGTCTCATGTTTCTCAGAACAAATAACACAGGTTTCTACAACTTTTACATCCAAAGGGCACTCTCTCAAGGCATGTTTTTTCCTACATTTGGGACAAAAGATTGCCAAGGCATCAGATTCAACCTTTTGCTTGTTTTGTATCTTGAGGGTGTCTATTTGTTCACTAAGACTCCCTAAGATGTCAGATTTAAAATCATCAAGCATGTGTCCTATTTTTGATCTACTTACTGTCCCAGAAGCAGATTTACTTGCCCTTGCAAGAGCAGGATCTCTTGGACCTTTGGCAGTTTTAGATTTCCCTCTGGAAAGGTTGATACATAACTCAGATATTTCAGGTAATGTGAGTTGTGATATATCCCATTTTCCCATCATGTTAAGGATATCCAACCATTCATCCCTAATGGTTTTCAACAAAAGAGATTTTAAAGTGTCTTGATCTAGGTTTTCCATTTGTGCCCTTTTTATGTTGTATTTAAATCTTTCCAACAAATCTTCTAAGTTTTCATCTTCTTTTTGTAACATCTTGAATACTTCTTCCTTATGATTAACTGGCATACAATAATCCAAGTATCTCTCTAGAAATGCTTGTTTCATGTCTTCCCATGTCCTAATGGAACTACTGCTTAAGCTCATAAACCACTTCAATGATGCTCCTTTCAGAGTTGAAGGAAATAATTTCAATTTTTTGGCATCTTGAAGGTAGTCATAAGTCCTACACAGTACTTCAAATTCGAATAAGAAAGTTTCAGGATCCTCAGTTTTAAGTCCATAGAAGTTCGGAAGGACATAAGGTGAAATGTTTTTCATGGTTGTATTGGTTTCTCCATCAAGTATAGGGAACCCAAAAGAGATTCCTATTCTACCTCTTCCTCCATCTGCACCTCTACCTCCTCTTCCTCCTTCTCCTCTACCTCTTCCTCTACCTCCTCCAAATGTGTTTTCTCCATTAACAACTCCTCCTCCACCTTCTTCTGCCATGGTTGACTCTCCTGTGGAAGTAGAAAGGTTTGTATCCTCAACAAAGGTTTTTGGATCCTCTTCTATGGCAGGTTCAGTGGATGAAGTGGAAGGTTTATCTAATGGAATAGGTGACTTTAGATCTTCTAGAAGTCCAGGATCAGTAAAGGATGGAAGATGGGTTTGAGTTGAAGGTGTACTAGTTCTGGATCTGGATGAAACAAGTGGTGTTCTAGATGTCAAACTTCTGCCTCTGCTGCTTATAAATCTTCCTCTTGAATCTCTCTCCCTACACATAAAATTGCTTTTGGATGCTAAGAAACAAAGGTTACCTAGTTTTCACTTCCCCGGCAACGGCGCCAAAATGTTGTGCCTCAATCTAGTCTCCTAAACTGAGTTCATTTAATTGTCAACCAGGATTTGTAAACTGCTGAAGTGAAATGTACCATATGTACCTAGGTGCTTGTTTCCCAGTGCGTTGTATGTAGTGTTTTGTGATGTTTTGGTCTTTTATGTTGATTTATGATGTTTTTGGTCTTTTGAAGTTTTATGTTTACAATGAAAATGCCTAGAAAACTAATGAAAAGAGAGTGGTAGTCAAAAACACAGTTGAGCCTAATGTATGGAATGGAAAATGTAATCAAAAACACTGAAACGACATCTAAACTATGACTGAATAGAAACAAGAGCTTGATGATGACTTTTTAAACAAATGACACAAACTAGACTTTGAGAAATGATCACTTAAATATGCAAATTTTGTAACTAGACAATCAGACACTAATCATGATGCAACATTCTATTCTAAACTCATCTATTCATGACTAATTTCTAGTTCTATTCTGCAATTTCAATTGAAGGTCAGAGTCTATTCTTCAAGAGTTATTGGTTTCTTTTCAGGGTAGTTCTGTTGAGGAAAAGCTCTGTTTATAGTGTGGAATTTGCAGAGATATTTCAGACCTTGTAATGATGTTATCTTCTGTTCCTAAAGTTATGGATCACTGATAGTTTTCAGAACAAAAAGATATTTGTAAATAATGAAGGCTGTCTTAGGAATCCTATCAACTAAAATGATCTACTGTGCAAAGGGTGAGAGTGTGACTATGAGATATGAATGCAATGAATTGATTTAAACATGAGCTTAAGATGCTTCTAAACTAGAACAATGTTAAACCATAAGCCATCATCAAACTTTGAAATGAAGTAGCTGGACATGAATTAAATGCAAAATGAAACTAAGTTGTCACATCACAGTCATATCTTGAACTTCTTAAGGATGTCTTGGAAGAATTTCTTCTTATGGAAGAGTGATTAGGACAAGTGCAACTATGATAGTGAAGACTAAAAACTACAACTAATTCCTATGACACTATAGTTATTCATCATTCATTGTTAAGATTTATTGGAAAAATGTCTTCTTGTGAAAGAACTATGATGAATATAACTACAGTCTCTAGTTAAAAACAGATACAACTCCTATCCTACAGTACCATAGTCATTAAACATTCATTGTTTTGATTTATTGGAAAAGTGTCTTCTTGTGGAAGAACTTGAACGAATTATGGCTACAGTAGCTAGCTAAAACAAATACAAATCCTATCCTACAGTACCATAGTCATTAAACATTCATCGTTTTGATTTATTGGCAAAGTGTCTTCTTGTGGAAGAACTGGAACGAATTATGGCGACAGTAGCTAGCTAAAACAAATACAAATCTAACTGATATCCTACAATACCATAGTCATCAATCATTCATCATTTTGGTCTGTTGGAAGAATGTCTTCTTATGGAAGAACTGGAACGAATACGACCACAGTATATAAAACACAGCAACTACTGATTCAATATGCAAAACGTAAAGACAGCTAGGAAAAACTTATCTAGTTTACGCTAAGGAAATCCGTTCAAGGGGCAGGGGCCCTCTACCACTTGACGGCATTCAAATTCACAATTAAATCACGCCTTCAAGATAATTTTGTCTTCTCCATTAACAATGCAATAGTCTGAACATAATGCTCTGTGTCTTAAAAGACGTAACACAGAGTTTTACACCAAAATCTAGCAGCAAATCTACACAAAATTTCTAACTAAGCTCTCAGCCTATTCAAGAGTTTTTAAAGTAAATGCAAGTAACAATAATTACAATAATTTAGGAATGATGTCTTCCTAATCCAAATCATCTTAGGAGTCTTTAAGGTGGCTTGCGTAAAAGAGAAAAGACACCTGGACTGTAACAGTCCTAGTAGGAGTCTTCTTTCACAAAATGTGTTCCCACGTGCATAACCGTACACAGACTTCATTTCCTCTTCCATGACGAGCAACACACCATGTAGGCACGACGTGGATCATGCCCATATGCGTTTTTCCTCAAGAGGCCACCTGAAACATGCTCAAACATAAAGGTAGCTGCAGAATCGCCGGTTAGCTACAGAATGCCTGCATTCTGCAGCTAGTTCCGGTCAAAATGCTTAACAATGGCAACAATCACAAAATTCAACAAGTCAATCATGTAAACCATTCTAGAAGTAATTTTAACTATTTTTATTGATCAATTGGGTTTAAAATGGAAATGGACAAGGGAAAAATGAGGTAAAATGAGGTGAAGGAAAGCACAAATTTGAGGCTCAACAGGAACCCTCTCTGTGCTCGGCTGCACCCACTTGGAATTCATTCTGAGATGGCATCAAGGAAAAATATTTTCCCATGGGGAGATATGAGAACAAGTAAATCCAATGGACCATGCTGCAACAACAAAGGGATCAAGATGTGCATGAGCTGACGAATTTGTTCCATACCCTACGAATAAAGTTGAGTATTAAATATTAAGAGAGAAATTTGGTTCTCAAATATTGTATTTTTTTTCACAGATACATTGAGGAGGAAATGGAGCTCCTCAACATTATATCTCTTGGCGCAACATTTCGATATGCTGCCAAGATCGTGCATAAATTTAAGGAGAAGGAGCGAGACTTTGTATCTGTGAATCCGAAGCCAGGGAAAGGCGCCCTAAAACCAGAGAACAATGGTAAAATCCAAAGCGAGGTGACTCATAACAACACCATAAATCCAAAGAAAGACACAAGGAATTGGTGTGAATTTCATATCATCCCCACTCATAACAAAAGCGAGTGTTGAACCAAACAGTCGCTGGTGGCCGAACTGAAGGCATATGAATCAGATGCATGTTCTGATTCTGAGTCAAAACATAACAAGGGGAATGAAAAAGGGAAGAACATCATTGATGTGGAACCCAAGGCCATTGTTGCCACCACCAATATCCAAAAGGAGGAACCCGAAGATAGAGAGGAGGGGAATCGCCTCTTCCATTCCCAAATGTGGGTGAAGGGTTATCCACTACAATTCCTTGTGGATAGCGAAAGCCAAAAGAACCTCATTTCAGCAGAGGTTGCAAAGTGTTTTGGCCTATGGACCACAACACACCCGCATCCATATAACATTGGGTTGGTTCACCAAGGAATAAATCTCCACATTTGCGAGTAGTGTCGCCTTCTGTACATCATCAAGCCCTTCACAGATGAGGTATTGTGTGATGTTGCTCCTCCTGACATGTTATGTATGAATCTAGGCCTTGTGCTATTAATATTACTTTGGGAAATAAGTTGTACAGGAAATCAGAGGTAGTACTGCCTCCCGCCATCTCCATGATTACTACTGCAAAGCAACACAGTAAGATTATTTCCCAAACTAGGAAATTCATTTTCATTACAATTCGCCCATAGGGAAAGAAGAATATTGTGGCCATAGCCTCCAAACAGGGTTCCCTGCACGAAAAAATAGATTGACAAAGTCGTGGAGGAATACAAGGACATTTTCTCCTCACCCACAGGGGTTCCTCTATACTGTCAGGTCAAGCATTCCATTGATCTGACCCCAAGCGCATTGTTGCATGATGTTGCCATACCTCATGCGACCACATAGAAAAAATTCACACATGTATTGTCTGAGGCTGATAAAGTAACCAGTTTTATTAAATGCATCTTGGAGGTCTACAACATCTTGGAGAAATCTAATGCCAAGTACAAGCAGCGACATGATCAACATTGAGTGCCACACAAGTTCCAAGTGGGTGACCAAATTTGGTTTCATTTGCAAAAAGAATGTCTAACCAGAGTTCATCAGAAGCTTAGACCACTCTAATATGGGCCTTACAACATTATCAAGGCCGTGGGAAACAATTCACTTCAGCTCGGCATTCCTCCATTCCTTGGCCGAAAACCAGTGTTCTATGTGGATCACCTTCACCCATACTTTCCACCATTATTGAACACATCCGACATTGCAGATCTCATGGCGAAACTCAACGCAATGGGGACCATTGCTTCCTAAGGGACGAGGAATGATCTAGGTCGATATTGGTGGCCATTCGCCTATTCGACTAGGACCCCCACAATTTTTTCTTCCAGTTTTTCAGTTTCTATAATTGTAGCACAGTTTACTATTTTTAGAAGTTTTTCAGGTCCTAAACTTCTGAAGCCATTTCGAGGACCTAAACGACGTTTTTTGAGTATAAAAGGTCCAGATAATGTGAGTTAGGGATTCAATATTTGTTTTCAGCAGTTGTGTTCATTGGATAGATATGTATACCAAGGTATCATGTGCATCAAATGAAGATAGTATGCCAAAGTTACGACCCTGCAAAATTAATGTACCAATTTACCTAGAAAGGGCCCATAGTCTGGTGTTTCATCTCCTAGGATTTTATTTTTCGATGTTTAGGGTTTTCCATTGTTTATCAACAATAAATAGGCCTTCTAGCCTCATTGTAAAAAATTGTATAGCCTTGTAGCCGACACATATCTTCTCGAAGATAAACTATCAATGACCTAGGCAGTTTATTTTCATTCTGTCTATAAGCATATTTTAGTCATTTGATATTAATGAAATGAAGTTATATTTCCGCTACATATTTGTATTTATGATTATATGTGTATTATGTTGCATTCCTGCATAAATATGGATTAGTGGTATCAAAGCGGTCTACTCTTTCTCTGATTTTTCTTTGCATTTCCCCAACGAGGTCACGGTATAAGGATTTAGGGCCCGATCTAGTTGAACCTTTACAAGATCAGCCTCCCAAACCCCGACGACCTCCCATGGCAGGAGAAAAGAAAGACAAGGGAGCAGGAGATCCTATGAAAATATTTCTCGAGGAAGCCCTTGAGAAAAAAAGGAATGCAATGATGGATAACTTTGCCCAAATAATTCAACAATTCCCCACCTACTATGCATATGCATCAAAAAACCACTCTAGAGGGTCCACTCCCTTCAAGGTATAGGTAAAATTTGACATTCTTGTATTTGAAGGTTAGATATATTTAGACACCATATATAAATGGTTGAATTTGTTGGAAGGGTATTTCTCGGTCCATGATTTCTCTGACCGGAAAAAATTTACTTTTGCACTCCTCAAAGTCACCCCCCATGTCAAAGACTACTGGGAAGCCTATTGTGAGAAAAATAACATGAGGGAACCCTCTCTATTCTCGATCGCACCCACTTGAAATTTATTCCGAGATGGCATCAAAGAACAATAATAACCCATGGGGAGCTATGAGGACAAGTACATCCAATGGACCATGCTACGGCAATAAAGAAATCAAGATGTTCACGAGATGAAGAATTTGTTCCATGCCCTGAGCACAAATTTGGGTATTAAATATTTAGAGAGACATTTGGTGCTCAAATACCATAGCTTTTTGCACAAATACATTCAAGAGGAAATGGATTTCCTTGAAACTACCTCTCTTGTCACAACATATCGCTATGTAGCCAAGATCGAGCAAAAATTTAAGCAGAAGAAGCGAGACTTTGGATGTGCGAATCCGAAGCTAGGAAAAGGTGCCCCCGAACCGTAGAACAAGGGGAAAAGCCAAAGTGGGGAGAATAAGAATGACACCACAAAGCCAAAGGAATACACAATGAAGTGGTGTGAATTTCATTACAGCCCCAGTCACAACACAAGAAAGTTTCAGAACAAACAATCGCTGGGGGCCGCACTGAAGGCATCTTAATCAGATCCATCTTCTGATTCTAAGTCACAACCGAACAAAGGGAATGAAAAAGGGAAGAAAAAAATTGATGCGGAACCCAGCGCCATTGTTGCCACCACTAATATCCTGAAGGAGGAACCCGAAGATCCTAAGGAGGGGGAGCACCTCTTCCATTCCCAGATGTGGGTGAAGTGTTCTCCACTACAATTCCTTGTCGATATTAGAAGCCAAAGGAACCTCATTTGAGCAGAGTTAGTGAAGCAGCTCAGCCTACCGACCACATCACACCTGCAGCAATAGACCATTAGGTTTCTTCACCAAGGAAGATATCTCCACGTCCACCAGGAGTGTTGCCTTCTGTACATCATCAAGCCATTCACTAATGAGGTATTATGTGATGTTGCTCCTCTTGACGTGTCTGATGTATTATTATGCCAACCATACTTGTGGAAGAGACATGATATGTATGATTCTTGGCCTCATGTTGTTATTATTAATTTTGTAAATAATTTGTATAAGATATCAGAGGTAGTACATCCTCCTGCCATCTCCTTGATTACTACTGTAAAGCAACGTAGTAAGATTATTTCCCAAACTAGGAAATTAATTTTCTTTATAATTCGCCCATAGGGAAAGAAGAATATTGTGGCCGCAGCTTCTAAATATGGATCCCCTATAGGACGACAACATATTGACAAAGTCGGGGAGGAATACAAGGACATTTTCTCCTCACCCATAGAGGTTCCTCTACACTATCAGGTCAAGCACTCCATTGATCTGACCCCAGGCATGCTGCTACCCTATGTTTGCATACCTCATGTGACCACACAGACATAATCCACACATGTATTGTTTGATGATGGTAAAGAAACTAGTTTTATTAAACACATCCAGTAGTTCGACAACATCTTGAGTAAATCCAATGCCAAGTACAAGCAGCGACATGATCAACATTGGGTGCCACACAAGTTCCAGGTGGGTGACCAAGTTTGGTTTCATTTTCAGAAAAAAACGCTTAATCGAAGCTCATCAAAATCTTAGACCACTCTGATATAGGCCTTACAACATTATCAAGGTTGTCCGAGACAATTCACTTAAGCTTAACATTCCTCCATTCCTTTGCTGAAAACCAATTTTCAATGTGGATCCCCTTCGGCCATACTTTCCACCATTACTGAATACATCTGACATTGTATATCTAATGGGGGAACTCAACGCAATGGGGATCATTGCTTCTTGATGGGGGAGGACTGATTTGGGTGGATATTGGTGGCCACTTTCCTATTCCACTTAGACCCCCACAATTGTTTCTTTAATTTTTCCAGTTTCCCTAATTGTAGCATAGTTTACTATTTTTAGCAATTTTTCGGATCTTGAACTTCTGGAGCTATTTTAAGGCCCTAAAAAATGTTTTTTTGGGTATGAAAGGTTTGGAAAATATGATTCAAAGACTCATTATTTTCTGTTAGCAGTTGTAGTCTTCAGATAGATA
Organism: Pinus albicaulis; assembly: GCA_034641835.2. Lineage (NCBI taxonomy): Eukaryota > Viridiplantae > Streptophyta > Pinopsida > Pinales > Pinaceae > Pinus > Pinus albicaulis. The sequence continues at coordinate 970,343,376 of CM076583.1, read as the reverse complement.
TTTATAATGAGGTATATTGTATGTCAAGCGGAGATAGTATGCCAAAGTTATGACCAAGGGAAATTAATGTACCAATTTACTCTAACGGGGCCCATAGTCTGCCATTTCATCTCCTAAGGTTAGTTTTTTGGATGTTTAGGGTTTTTCATTGTTTCTCAATAATAAATAGGCCTTCGAGCCTCATTGTAACACAATTCATAGGCCTGTAGCTAACACATCTCTTCTCAGAGATAAGCTATCAACGCCCTAGATAAAGTATTTTTATTATTTCTGTAAGCATATTTCAGTCATTTTCTATTAATGAAAAGAAGTTATATTTCTGCTTCATATTTGTATTTATGGTTATAATTGTGTTCTGCTGCATTCCTGCATAAATATGGATTAGTGGTATCATGGCAGTATACTCTCTCTGGGTTTCTTTGCATGTCCCCAAGGAGATCAGGGTATAGGGATCTAGGGCTCGGTCTGGTTGAACCCTTGCAAGATCAAACTCGCAAACCCCGACGACCTCGCATGCCATAAGAAAATAAAGATGAGGGAGCAGAAGATCCTATCAAAATATTTCTCGAGGAGGCTCTTGAGAAACAAAGGATCGCGATGATGGAGAACTTTACCCATATCCTTCAACGACTACCCACCTATGGCACATCTACATCCAGCAGCAACTCCAGAGGTGCCACTCCCTTCAAGGTACATGTAAAATTTTACATTCAGGTATTTGAAGGCCAGATAGATGCCGATGCCATTGATAGATGGTTGAATTTTCTAGAAGGGTATTTCTCATGCCATGATTTCTCCGACCGAGAAGAGATTACTTTTTCACTCCTCAAAACCGCCCCCCATGACAAAAGATTGGTGGGAAACCTACTATGAGAAAAAAGAAGTGAGGGAACCCTCTTTATTCTTGGTTGCATTGACTTGAAATTCATTCCAAGATGACATCAAGGAACAATATTACCCTGTGGGGAGCTATGAGGACAAGTACATTCAGTGGACCATGTTGCGACAACAAACGGATCAAGATGTGCACGAGTTGATGAATTTGTTCCATACCATGCTCACAAAGTTGGGTATTAAAGATTCAGAGAGATATTGTGTTCTCAAATACTGGATTTGTTTGCACAGATACATTCAGGATTAAATGGAGTTCCATAGCATTACCTCGCTTACAATGGAATATCAATATACCGCCAAGATCGAGCATAAATTTAAGAATAATAAGTGAGACTTTGGATCCGCGAATCCAAAGTGAGGGAATGGTGCACCCGAAATGCAAAAAAAGGGGCAAATCCAAAGAGGGGCGAATCAGAACGACACCAAACAGCCAAAGAAAGACACAGGGAAGTGGTGTGAATTTCATAATAGCCCCACTAACAACACAAGCGAGTTTTGGACCAAATAGTCACTAGTGGATAAATTGAAGGCATCTGAATCAAATGCATGTTCTGGTTCTGAGTCAGAACTAAACAAGGGGAATGAAAAAGGGAAGAAAAACATTGATGCAGAACCCAGCGCCACTGTTTCCACCACCAAGATCCAGAAGGAGGAACCTGAATATCTAGAGGAGGGGGAGCACCTCTTCCATTCCCAAATGTGGGTGAAGGGTTCTCCACTACAATTCCTTGTCGATAGTGGAAGCCAAAAGAACCTCATTTTAGAAAAGGTCATGAAGAGGCTCATCCTACATACCACAACATACCCGTAGTTGTATACCATTGGATGGCTTCACCAAGGAAGAGATCTCTGTGTCCACCAGTAGTGCCCCCTTCTATACAACATCAAGCCATTCATGTATGAGGTATTGTGTGATGTTTCTCCTCTTGACATGTCCTATGTATTATTAGATGAGCCATACTTGTGGAAGCTACATGTAGTGTATGAGTGTTAGGTCCCTATATTACTAGTATATTCCCTTATTGTTGTTAGTGTAACCCCCTTATTGTTATTGCTGTACCCTTGTAACCCCAATATTGTTATTATTGTGCCCTTACATTATTATTGTTAGGTCGGCTAGGATTATATTGTGATCCCATGGACTCCTATATATAGAAGGAGGTTTTGTCATTTGTATCATCTAAGAATTTTTCATTTATGTAATGTATTGGAGGTTTCCCCCTCAAAGTGCCTGATTTATAAGGCGTTGACCCCTTTGTCCTTCTATTTTTGGAGCTGGTTTCATAACATTTGGTATTAGAGATTTGGATTCTAGTGTTTCGATGCTCCAAATAGGTCATCGTGTCATTTTCACTATAAATTTTTTCTACAAAGCTTTAGAAATTGAAATTCTTATAGAGCAAATCCGAAATTCTAAGGAACGTCATGTAAAAATTTCAGATCTCGGTTCGCAATATTGTCAGAGATATGATCTCTAGAAGTGAGGGTTTTTTCAGGCTCTCGAATTTCGCCTAAAATAGGTCATCGTGGAAGTTTCTCTATAACATTTTTTCTACTAAGTTTCAGAAGCTTAAATTTTTATAGAGTGAATCTGAAATCCTAAGGAACATCGTGTAAAATTTTCATATCTTGGTTCACAATAGTTGTGGAGATATGATTTGTGGAAGTTAGGTTTTTTTTCAGGATCCCGAATTTCATCTCAAATAGGTGACCGTGGGAAAATCATCATAACTCTCTCTCTGAGCATTGGATTGGAATTCTATAAAAAGAAGATGCAAGTACATGGAATGTGGTTTCTTGTGTATCAATTTCGAAGCCAAAATAAGAAATGGTGACATGTGGCATGTCGTACAGGTTTGCTCTACTGAAGTAGTCCATAGTTAGGCCATTGTGGGAGACTCGGCATAACTTTTCCTTGAAGAATCCAAATCAGGTCAAACCTGTGGAATTTGAAATAATTCCCCCTAAAAATAATTCAACACTGATTAAGCCTTTATAAGGCTCTACTATGACTCATGAAGACGAAGAACAACAACATGACATGTCAAAATTACAAGAGCAAGTGCACCAAATTTCACTCTCGCAAAGTGCAACAAAAGATGAAATGGAGGCTAAGATGGATGGTTTGAAGAAAGGCATGGAAGTTAAGATGGATGGCATGGAAACTAAGATGGATGGCATGGAAGTTGGCATGGAAGCTAAGATGGATTACATGAAAGACAACATGGAAAACATGAAGAATGATCTAAAAGCAGACATGGAAGTTTTGACAAATTTGATACAAGAAATGTTTCCTAATGGCGAAAAGATAGTAGAGGAAACTCATGATGAGAAAAAAATAAATGTTAATCGTGATTTTATAAACTCTAATGTTGGATGTAAGAACCACCATATTCCAAAGATGGATATGAGGAAGTTTGATGGCAAGGATTTCGTAACATGGATACTATAGATGGAACAATATTTTGATCTCAATAATGTGCAAAAGACACAAAAGGTACGCATTCCAACTTTGCATTTAGAGAAAAATACATTTGTATGGTATTGATGGTTTTGCTTCCATAAAAAAAATTTCACTTGGTCAATTTTTATAGAGGAAATGATAACACATTATGAGGATACAAAGAACCTCATTTTAGCAGAGGTCGTGAAGAGGCTCGGCTTACCAACCACAACACACCAGAAGTTGTATACCTTTGGGTGGCTTCACCAAGGAAGAGATCTCTATGTCCACCAGTAGTGCCCCCATAGGTACAACATCAAGAAATTCACGGATGAGGTATTGTGTGATGTTTCTCCTTTTGATGTGTCTAATGTATTATTAGACGAACCATACCTATGGAAGCTACATGTTGTGTATGAGTCTAGGCCTTGTGTTGTTATTATTACTTTGGGAAATAAGTTGTATAAGATACCGGAGGTAGTACCGCCTCTCGCCATCTCCTTGATTACTGTTGCAAACAAACATTGTAACATTATTTCCCAAATGAGGAAATTCATTTTCATTATAGTTCACCCATAAGGAAAGAAGAAGATTGTGGTCACAACCTCCAAAAAAGAATCCCCTACATGAGAGAAGCAGATTGACAAAGTCGTGGAGGAATACAAGGAAATTTTCTCCTCACCCGTAGAGGTTCCTCTACATTTTCAAGTCAAGCACTCCATTGATATAACCCAAGTGCGCCGCTACATGATGTTGCCATACCTCATGTGACCACACATACATAATCCACACATGTACTGTCTGAGGCTGATAAATCAAGAAGTTTTATTAAATGCATCCAGCCAGTACACAACATCTTTGAAAAATTTAATGCCATGTACAAGTAGCGACATGATCAACATCGACTGCCACACAAGCTCCAAGTGGGCTACCAAGTTTGGTTGCATTTGCCAAAATAACCCCTAACCGAATCTCATGAGAAGCTAAAACAACTTTGATACGAGCCTTACAACATTATCAAGGTTGTAGGAGGCAATTCATTTAAGTTCAGCATTGCCCCATTCCTTGGCCAAAAACTGGTGTTCAATGTGGATTGCCTTCGGCCATACTTTCCACCATTATTGGAGACATTCGACATTGCAGATCTCATGGGGGAACTCAAGGCAATGCGGAAAATTTATTCCTAAGGGGGTATGAATGATCCAGGTGGATATTGGTTGCCACTCGCGTATTCCACTTGGATCCTCACCATTATTTCTTTCATTTTTTCATTTTTTTTAATTGTAGCACAATTTACTATTTTTAGTAGTTTTTCAGGTCCTGAATTTCCAGAGTCGTTTTGTGGCCCTAAACGACATTTTTTGGGCATGAAAGTTATATAGAATACAAGTCATATAATCAATATTCACTATTAGCAGTTTCAATCCTCGGATAGATCTTTATAACGAAGTATCATTTGCATCAAAAGATAATAGTATGCCAAAGTTACGACCCCGAGAAATTGATGTACCAATTTACCCCGATGGGGCCCATAGTCCGGTGTTTCATCTCCTAGGGTTACATTTTTGGATATTTATTGTTTTCTATTGTTTCTAAATAATGAATAGGCCTTCGAGCCTCATTGTAGCACATTTCAGAGGTCTGTAGCCTACACATCTCTTCTCAGAGATAATTTTTCAATGCCCTAGCTAGCTTATTTTCATTTTGTGACTAAGCATATTTTGGTCATTTGATATTAATGAAATGAAGCTATATTTCCACTACATCTTTGTATTTATGGTTATATTTGTATTCTATTGCATTGCTGCATAAAATCTGGATCATGGCTCCACTTTCAATACAAACCAATCAATCACATGCTCAACATTCTTTACATATCTTTTAAGTAATGAAACATGGGAAACATCACGAAATTTCACTCTCAGAGGCAATGCAAGTCTGTAGGCCACTAGTCCAATCCTTTCAAGGATCTTTAAAGACCTAAAATACCAAGGTGTGAACTTGACACATGACCCAAACCTAAAGGAGATATTCTTGGGCTTGAACCATACATAAACATGCTCCCTTACTTGAAACTCCTAAAATTCCCTGTGTTGATATGCATATCTCTTTTGTCTATCATGTGTTTCCTTTAGATTTTTCTTGATAACCTGCATTTCCTATTACATCTCTGCCAACATATTTGGTCCTATAATTACCATGTTCACTAGATCACTCCAACTAATGGGACTATTAAACTATTCCCATAGAGTGACTCAAATAGAATCATCCTCAGTGACTCCTCATAACCATTATTTTAAGCATACTCCACTAGTGGAAGATACTCCTCTCACCTCCTCTATTGGTGCATTCAATACATCCTACATATCCTTGAGTATCTTGTTGACCATCTTTATATGTCCATATATCTACAGATGATAAGTTGTATTGAAGGCCAACTTTGTACTGAAACCTGCAAACAATTCCTTCCAAAACCTGTGTAACACCCCTCATGAAAATTCCATGTAATAAAGTTTAATAAAGGAAAAAATATCAACCACAATTGATGGGGCACTTATTCCAAGTTGAGCACTAGAAGAAATATCCTAGTGGGTGTTCATTTGGTTTATTATGGCTAAGGAAATTGGCAAAGGCAGAGGCAAAGGAAAATTGTCATTTTTGTCACATTTATTTATGAAAATAATGGAAATTAGGAGAAAGGGGAGATGAAGGGTCACAGGTTGCATGTGAGGAGGAAAATGAAGGAAAATAATGGAAAACAAGGAAATTGGAGGACTAAATAAAGGGAAATAATGGAAAATGAAGAAAATAGAGGACTAAATGAAGGAAAATAATGAAAACTGAAGAAAATAGACAACTAGTTGATAAAAATGCTTCTAAGGAACAATTGGTACCTTTTTCTAGTTCATTTTTGGAGCTATCTCATTATTCTCTCTCTCTCTCTCTCACTCTTCGACACTTAGAGTTTCTTGGATAAGTTTTACATTGGATCAAGAAGGGAAAAGGAGGAAAGATGAAGGAGGGATCGGGAAAGGATGAGGAGGATCGAGCAACTATAACATGATTCCTTTCAAGTATTGATTTGCATGTGTCATTTTCTTTCTATATTTGGTATGCATGGTGTTGCATGTGGTTATTTTCTATCATGGCATGGGTTTTCCAGGTGTGACATTGTCTTTATCCTAGCCCTGCCATTACTGGATAGCCTTAATGAGATGGGTTCTCATGCTTTGGCTGACTTCGACTGTCGGATGGATTCGAAGCTTAGTGAGGTGATCTATCAAAAGGAAAAGTGAAGATTATGTGCATTGGTGGGCCAAGGAATCCTTACTGGTGAATGGTGGGATATATTATAAATCCAAGAGGTGGATTTCTCTCTGTTGGGCCTAGTAGTCCTGGTATGGGATGTATGGTATATCTTGGAGTGTGGGTATTGGTGTAGGACCTTGTGATCGATGGATTAGGTTGTGGATTATGGTAAAGCCTCAGAGACTAGGAGGCAGTAAAATTCCTCACGTTTTAGGTGGAGAAATTCGATAGCATCCATAATTTTTTGGTACTTTTGGTTGGGTATGATTCCCACATTCATGCTTGGAATATGGAATGGGAGTGATTGGATGAAGAAATATTTGGCTCAACCAATCTATGGTTGGGTGGAATGTGGTAGTCCGATCCTCGGTTGGTTTTTACATTCATTAGTGAGAAGTTAATTTCCTTGGCATTTGATGTGTAAATATATTGGCTTATATGTGGATCCTATGGCTAATGTATCTCTGATATTTATGTTTGTTATGAGCATGTGTTATGACAATGATGATGTATGGCTCTCCTCATGCTTTTATTTTTAAATATATAAACAAGTATCTATGACCTAATAGATGATACTACAACTAATGATGTAAGGGAAAAATGCTTCTAAGCGATTCTCAGATAAGTATGAGACCTTTATACTCATAGTTTTTATTCAAACTTGTAGATTACATATTGCAACATGTTTGACGAAATTCCTATCTTAGCTAGTAGGGGTCTAGTCAAGTTCATATTCCATTCTTTTATTTTGCACCATTGTTTCACTGCTATATTTCATGTCTAAGTTTTCATTGAATTATGGGCAGTGAGTTGGGCTCTAGGCCTGAAAATTTTGCTCAAATCTCGAGGACGCTAGCACATTTTTCTGGGGAAAATTCCCTGGACACATGCTTTCATATGTTGTGGGAGCATCCAAACCTTCCTAGACACACCCATGCCTATAGTGTGGGAGTGTCCAAGGTTTTGAAGTCCTAAAACCTTAGTGGGACCTATGGTTTATATGCCTCAATAGTGGGGTTTTCTTCTGGGAGTCATGTTGCTGATGCAGAAGGTCTCTGTGATGTGTTTCTGTTGATTCCACTTCGTTAATGCCATCTAGGAGGTTGAATATAATCATAGTAACTCTTTGTCGCACATTTACCCATGTTGGCAGGTTACTTGGTTATATGTGGGATGAGGGTGTTTCATAGTGGTATTAGAGCATGGTTCACCCCTTGGGTGTGTGATGGTAATGCATTCATATTGTTTTCATGTGTGTTTTAATCCTGGTGGTCTATATGCTTGTTGCAGATGCATGGTGTCGATCATGGTTGTGGCGATCTCGCCATGTGAAAGACGATGTCATTTTTGTGAATTGTGTTGTCATGAGTGTATGGTTGGTTATGGATTTATATGTATGCTAGTGCTTACATGTTGTAATATGTTGTTACCTGTATCATCATTGTATGCTTGGTTACATGTTGTTACATGTTTTCATGGGTATTTTATGTTTATACTTGGTTATATGTCCTTATGCATGTGTATTGTCTGAGTTACGCTTATGCATTGTCCATGCTTATGATTGTGTATTGTCCAAGTACATTGGTATGGTTGATGTTTTCATGCATGACATCATAGCATATGTAGCGATATGGTCGTGAATTTATGACTGGACTCTAGCTATAATGATGTTTATGGGTTGGCACACTTAGTTGTTATATGTATATATGATGTTATGATTATTTTTGTACATGTATTACAAAGATTTGAATGATCTTGCAGATGAGGTAACCTCCAAAAATTATACTAAGGTACATTGGTTTATTATTGTTTTTTTTAGATGACATATTATGCTTTATAGGAAAGATATCAAAATGAATAGCAAGATGGAAGACTACAAAGACTCTTCCTATGAATCATATGAGGAGTGTGGTGGGAAATCTTCTGATTTGGAAAACAAATTAAGAATATTGAAAGAAGAAAAAAGGAGTTGTAAGGTAGACAATGACAAGATCATACAGGAACAAGAGAAACAAGCAGAACTTAATGCAATACTTCTTTAGAGGTTTTCAAAATTGCAACAATGAGGGCCACTTCATGTTAGCCATGGGAAGGAGGAGAAAACTAATGGGTATATGGAAGTAGGTATCCTAGTAGACACATGTTGGATAGAGTTGACACAATGAGAGATGGCAGGCTATTGGATACTCCAGATAGGAGGGGTGATGAATACATATACTATTCTAGATCTATCTCAAATATACATCATGACTGTCATCGTTATCATCCTTATAGGAGGAGTGATAGGGGATACTTGCCATATGAGTTTAAGTAAGCAATGACATCAAATTTTGATGGATATTTGAAGAAACTGAAAGATGCATAAGATTGGATACTTGGGATGGACATGTTCTTTGAGTTGCATGAGTACACAGATAAGATGAAGTCCATAATTTCTATATTTAGCCTAAAACTTAAGGTAAAAATTTGGTGGGAATTTTTTAATCAGGTAAGAGACATCAAGATAAAGGACTTGAGTTGGCATGAGTACAAGAGGATTTTCAAGAAGAAGTGCTTGTCAGAAAGGTACTACGATGGTAAGGAAAAATAATTTTGGTAGCTAAAAATAGCGTCAATGATAGATGAAGAGTACACGACTAAGTTATTGGAGCTATTGAGGTATGTACCATATATTAAAGATGAGAAGGCTAAAGTTCAACAATTTTCCAGTGGTCTTCCATTAGCATTTAGAGATCAGATTGAGTATGATGAGCCTCACTCACTTGAGAAAGTTATTGGGAAATTAAAGCATTTATATTAATATTCAAAGCGCATGAATGAATCACAACAATGATGGAAAGTGAAAGACAAAGGTAAAGGTAAATTGTAGTCGAAAAGAGAAAGGCCTCAAAATACAGAGGAGAAGGAAAATGTGGCATCGAAAAATAAGTTTAATGTAGATAGATAGGGACATGGATCACGGTTTCATAGAGGTAATGGTAATGTACAGTTGGAGTGTTAGACATGTTGTGAGGAACACCTTAGGAGAGATTTTTCGTAGAATCATAGTGGTAAGCCTCATATATATAGTGCACAAGAGGCACAGAATTTTGGGGATGTTGGGTAGATAATTCCTCAGTCATGGACAAAAGTAGGAAAAGCACCAGTAATCTATCATTAAGATGGATGGTAAGATTTGTGATCAAGTTATTTATATTTTTATTGAACCTCGATCTAATTATACCTATATTAGTCCCGAATTAGTGGATAATTGTGGCTTTAATAAATAAATGCATCCAAAATCTTGGTTAGTGTAGTTTGCTGCAGGTACAAAGAAAAGATTTGACCATTGGGTAAGAGCTTGTGCACTTGAACATATTTACATTGGGATCATATAGCATGATATTGGGTATGGAATGGCTATACCTTCACAGGACCAAGGTGGATTGTTATGAAAAATCCATTGAGTGCTTGGATGACAATGGGGAACAAAGAGTCTTACAGGGAAAGAGGAAAACCACATCAGTTAGGATGGTGACAATTATGCGGCTAAGTTTAGTCGTAGGAAATAATGTGTGTTGTTCGCAGTACATATTTGTAGTGATAAAGGTAGGGAAGTTGAGGATGCAGAATATATAAATAGCTACCCAATTCTACAACAGTTTCAAAATGTATTACCTGCAGATATTTCATAGTTTCCACCTCACAAAGAGGCAGATTTTTCTATTGAGTTGGTACCAGGGACAACTCCAACATCATAAGCACGTTATAGGATGAGCACACTTGAGTCTGTATAATTAAAGTTACAGCTAAAAGAGATGCTTGACAAAGGATACATTAGGTCAAGTGTATCACCATGGGGCGCATTGGTATTGCTTGTTAAGAAGAAGGTTGGTACTCTCAGATTATGCATTGACTACAGGCAGTTAAACAAAGTGACCAGCAAGAACAAACATCAATTTCCAATGATTGATGATTTGTTTAATCAGTTGAAGGGAGCAGCAGTGTTCTGTAATATCGACTTGAGATCAAGATACCATTAGATACGCATCAAAGAAGATGACCTCTACAATACTTCGTTCAGGACTAGGTATGGGAATTACGAGTTTGTTGTAGTTGCATTCAGTTTGACTAATTCTATAGCCATATTTATGTGATTGATGAATAATGTGTCACATCCTTATTTGGAAACATTTTTTATTATGTTTATTGATGAGATATTGGTATATTAAAAAAATTAGGAATATCATGTCGAGCATTTGGTAGTAGTTTTGAGATTGTTGAGAGAGCATTAGTTGTATGCTAAGCTCAGTAAATGCATTTTATTCCAGACTAAGGTAAATTACTTGGGACATGTTTTCTCCAAGGACGGAATTGGAGTAGATTGAGAAAATATAAGGTCCATCATGGGGTGGGTAGCTCCTATTAATTTAAATGAGGTGAGATCCTTCATGGGATTAGCAGGTTATTAAAGGAGGTTCATGAGGAACTTATCATAGATTGATTTTCCTATTACATCATTGAAAAGGAAAGGTAAGAATATTGAATGGAAAAAGGAATGTGAGGCCAGTTTTGAGCAAACTTAAGCAGTTGTTGACACATGCTCGAGTATTAAATATTGCATATTTAGACAAGGAGTTTGTAGTATGTACAAATGCATGAAAGAGAGGACTGAGTGGGGTTCCTATGAAGGATGGACATGTGGTATCCTATGAGTCATGAAAACAAAATGAGCATGAGCATAACTGCCCGACGCATGATCTTGAGCTATCAGTGATCATACATGCATTGAAGATGTTGAGGAACTCTCTTCTTGGAAGGAGGTTTGTACTAATGAGTGATAATATTGGGTTGAGGTACTTGTTTCACTAGTTAGATATGAATGCCAAGAAAGCTAGATGGTTGGCCATGATGAGTGAGTTTGACTTTGAGATCAGGTACATTAAATAAAAGGAGAACTGAGTCACATATTCTCTTAGAATTTGGGTACAAGTGAAATAGAAGTTATGATCTCCTATGGGATGGAGTTACATGATAGGATCTTGTAGGAAGGTCGAAAAAATGACTCGTATATCGATATTTTGCACATCTTGCAGCAAAGTACTTGTACACGTAGAAGTAGTGGTAAAGGTACAGGTGTAGGTGTACAATATGTGGATTACCATCTCACAGCATATGGCTTGGTAAGTTTTAGAGATAGGATATATGTGTGAGACAACAGTGAGCTAAAGAAGGTTTTCTTGAGGAATTTTCATGAAAAACCATATTTAGGTCATCTAGGCTATCAAAAGACACTAACTCCAGTGAAGAGGTTTTATTATTGTCAGAATATAAGGAAGGATGTGTTAGCGTTTATGGCTAGATATTTGGATTTTCAAATGTTTAAGTTAGAATGTAGGCATCTAGGTGGACTACTACAGCCAATTATGATTCGAGATAGGAAATGGAAGGTCATTTCCATGGATTTCATGACAATATTTCCCAGGATAGCTATAAAACATGACTCCATCATGGTTGTTGTGGATAGGTTGACAAAGGTTGTGCACTTCATTCCAGTGAAGACAACATACTCAGGTAGTAATGTGGCACATGTTTCATCATATATGTGGTCAGATTGCATGGTGTTAAAGAGAATATTTTGTCAGATAGGGATGCAAATTTCACTTCTAGGGTTTGGAAGGAGTTGTTTTCAATTTTGGTCACTGAGTTGGCTTTCAACACAACTTATCATCTGTAGATAGATGGACAGAGTTAGAGGGTCAATAGGATATTGGAGGATATGTTGAGGATGTATGTGATGCGTCATAAATGGAACTGGGAATAGTATATTCCACTAGTCGAGTTCACCTACAACAATGGGTATCAAGAATCCTTGAAGATGAGTTTGTTTGAGGAATTTTATGGGTGGAGTTGCAATACCCCCAATAGTTGGAGTGATCTGGTTAAATGAGTATTGATTGGACTAGACATGTTGGAAGAAATGGAACAAGAAATTTTGATCTAGATTTATGCAGGAATACAATGAAATAGAAAAATACATGTAAACACAAAGATGCAGCAGAAATAAAACTTCATTTCATTAATATAAATGTAAAAAAATATTTATAGACAGAATGAAAAATAAACTAGCTACGGCGTTCGTAGCTTATCTCTAAGAAGAGATGTAGCGGCTATAGGCCTCTAAACTATGTTATAATGACGATAAAGGGCCTTTTTATTATTGAAAAATTAGATAAATCCCTAAAAAACTAAAACCCTAACTCGAGGAGATGTAAGACCTAGAGCTTGTGGACCCCGTTGGGGTTAGTTGGGCAGCTAACTTCTCGGGGTCATAACTTGGTCATATTACCATCGTCTAACGAGTATCATACCTCGTTAGAAAGATATATCAGAGGGCTACAAATTCTATCACAAGTTCTCTAGAATCACCAAATGTATTAGACCAAGGGATTGTCGAATAATGAGCTCAAAGCCATTGTCCCCTACTACCTTTGTGATTATTTATGGCCCATATCGGAGTGGGCGAAGCTTGCAGTGGGGCCTAGCGAGGTGCTCCTTTTGCAAATGTAGCTAAATGTTTTCACCCACTTGGAAGTTGTGTGGCAGTCGATATTGATCATGTCGTTTCTTGTATTTGGTAATGGATTTCTCTAAGATGTCATGGACCTACTAGCATATGCATTGGATGCGTTCAATAAATATGGTTGCTTTATCATCCTCAAACAATACATGTGTGGATTCTTTCTGTGTGGTCGCATGAGGTATGGCGACATCAGACATCGGTGTGCCTGGGGTTAGATCAATGGAGTGCTTGACCTGACAGTGTAGAGGAACCTCTGTGGGTGAGGAAAAAATTTCCTTGTATCCCTCCATGTATTTTTCCATCTGTTTTTGTCGCACTAGGGCGACCTTTTTGGAGGCTGTGGCCACAATATTCTTCTTTCCCTATGGGAAAATCGTAATGAAAACAAATCTCATGGTTTGGGAAATAATATTACTGTATTGTTTTGAAGTACTCAAAGTGATGGTGTCCAAATGTGGCCTAGAATCATACACATCATGTTGCTTGCACAAGTATGATTGGCCTAATAGTACATAAAACACGCCAAGAGGAGAAAGATCCCACAATACCTCATCCGTGAAGGGCTTGATGATATACGAAAGGCAGCACTATTGGAGGATGCATATATATTTTCCTTGGTGAAGCCACCTAATGGTATATTTTTGTGGGTGTGTTATGGTCAGTAGGCTGAGCGGATTCATGACCTCTGCTGAAATGAGGTTCTTTTGGCTTCTGCTATCGACAAGTAATTGTAGTGGACAAGCGTTCAACCACATCTGGGAATGGAAGAGGCATTCCCCCTCCTCTGTATCCTTGGTATCCTCCCTCTGGAGCCTGCTGATGGTAATGGTGGCAATGGGTTCTACATCAAGGATTTGTTTCCATTTGTCATTCCCCTTTTCTAGTTTTGACTCAGAATCAGAACATCCATGTAATTCAAACGCCTTCAGTTCGACCACTAGGGACTGTTTAGCTCCACACTGGCTTGGGTTGTGAGTGGAGCTATTATGAAATTCAAAGCACTTCCCCATGTCCTTCATTAGCTTTTTGGTGTTGTTATAAGTTTCATGGATTTGGCTTTGCCCTTTTTCTACGGTTCGGGGGTGCCTTTCCTTAGCTTCGGATTGACGGATCCAAAGTCTTGCCTCTTCTAGTTAAATTTATGCTCAATAATGGCAGCACATCGATATGTTGTGCCAAGCGATGTAATGTCAAGGAAATCCATTTCCTCCTAAATGTATCTGTGAAAACAACCGTGGTACTTGAGCACCAAATGTTTCTCTAAATATTTAATACCCAACTTTGTTCCCAGGTTATGGAACAAATTCATGAGCTCGTGCACATCTTGATACCTTTCTTTCTGCAGCGTGTTGCATTGGATACACTTGTCCTCCTATCTCCCCATGGGGTAATGTTGTTCCTTGATTCCATCTCGGAAATAATTCCAAGTGGGTGCGGCCAAGAATAGATAGGGTTCCCTCTCTTCCTTTTTCTCATAGTACATTTCCCATGAGTCTTCGACATGGGGCATGACTTTGAGGAGTGCAAAAGTAATCTTTACTTGGTCAGAGAAATCATGAACTAATAAATACCCTTCAAGCAAATTCAACCATCTATCTATGATGTTTTCATCTATCTAACCTTCAAATACAAGAATGTCGAGGTTGACTTGTACCTTGAAAGGAGTGGCACCTTTAGATTGGCTGCTGGATGTAGATGCGTCAGCGGTGGGCAGTTGTTGAAGGATCTAGGAAAAGTTATCCATCATCACATTCCTTTGTTTCTTGAGGGCCTCCTCAAGGAATATTTTTATCAGATCTCTTGCTCCCTCATATTTCTTTTATTTCCCATGGGCAGTTGTGGGGGTTTGCAAGGCTAATATTGCAAAGGCTCAACCATATCAAGCCCTAACTCCTTATATATTGACCTATTTGGGGACACAGAAAGAAAAATCGAGAAATAGAAGACAACTCTCATACCACTAATCCGAATTTATGGAGGAAAACAATGAAATACAGAAATACACATAAACACAGAGATTCAACATAAATAAAACTTTATTTCATTAATACAACTACTGAAAAATATTTACAGAGACAATGGAAGATAAAATAGCTAGGGCGCTGGTAGCTTATCTCTGAGAAGAGATGTGGCATCTAAAGACCTATGAATTGTGTTACGATGACAATAAAGGGCCTTTCTATTATTGAATAATTATAGAAAACAATAAAAAACCAAATCCCTAACTCGAGGAGATGTAACACCAACATTTTATGGGCCTCATTGTGGTTAGTTGGGTAGCCAACTTCCGAGGGTCGTAACTTGGTCATATTATCTTTGTTTGATGCGTATGATACCTCGTTGGAAATATAACTCCTAGGACTACAACTCGTGTCATGATTTATTTGAAATAACTCCAAAAATAATTCCTAAAAAACATTTTTTTGGTCCTCAAAATGGCTCCAAATCTTCAAGACTTGAAAAAATACTAAAAATAGTAAATAAGAAAAATGATGAAACTGACTATGTGGAATAGGTAGGTGGCCATGAATATCGACCTAGATAAAATTAAGGTAATAGAGAAGAATTTGAAAATGGGTAGGATAAGGAGAAGAGTTATGCATACCAGAACATGTTTTTTAAGGAGTTTCAGGTTGGGGAAGAAGTGTACTTGCGCATCAAGTCCAAGAAGAGCTCCATGCAGATGAGATCATGAGCCAAGCTGGCACCCCAGTGTTTTGGACCTTTCAAAATTATTGAGAGGATCAGACCAGTGGCCTATCGACTTTCACTGCCTTCCACAATGAAATTCCATGATATTTTTTACATATCATTTCTTAACAAGTATGTTAAAGATGTTGATCATGTGATTGACTAGTTTGTATTACAGGTGGAGGAAAATGGAGAATTCGAGTTGAAGCCTGAGTGTATATTGTAGAGAAAGGTGCTCATGATTCGGAATCAAAAAATAGAGGAACTTAAAGTTCAATGGAATCACTTTGGTCCTAATGAATCTACATGGGAGATGGCAGATTAAATGCAAGTTATGTATCCTTCCTTGTTTTCCGTTTGAGGCAAAGCAGTTTTGGTATGATGTTTGGTATATGTTTTGGAATATTTTTTGGTGTCGTGTTTTGATATATATGCATATGTATATGGATGTGAAAAGCACCATGAGCTATGTTATAAATCTCCAATAAGTAGTATGGGTGTCATGTCATTATAGTAGTCATGTTTGTTTGCTTTCAGGAGGGTGATCATTGTAAATACTACATCGAGCTTTGCTATAAAGCTCCATGGGTAATATGTTTACTTTTCAGTGGATTTTCTAACATATATGTGGTTTAAAACCAAGGACAATGTCCCCCAAGGGGGAGGGTTCTGTAACAAGCCTGGTGAAAATTCCATGTAATAAATGTTAATATAGGAAAAAATAATAACCACAATTCATGGCACACTTATTCTAATATGAATGTTGGGGAAAACATCCTAGTTGGTGTTCATTTGGTTTATTATGTCTAAGGAAACTGGAAAAGGAAAAGGAAAATTCTTTGGAAAGGAAAAGGATTTGGAAAGGAAAATTGACATTTTTGGCACATTTATTTATGAAAAAAATGGAAATTAGGAGAAAAGAGAGGTGAAAGGTCACCTGTTGTATGTGAGGAGGAAGATGAAGAAAATAGAGGCCTAGTTCATAAAATCAGTTTTGAGGATCAGTTGGTACCTTTTTTCAGTTCAATTTTGGAGCTCTCTCATTATTCTCTCTCTCACACACACTCTTGGAATCTTCAAGTTTCTTGGAGCACTTTTCCATTGGATCAAGAAAGGAAAAGAAGGCAAGTGGAAGGAAGGAGAAAGAAAGGAAGAGAAAGATTAAACGTCTATAATAGGATTCTTTGCAGGTATTGATTTTTATGTGTGATTTTCTTGCTAGATTTGGCATGCATGGTATTGCATGTGGTTATTTTCTATCATGGAATGGGTTTTTTAAGTGTGACAGTGTCTTCAACCTAGCCTTGCCATTTCTAGATAGCCTTGATGAGATGGTTTCTCATGCTTTGATTGAGCTAGACTGTCTGATGGTTTCAAAGCTGAGTGAGGTGGATCTCTGAAAGGAAAAAAACATGGCCTAGTGATCCTTGAAAGAAACCGTGGATGATGGTAAAGCCACTAGCCTAGTGACTGTTGAACCGAACTATGGGTTACGGTAAATTTCGGATTGTGTGCCTCAGTGGGCCTAGGAATCCTTGTTGGTGAATGGAAGGATATATGGTAAATCCAAGAGGTGTATTGCTCTTCGTTTGGCTTAGTAGTATTGGGATAGGATGTACAATAAATCCTCAGTGTCGGGACTAGTGATCCTTAGGTCAAACTCTAGTTTATGGTAAAACCTATGGTACTAAGGAGTAGTAAAACCCCTCATGGTGTAGGTAGATAACTTCATTAGCATCCATGATTTCTTGATTCTTTTGGTTGGTTATCATTCCCAAATTAATTCTTTTTTGGTTCTTTTGGTTGGTTATGAGTCGCGCATTCATGCTTGGAATATTACACAAGGGTGATTGGCTGAAGAGAGATTCAACTCAACCAATCTATGGTCGGGTGGAACATGGTAGTCCCATCCCTGGTAGTTTTTTACATTCATTAATGAGAAGTTCATTTCCTTGGAATTTGATGCGTAAATTTATTGGTTTATAGGTGGATCCTATGGTTGATGTATCCCAGATATTTATGTTATTATTTTGCTGGTTATGAGCATTTATTCTAACAGTGACCATGATGTATGGCTCTCATGTTTTTATTTGTAAATGGATAAACAATGTATCTATGAACTAATAGATGATACTATAAATAATTATGTAAGCGAGAAATTATTCTTAATGATTATGAGATAACTATGATACCCCTATGTTCATATGGTTTATTTAAACTTGTAGATTACATAATTGCAACATGTTTGATGAAATTCCTATCATGGCTAGTAGGGGTCCAGTCAAGTCCTTATTCCAGTATTTTTTTTGGCACCATTTTTTTGCTTTTATATTTAATGTGTGAGCTTGTCATCAAATTTTGAGCATTGACCTAGGCTCTGGATCTAAAAAAGTGGCTCAAATATCGGGGACGCTAGCATAGGTATATGGGAGAAGGTCCTTGGATGCATGCTTGCATATGTTGTGGGAGCGTTGAGAGCCTCCCAGATGCACCCATGCCTGTATTGTTGGAGCATCCTAGGGCTTGAAGGCCTAAAAAATCAGTGGGACCTGTTAGTGTCAGTCAATTTTTCCTGTCACCAGTGATCAAATGTGCTCTTTCAAATTTTTTGTTAGGGTGTCAAGTCAAATTTATGGTTTCAATAGGTCTTCAAATAAATATTTAAATCACTGGCTAGTGGTGTCTAGGTCTACTACTACTCCATTCAAAAAAAAATATTTGTGTTTGTCATTTTCATCTCTCATTTGTATGAGTCATCACTCCAATGTAATATTTTTCATCTTAGTCATACCACCATGGTCCTCATTCAACTCAGTGCCGCCATTAGGTCATTAGGGTTTAAGTCACCAAAATATGTCATTTCATTAATAAATATGGCAAATGAAGGATCAGTAATAGTGAATTTTATCAATAAATTTTGTTTCACATGTAATTTTATTTAATTATGATGTAATAAGTTCTAAATATTCCAAAGCTGCACAGTTTTTAAAGAAAAAGTGAAAATCACTTGCTGGCCCACTACACCATAATGAAGAAAAAGACTTCCACAAGCTAAAAAATACCATCAAAATAATTTCCCTCACTCATTACATTGTCAAAGTTCTCTCACTCACCAGAAAAGGCAACCTCAGCACTCTTAGCATCAAAGGATACTCCAAAGAAGTGATTCCAAGCTGCCACGTTGCGCTTTCAGGCAACATGTTGTGTTTTCACCTCTACACTGTGTTTTCACTCCAACTATAAAAAATATTTCTTCGAAGGTTTCAGCAGGGAAATTTAAGTTTTCATCATCAATTTACAAGTAAGTGAAGGGCCTTGACACCTCCTCTAAGCATTTGTTTCCTTGTTTCTATGGTGAAAAACCTCCATTTTTCCCCAGGTTGCATTTTGGTGGGTGAAACCTCATTTTTTAGGTTTGAAAGCTAAAATACCTATCACACTTATATTTTACCCTCCTCACACTTAGAAAAAGTTCCCACAACACTTACACTCCCATACTCTCATTTCCCTAGTTACTACAAGCAAACCCTAGCACCACACTCCTTTTTTGGCAGTTTCTAGGCCTTCGATTATCTAAACATTTCCTAGGCTGATTCCCACACTTATTTCATCCCCATCCACTTCCAAAATCTCCCTAGAGCCCCTACCTACTTCCCTAAATTTTATTTCTCTCATATCCCTTCCCTAACCCCTTCATAACTTCACCTCACTCACTACCACTATTTTTCCCACTAGGGTTTCTGCCTTGCAAACTTTCAAACATGGAGGAAGAAAGGAAAACTTATAACAGGCGATGTCAAGTGTCAAGGTTTGAACCACTCAACACTCATGAGCTGATGTCATCTTCACTTTCCAAGAAATTGTTTCAGAATGTAGGGTGTTTTAGCTTTTGTGAGAAAATTCAATGAGTCAAATACCATGTCAAGTTGACAAGCTTGTTTTCCACTAACCTTAGGAGAGATGAGGTCATAATTGCAGGGGATAACTTCAAAATATCAACTGAGGCCTTAGATACAATATGGGGGTACGAAATAGTGGTAAAAAATGGTTTAATAGCCTAGATTTTGATGTGGAGAACTACAAACCTTTTATCAAAAGTCACTACAAAGATGCCATTAAGAAAGTGTTTCCTTTTGGTCGGCTACTTTATAAGTTTGCTCCATTGATGAGGGCCATTATGAAGTACTTTACATGTGAGGGTATATTTTCTATATTGTACAAGTACCATGTCAGATTTCCCATGCATTTCACTGGGGTAAAACCTCTTAACCTAACCTACTACCTCTACAAGAGCTTGGCTAAAATGTTAGAGAAAGTGCAACATAGAGAAAGTGATCATCAAGCCAACCTTTTTCACCATGCCCTCATCAAATCATCATCTTGCACCATCTTGAAGAAAATAACATCACTTGGGATAGATTCATTCAGTCCCATGTATTTTTTCCCCATGCTAGACAACCTACTAGGCAAGGTACATCATTAGCTACACCATCAACACCATCCAACCAACTGGATATTGGCTCAACTAGCATAATTTCAGTGAAAAGGAAATTTAGGGTTGAGGTTACCAAAACATATCAGAGAGGTAGGAGGCATGTGTTTTCTCCAAATATTGTGGAAGGGGCCAAGCCTACATCAATATAAAATAGATCATCACCATAACATGACACACATTTGCATGATGAGGAGCCTATCCATTTTGACATTGACATGGAAAACTTGGAGGTGAATGAAGAGCATAGATAAGCAGAAAAGGTCATCATGGATAAATATGCTCATATCAGATAATTGAGGGTCATCTTTTCCAAGGCCAACTTCTTGATTTCATTCATAGAGCAGGAGAACATGCAATTGAAGGTAAATTAGCTAATTTTGAGTAGGCATAAAGTTGATGCTAGCAAAGAAGATGTAAAGGGAAAAGAAATAGTCGGTATAGATGATTAAGATGAGCATGAAGTGTAGGCTAGAAGAAAGATCCAAGAACTAGAGGCCTAAAAAGGGTACTTCAGCAACAAAGAGAGGCATTTCCACCAAAGACACAAATGACAGTGGATGAGCTCATACTAGAAGACATTGAGCAAGACAAGGAGTATTAGATTGATAGGGTCAATGGTCATTTTTAAAAACTAATGAAGAGGGATAATTAAAAAAATAACATTCAGAGACACATGGCCATGCACTATTACAAGAGAAATCAGGTGTCTCAAGCAAAAATCAAGCACTTGGAGGCAAAATGCAAAGAAACCCTGATGGAGGAAAAGGAGAAGGGAAAGTTGGATTTTCTAGGTGATTCTTCCCTCATAGCATATAAATTCATCCCAGTGCTTGATGGAGTAATTTTGGAGAAATTTTAGGAAAATTTCAAGAAAATTTGGGAAATTTTGAAGAATTTTGGTTTTTTGCAGTTTTTGACATAGTCACTAGGTCAAAAACGCAATGTGCCCAACATTGCGCTTTTGATGGGGGCCTACAAATGACAAAATATTTGCATTTGTGGATTTCTAATGAGTTCTACATCACTTCTAGCCCATGGAAGTAGAGTTTCAGCATGTTCTGGTAGGTGAAAAGGCCCAAAAACCACTCAAAAACCACCTTTTTCCCCCTTTTTTGAACAACTCGCTGCGTTTCTGGAGTACCTACGGGAGAATGAATTTTTGAGGAGCTAGGATCCATAATTTTCAGTGCTTGAGAATTCTATCATGTAGCTAACAAAATATATTTCTTCATCATCTTTTATATAATCATTTAGACCTCGCGAAGTCCTCCAAAATTCACTTCTCCCAATTTCATTGTGTTTTCTCCTGACACGATGCATTTTTGCCTGAAAGTAATTTTCCTATGTTGATTCAGTCTAAATTCGACCTCCAATCATATAACTTGTCATTTTTTACGATGTGATGATGTAATCATGTGTAATTATGTTGGTTAGAGTAAAAATGAGGTATATACATGCTTGTAAATGTCATTTTTTGTCAAAGGTATCAATTTTTTAACCTTGGGGAGAGTCTTGTTAACCTCCCTAGTCTTTAGGTTTTAGCTGAGAGGATCATGTGATCAGCTCCTCTACTCGAGGATTTGACCCCATGGATAGGGGATATGGTTTTTTTGTCTATATGTATGCATTTCTTAGACATTTTGAGGGTTGGAAATCAAAGGGTGGGACTATTGTAGCTTGTGATTGAACTTTTACTCATAAATTCAAAGGACCAGTTGCAGCTATTATCTAGGAATTCATGTGCAATGAGTTTTTGATGTTGTATTTTCTCAGTTATAGTATTTTATAAATGCTATACATGTTCTCTTTCCATGCCTTTATTTCTTCAATGATCTTCCTAAAATTTTGATATTCATAATTCTTCATAAAGCTCTCTTTTGTTTGGGAATATGAATTTATGTTTGCTTCCTTCAGTTTTGATGAATTCATTATGCATGCTCATTAATATCCTCTCCAATATTTCAAACCCTACACTACACCAAAGAAACTCTAAGAAGATCAATAAAGCATTGCTACCTTGATCCTTTATATATTTGTAGATGTAATCCTTTGATACATTGACCTAGCTACCTAGGTTTCATCTATGATCTAGCATTAAAACCATCAATTTTTTCAAAACCCTATAGCTGACCTAAATAGCCTAAAATCTACTCCTCATCCAATGAAACCCTCTGACTATGATTTTATAGAGAGAGACCTCTCTAGTTTGGTAGGGCTAGCTACCAAACTAAAAGCTTAGTTTGAGGTTACCTTCATTGATATCCTTTCTCATCCATGGAACATTTTGGAGGATAACATTTATAGCACCATTTCTCGGGAGTGAAGTGATATATCTTCACTGGGTGTATCATAAATTTCATTGAATTATAGGCCTATGGGTGATAGGCTCTAGTTTTCATGAAGGTTGATTCAAGTTGTAGAGAGCCAAAGTCCGAAAGAAAGAATACACTGGCTCTGTAAAGGCACACAAGATCGAATCCTTATCCACATCTAGCTTCTCTCGTTGAATATCAGGAGAGACTCATTAGAAAAAAAAGACGTTAACATTCAAAGATTTATTCGAGTTCATATAATTTGGTAAGGTCTACATCTTTTCCTACTGAATTTTTTTCTCTCAAAGATATTCCTTTCCTTCTGAAATTTGAGTTATCACTTTTTAGATCCAAATCAGAAACATCCTTTTCCAAAATTGTATTTGATACTTCTAGGTTTTCTGATGTAACATCATTATCTGAAGTTGTATTTGATTCTCTAAAGCTTGAAAATAGTATATCATCCGTAGAATCCATCTCATAGTGAGATTTTGATAGGAATTTTTGGAGTCAATTCGATAAGCCTAAAAAACTAGAAAAACGTCTCTAATATACCTCCGAGAAGGCTTTCATACAATAACATCATGAGAACCTGTACATTGATCCTAGTTCAGTTTCATCCATCCATACCGCTACTTATACATCATCTAGTTTCCTTCCTACATAAACAGTTTCAATGCCAACACTTCCTATTGTATCTACAATATTACCTCCTAGAACAAGCATGGCTAGATTTGCTCAATTGGTTCTGTTGGGTCAGCTCACTGATTTACCATAGAATTATGGACAAAGAATTCCTCTCTTTTATCGAACCACTGATGTTACATCGAGGCAACACAGTGATAAGATCACAGATTTCATACGTTTAGAAGAAGTAGAAAACGATGATGCCAAGATGGGAATCCTTGCTCAGAGTTTCTCAGGAGAAGTAAAGAAATGGTTTAGAGCCTTGGCAGATGGTTTAGTGCAGACTTAAGAACAATTAACAGATATTTTCATTGCCAAGTGTGAGGAAAATAAAAATCCACTTTAGATATTTTCCAAGTATAATTCACTGAAGAGACATCCAAATGAGTGTATCCAAGACTATACCATCCGCTCCAATAAGTTATACAACTCCATTCCTGCCAATATCAAACCTCCACCTGATTTTTCCTTGTTGCACTATCCAGATGCGTGTGTCCCATAAATCGCATATCAACTTAGAGAAAGTAATCCTACCTAATTGGAGGAGATGTAGAAAAATGTAGTCGGCGTTGAAGCTAATCTTATGATCAAGAAGTCGAAGAGTAAAGTGGAAAAGAGAGTCACAATAAAATAAGAGCCATCAAGTTCATCCAAAGCGAGGTTGGATAGTTTGATAAGAACCATAGAGAATATGGTATATAGAATGTCAATCTCGTAAAGGTGTCAAGATAATAAAGTTCAGAATCCTAACTTCTGAGGACAGTAGCAACAACCACAGTTTAGGATAAAGTAGGGAGAACAGAGAGCTCAAGATCAACAAGATCAACAACAAATCTAGACTCCATTACATTAGAACTATGCCCAAGCACCAGAAGATGATGATGATATTGTTGAAGAGAATCTTCTCTCTTCAAAAGTTCAGGGACCTATTTATCTTACAGAGGATGATAAGTATATCGAAGAAACTTATGTTCCAGATGATCATGAACTTGTGCTTGCAAATGATTATGGGTTGGCAGTTCAATCAGATGACTATAAAAGGGGTATCTAAATGCTCTCAGCTCATAGTAGAGATAATACACTTTGAGAAATTGAGATGTTCCTATCACTCCTACTTAAAAGAGGAGAACTCAACAAAAAGATACTCAGCCCAAACAAACTCCGCAAGCTAGTCAATACTAGGAGAAGGAGCTTGTTGCCATAAATTAGAGAAATAATAGTGAGGCATCTATAAGTACATTGAATAAGGATAAATAAGTGCAAAGGAAGGAAATTCCAGCAAAAGAGCAGCCTCAAAAGTGGGATAACATCGTGAAAGAGGTAGAGAAACAATATAACTTTTTTAGCTTAGAGAGTGAAATTTCTAAGTTAAAGGTGTCTATTCCTTTCACTGAGATTGTTAAGAATGACAGACATAAATATCATATTTCCAAGATGTTGAAAGTAGACCACATGTAATAGAATGGTCAATGTCAGTGTTGACCATCCCGAACTTCTTTTTGGTCCAGCCATAGATGGAAATATTGAAGATAGTGAAGTCCCTCCCTTTTATCTTAGCTTGATAGTCCGTGATTATATTCTTCATAATGCAATGATGGATTCTTGGGCCTCACATAATTGAATGACTAAGGCTATCATGGATAAGTTGGGGTTGGGCATAACCTGATCGTATCATGACCTCTATTCTTTTGATTCCTTTAGATTCTATTGCCTCGGTCTTATCAAAGACTTAGTTGTTTCTTTGGATTAGATTCGTGCTAAAAATGCGTTGATTGATGTTGTATTTTCTGACATACTTCCAAGGTATGGAATGCTACTTTCATGGTCCCGGGGAGCCAAATTGAGGGGTACTCTACAACTTTATTTTTTATATGCAACAATTCTGGTATATGGCCAGCTTAGGAAGCTATACTGAGAGATGAAAATATGTACATACTGATTTAGAGTCCTATATATTGTATAATGATAGTGTTATTGATAATTTAGATATTCACCTTGTAGAAGGTGAAGAAATTTCAGAGTTAACAAATAGTGTACAAGAAGTCTTGAAAGAAGAAAACGAAAATCATAATTCTGAAAGCTTGCAGCCAAGCACTTGAGAGAAAATGATAGAAGAGTCAAAACGGAGATCATTTGAATTAGATAAAGGTAAAGATAATATTTAGAAATGTGATCAGAAAGAAGAAAATGTTTAGCCCATATAATTTTAGTTTCTCGATGATGAGGATGGTATTTGGACCATGGATTTCGATGGTGCTTTAGGAAAATATGTAGTTGGCATCGAAATCTAGATCTGTAGCCCTATACATCAGTCAGCTAAGGTCACAAGGAATGTAATATTATGTTCTTACAAGATATTCTTTCATTGATCTAACAACCAAGCAGAAGAGGAGGCCTTGATCATCGGTGTCTGAATTTTGAAAAGGCTAGGTGCGAAAAGAATCACAGTATATGGCGACTCTGAGTTGGTGATAAAGAAGGTAAAAGGAGAGTACCAGGCCAAAAATTCTAGGATGAGAGCTTATGGTAATGTTTTTCTTTATTTTTTTAATTTTTTTCTAGAATATACATTGTATTTGATTCCTAGATGTCAAAATTTTACGGTTCGTTCACTTGCCACAATGGCTAAAAAATTTAAAATTCCCAATCATTCTACTAAAAAGTTTGAAATTCACGTGAATCATCACCCGAATGTCCTAGGCAATATTAGATATTGGCAATTATTTTTGGATGACAAACAGATTAATAACTTTCTTAAGATGGAAGAGGAGTTTTCTAACTCACACATCGATGAAGTGTAAAATGAATATGATCAAGTAGTTGAGCTTGTAGAAGCATCAGTGTTGTAGTTGAAGGAAAAGAACATTCCACTAGGTTTAGTGCCTTTGGAAGATTTGTTTGGTCATGATGATGTGGCCAAAAATCCAACGATGGTCCCCATAGAAACAAGTGTCGAATATGTGAACATTGGTACAACAGATAACACCAATATGGTTAAACTATCAAGATCCTTTTCCCCTGAGTTGAAAGGTAAATATACAACACTCTTGAAGTAATTTTATGATGTCTTTTCTTGGGAATATTTAGATCTAAAGGTGTACAAAAAAAATATCATCGAACACACCATCCCAATCAAGCCAGATCAAAAGCCTTTCCACTAAAAGTTGAGGAGAATCAAT
Source organism: Pinus albicaulis (assembly GCA_034641835.2). NCBI lineage: Eukaryota > Viridiplantae > Streptophyta > Pinopsida > Pinales > Pinaceae > Pinus > Pinus albicaulis. Next base: position 970,316,804 of record CM076583.1, on the reverse strand, counting down.
CCCAAATTTCTTCCAATGATCGAAAAAGTGGTATATAGAATTTACAAGGATGGTATCATACTTCCTATTCATTTTTTAGATTTGATGTATAATCTTGTGCTAGTAAGAAAGAAGACATGAGACATTCGTCTCTCCATAGATTTCATAATTTTCAACAAGGTGTCATTAAAGGACAATTACCCTTTACCAAATATGGACCACATATTGTAGAGGGTTATTGGATCTTCAATGATGTCAGTTCTTGATGGATATTCAGGATACAATGAGATCTTGGTGCATGAAGATGACCAGGAGAATACAACATTCACCATGTCATGGGGTACCTTCATGTATCCCAAAATGCCATTTGGGCTCAAGAATGCAGGGGCCACTTTTTAGCGGGATATGGACATCGCTTTATCGAATGAGAAGGATGTATTTATTATAGTTTAACGTGATTATGTTACGATATTTTTACAGTCAGATGACGAGCACTTGCACCATATGAGGATAGTATTTCAGAAATGTAGAAAATTTGGCATCTTGTTGAATCCAAAGAAAATTTTATTTTCTGTGGAGGAAGGTAAATTACTTGGACACATTATTTCAAAAGATGGAATTCACATTTATCCATCCAGGATCGAAGCAATTTAGTAATTTGAATTCCCACATAAAAAGAAGGATATTCAATCTTTCAATGGAAATATAATTTTTTTGAGAAATTCATCCCCGATCTTGCTGAGCACCTGAGAGATATGATAGATATGATGAAGAATGATAGCGAGGTAAGATGGTCAGAACATGAAAATAAGTCATTTAATTCAGTAAAAAATTCTTTAACATGTGCTCCCACATTGATAAACCTTGATTATACTTTACATTTCATAATATTTTCATTCTTTTCTAAGCACTTGTTTGCTGTCATACTAATGCAAAAAAAAATATTCCAAGACGTAGTATCCAATTGTCCTTTTTTACAGACCATAAGATATGTGGCGCTAAGATATAATATAATTGAGAAGAAAGCTTTGGCCTTGGTGAAAGCACTGAAGGACTTACAGGTATACATATCACATTCTCACATCATAGCCCATGTTCTAAATGTAGCGGTAAAAGATGTGTTGATGTAGATAGATCCAGAAGGGAGGCGAGGGAAATGGATTGCAGCCATGCTTGAGTATGATTTGGACATCAGGCTGAAAAATATGATCAAGGGGTAGGGTTTTCCAAAGCTAATGGTGAAATCAAATCTACATGCACTGTATATAAATATGATTTCTACACTTTTTGACAAATAATTTGATGATTTGATGGCACATGTATCTCAAATTTGCATCTCATCACCTTGGTATGCTGATATAGTTTATGTTTTAAACATTTAGATCCTCTGGCGAGTGTTTCTAAAATTAGAGGTAGATCATTGAAATTAAAAGCTTAGAAGTATTTTATTTTATATAGTGTCTTGTATTGGAAAGACCCAGGAGGTGTCTTGCTAAATTGTCTTATCGAAGTGAACCGAAGGAAGTGATGAGTGATTTCCGCAAGGGTGATTCTGGTGGTCACTTGTATTGGAATACCATAGTGAAGAATGTTTTGAGGGCTGGTTTCTATTTGACCACTCTTTTTGCGGATGTGTACAAGACTGTGATGAGCTATCACAAATGTCAAATTTTCCAAGGAAAGTAGGAAGTTGCTCTCGCTGCCTTTGCAACCCATATCAGTCCAGGCACCATTTCAGCAATGGGGCCTTGATTTCCTAGGTGATATCAATCCTTCATCATCCGCCCAGTACAAGTGGAAATCCTGACAAGGAAAGCAACTAATTTGGTTATCATTCAATTTTTGGAATCTAATATCTTATCTAGATTTGGTTGTCTGCAGAAGATCATCACGAATAATCCAACTGCATTCAAATCCAAAAATATGGTGGAATTTTGTGAGAAGTACAATATCACATTGGGTCATTTGACTGCTTACTACATACAAGGTAACTGTTTGGCTGAATCTTCGAATAAATCCATGGTCAACATTATCAAGAAGATGCTGGAGGTAAACAAGAAAAATTGGCATAAGAAAATAATCAATGCCTTGTGGGCAGAAAGAGTAAGTAATAATAAGTCCATAGGCATGTTGCATTTTGAGTTAGTGTATGGGATTTATACAATATTTCCTACTTTTCTCGTTGTTCCAGTCATGAAGTTGTTGCAGTAAATTGACAATGAACCGAATGATGTTCAGCAGTGAATAAATCAAATGATCCATTTGCAACAAATTAGGAAGGAGGTGTTTCAAAACACTTCCAAGCCTCAAGAAAGAATCAAGAAAGTGTATGATCACAAGAGAAAGGCAGATGACTTAAGCATTGGTGATGTGGTCCTTCGTTGGGATGCTAGAAATGAACATAAAGGAAAGAATGGTAACTTTGAGAATTTATGGAAAGGACCATACAATATTTCATCTTCACTAGGAAAACATGCTTACTTGTTGCAAGAAATTAATGGGGAATATTGCAGAGGAAGACCAGTCAATGGTAGGCTACTCAAGCACTACCTATTTTGATCAGATTTATGAAATTTCTCACTACCATTATGCATATCATTTTACTTTTTCTACCAAAGTGTGAAGGAATTGATCATTGAATCTTGGAGCCTGAAGGGAAGGCCATAAAGTTTTTGTGATTGACTACTGATTTCTAAGTACAGTAAGTTTTTGTTTCAGTCAGAGTCAGTTTAGTTTTTCAGTTGGTTTTTTGTTTCAAATTTAGTCTTTTGATTTTGACTCCATGCCCAATGGATTAGGCTACTTGGTATGCAGTGTTCTTGACACCTCCAAGGAGCTTCCATCCCCAGTTGGAGCCAATGTTAGTGTCAATCATTTCTCCCTGTCACCAGTGATCAAATTTTCTCTTTCAAAGTTTTTCTTAGGGCTTCGAGTCAAATTTTTATGGTTTTAGTTGGTCTTGAAATAAAAAATTGGTCACTAGCTGGTGGTGTCTAGGTCTATTAGTACTCCATTAAAAAAGCTTTTTGTGTTGGTCATTGCCATCTCTCAGTTGGATGAGTCATCACTCCAAAGTCATCACTTTCATCTTAGTCATTACACCATGGTCCTCATTTAGATCAATGTCACCATTAGGTCATTAGCATTTAAGTCACCAAAATCTGTCATTTCATTAATAAATCCGGAAAATGATGGATTATTAATAGATTTTTCTCAATAAACTTTGTTTCAAATGTAATTTTATTCAATTATGATGTAATAAGTTCTAAACTTTCCAAAGTTGCATAGTTTTCAAAGGAAAATTGAAAAGGACTTAGTGGGAAAATGCACCATAATGAATAAAAATACTTTCACAAGCTATAAAAGACCACCAAAATAATTTCTCTCACTCACCAAGAAAGGAAACTTCAACACTCTTAGCATCAAACGATACTCCAAATAAGTTATTCCAAGCTGCCACGCTGCGCTTTCATGCAACACACTGCTTTTTCAACCCAACAATTAAAAATATTTCTTCCAAGGGTTTTGCATGGAAATTGAAGTTTTCATCATCAATGTACAAGTAATTTAACGGCCTTCATACCTCCTCTAAGCACTTGTTTCCTTGTTTTTATGGTGAAAAACCTCCATTTTTCCCCACACTACATTTTTGTTTGTGAAACCTCATTTTTTATGTTTGAAAGCTAAAATACCTATCACACATACATTTTACCACCCATCACACTCAGACACACTACCCACAACCATTACACTCCCATACTCTCATTTCCTAAGTCCCTACAACCAAAACCCTAGCTCCACACTATGTTTTGGGTATTTTCTAGGTCTTGGAATGCGTAAATATTCCTTAGGCCAATTCCCACACTTATTTCAACCCCTCCTCTTCCCAAAGATCCTTAGATATTCTACCTAATTCCCTAAATTTTTTACCCTCATTTCCCTTCACTAACCTATTCATCCCTTCACCTCACTCACTAGCCCTATTTTTCCCACTAGGGTTTCTGCCTTGCGAATTATCAAACATGGAGGGAGAATGTGAAACTTATAACAAGGGAGGTCAAGTGTCAATGTTTGAACCTCTCAACACTCATGAGATAATGTCATCTTCACTTGCCATGAAATTTTTTCAGAATGTAGGGTAGTTTAGGTTTTGTGAGAAAACTCAAAGAGTCAAATACCATGCCAAGTTGACAAGCTTGTTTTCCACTAACCTTATAAGATATAAAGTCATAATTGTAGAGTTATAATTCAAAATCTCAAATAATTCCATAGATATAGCTACAGGGAGACCAAAAAGTGGTTTAAGAGCCTAGATTTGGATGTGCATAACTACCAACTTTTCATCAAAGGTCACTGCAAAGATGCCATTAAGAAAGTGTTTCCTTTTGGTCAACTACTTGATAAGTTTGCTCCATTCAGGGCTGGTTTGAATAAATTTACATGTGAGGGAAGATTTTGTATATTTTACAAGTACCATTTCATATTTCTCATGCATTTCATTGGGGTAAAACCTATTAACATATCCTACTACCTCTACAAGAGCTTGACTAAAATGGCAGAGAAGGTGCAACATAGAGAAAGTGATCATCAAGCCAGCCTTTTTCACCATACCCTCATCAAAATAATTGTCTTTCATAGGCTTGAAGAAAAGTACATCACTTGGGAGACATTCATTCAGTCCCATGTCTTTTTTTCCCCTTGCTAGTCAACCTACTAGCCAAGGTACATCATCAACTACACCATCAGCACCATCCAAACAAATGGATATTGGCTCATCTAGAAGAATTTAAGTGAAGAAGACATTTATGGCTGAGGTGAAAAAAAAAAAATATAGGTAGGAGGCTTATTTTTAGTCCAAACGTTGTGGAAGCGGCAAAGCCTACATCAACAGAAAAGAGATCATCACCACAACATGAGACACATTTGCATGATGAGGATCCTGTCCATTTTTACACTGACATGGTAGAATTTGAAGTGGATGAAGAGCATAGATCAACTTATCAGGTCATCATGGATAAATATGCTGAGATTAGAGAACTAAGGGGAAACTTGTCTAAGGCCAACTTCTTCATTTCATTATTAGAGTAGGAGAACATGCAATTGAAGGTAAATCAAGTAATTTTAAATAGGCATAAAGTAGATGCTAGCAAAGAGGATGTAAAGAGAAAATCAGTAGTTGATATATATGATTCATATGAGCATGAAGAGAAATTTATAAGGAAGAGGCCAAGAACTAGAGGCCTAAAAAGGGAATTTCAACAATAAATAGAGGCATTTCCACCAAAGACACAAATAATAGTGGATGAGCTCATACTAGCAGACATTGATAAAGACAAGGAGTATTGGCTTGATAGGGTCAATGGTCAGTTGGAAAAACTCCTGAAGAGGGATAATAAGAATAGTAACATTCAGAGACACATGGCCATGCACTATTACAAGAGAAATCAAGTGTCTCAAGAAAAAATTAAGCACTTGGACGCAAAACTCAAAGAAACCCTAATAGAGGAAAAGGAGAAGGGAAAGTTGGATTTTCTAGCTAACGCTTCCCTCATAGAATATAAATTCATCTTAGTGCTTCATGGAGTGAAACTCTGGAGAAAAATTTGGCTATTTCGAGAAAATCTGGAAAATTTGAAGAATTATGGTTTTTTGTAGTTTTTGACACAGTCACTAGGTCAAAAACATAGCGTGCCCAATGTTGTGCTTATGATGGGGGCCTCTAATGAAAAAAAAAATCATTTTTGGATTTATAATGAGTTCTACATCACTTATATCCCCTTGGAGAAGAGTTTCAACAGTTTTTGGCATGTGAAAAGGCCCAAAAACACTCAAAAACCACCTTTCTACACTCTTTTTGAAAAACCTACTGCATTTCTAGAGTATCTGTGGGAGAATGAATTTTTGAGGAGCTAGGAACAATAATTTTTAGTTATTGAGGACTCTATCATGTAGCCAACATGAGTAAACTTATCCAACATATTTTAGATGAGCATTTGGACCTTGAGAATGCCTCCAAAATTCACTTCTCCTAATTTCGCTACGTTTTCTCCTAACACACTGTGTTTTTGCCTAATTTCGCTGCATTTTACCTGAAATTCATTTATCTGAGATGAATTTGTCTAGATTCGACCTCCACTGATGTAATTTATCATTTTGATGATGTGATGATGTAATCGTGTGTAATTATGGTGGTCAGAGTAAAAATGAGGTAGATACATGCTTGTAAATGTCATTTTTGGTCAAAGGTATCAGTTTTTATATCTTGGGGAGAGTCTTGTTAACCTCCCTAGTATTTAGGTTTTAGGTTAGATGATCATGTGATCAGTTCCTCCACTCAAGGATTCGACCTTGAGAGAGGGGAAATGGTTTTTTTTTCTATATGTATGCATTTCTTAGTCACTTTGAGGGTTGGACATCAGAGGGTGAGACTATTGTAGCTTGTGCTTCAGCTCTTATTCATAAATTCAAAGGACCAGTTGCAGCTATTATCTACGAATTCATGTGCAGTGAGTTTTTCTTGTTGTATTTTCTCTGTTATAGAATTTTATAAATGATATACATGTTCACTTTCCATGCATTTATCTATTCAGTGATCTTTGTAAAAGTTTGATCATCATAATTATTTGTAAATCTCTGTTATGTTTAGGAATATAATTTTATGTTTGCTTCCTTCAGTTTTAATGAATGCATGATGCATTCTCATTAAGATCCTATCCACTCTTTCAAACCTTACATTAGACTAAAAAAACCCTAAGCCCACCAATAAATCATTGCTACCTTGCTCCATTATATATTTGCATATGTAAACCTTTGATACATTGACCTAGCTACCTGGGTTTCATCCCTAATCCAACATTAAAACCATGAATTTTTTCAAAACCCTAGAGCTGACCTAACTAGCCTAAAATCTACTCCTCATCCAGTCAAACCCTTTGGTTGTTATTTTATAGAGAGAGCCCTCTCTGGTTTGGTAGGGATAGCTACCAAACTAAAAGATTGGTTTGAGGTTACCTCTGTCGATATCCTTTCCCATCCTTAGGACATTGTGGAGGCTAACAGGACCCATGGTATAGATGCATGAATGGTTGGGTTGGCTTCTGGGAGTATTGTTGCTAATGTAGAAGGTCTATGTGATGTTTTTTCATTGATTCCACTTCCTTAAGGTCATCTAAAAGGTTGAATATGATCGTAGTAACTCTTTGTCGGATATTTACCCCTATTGGACAGTTACTTGGGTATATGTTGGATGAATGTGTTATAACCTGGAAGTGAAACTAGAATCTCTATCTAATATGATATTATTAGGAATACCATGCAATCTCACTATCTCCATAATGAATAGTTGTGCTGCCTCATTGGCGAAATAAGTAGCGTTCACTAGAATAAAGTGAGATACCTTGCCCAACCTATCGACCAAAACCATGATAAAATCATGTTGCTTTGATGTGATAAAAAAACATGTAATGAAAGACATGGAAATTACCTCCCATTTCCACTTCAGAATTGAAATAGGCTGCAACAAACTAGTTTGGTGTTTACACTCAACTTTCACCGACTGACATTCCAAACATCTAGCAATAAACTCCGCCACTTCCTTCTTCAAATTCGACCAATAATAAAATGTCTTCACAATTATCAATGACTTATGATATCCTGGGTGACCTGAATATTTCTTGACATGAAACTCTCTCAATATAATCTTCTTGAGCTCATTATCATCCAAAACATAGATCTTGTCCCTAAATATCACTAAGACATCTATTGTGAGACGATAATCCACATCATGTTCACTTGTATCATGTTGTAACCTCTGCTTAACTTATTGATACATGTCACCATGTTTCCCTGCCTGGAAGACCTGCTCCAAATATGTCGCATAAGAGATCACATCTTCAACATGGTTTACATGCACTTTCATACTAAGAGCTTCTACAACAGTGTTCTCTTTTCCTCTGATGTACCTGATCTCAAAGTAAAAATCACTGACCATGGCCAACCATCTATCTTACGTGGAGTTCAGATTAGGTTGATCAGACAAGTATCTTATCCCATTGTTATCACTCATCAATACAAACCGTATTCCAAGAAGATAGTTTCTCCATATATTTAATGCAAGATTTATCATTGCCAGCTCAATATCATGCGTCACATAGTTCTGCTTGTTCTCATTATCTTTCCTTAGCTCGGAGCACATCACCTATCCCTCCTAGATCAAGACTCCACCAAGTCCTCTCTTGCAATAATTTGTATATACCCTAAAGTATTTATATGGATCTGCAACATTTAGGACTAGAGAAATTGTAAGAAATTGATTTAACTTCTCAAAAATAGTTGAAAATTCTTTTTTCCATTAAAATTTTTTTCCTTCCTATTCAATGATGTAATAGGATAGGTAATCCATGATAAGTCCCTGATAAACCTCCTGAAATAATTTTCTAACCCCATCAATGATTTTACCTCATCCAAATCTCTAGGAGCTTCCCGTTCCATCTTAACTCTTATCTTTTACGGGTACACTGTTATTCCTTTGTTGGAAACAACATGTCCCAAGTAAGGTTCCTCTATCTGAAATAAGCTACACTTACTAAGATTGGAATACAATTGATTTTCTCTTAGCAATATCAAAATAGTTTCTAAGTATTCTACATCCTCTTTTTGATTCTTAGAATATTTCAATATATCATCAATGAATACAATCACAAACGTGCCCAAGTAATGACACAACCATTAGGGTAATTTTGAGGTCAAAAATGGGCATCCTAAGGAAATTATAAAATAATAGTGGAAATAATAAAATAAGATTGATTACATTATCAATTTTTAGAGGGAAAAATGAAAGAACTATTTTTTCAACTCGTATTTTCAACTTATCTCCCTATGTGTTTACTCAAATTTCGAGTGGAAACACTCGTTGGATGCATAATTTGATTCCTCATCCAATGAGTACCCATGTTGCATGCTTTTGATGGACCTTGATACAAGAAAAATGAGAAATACATGAAAAACGTGATTGTAATCACGTTTTTCATGTATTTCTCATTTTTTGTGTAGCAGGGTCCATTGAAAGTATGCAACATGGGTACTCCTTGGATGAGGAATTAAATTTTTCATCCAACAAGTACTCCCACTCGAAATTTGATTAATACCTTAGGGAGATTAGCTGAAAAATACATGTTGAGAAACTAGCTTTATTATTTTATTATTTTTTTAATATTCTTACTTTTTTACTCCAAAAATGGTGAATCGTCCCCCATGGTTGACATCAACATCTTGAATCCTATTGGTTTTTATATAGTTGATTTTGGTTGTACATTTTTCTTAAGAGGCCCATTTTAGACCTTAAAACTCCCCTAATGACACTCTTAGCGTAAATTCTTAACGCAAGTGTATGAAAAGAGTTCACTTTAGTTGCACGTGACAAACAAACCTAACAAAAAAGATGGTTTCTTAACCTCCTTAGATCTGCAATACATATTAAAAATCAAAATGCTGCCAGAAACCTGATCTATGTAGTAAAACTAGCTACACAATAAAAAGAAATAATAAAATGCTCCAGATATCCAATGGAAAAGACAAGATATATAAATAATTTTATATGTATTGACACCTTGGAAGGGAAAAAAGGATTATGTTACCACTGCCCCTCAATGGGATGGGTTCTTGGTTGTCCTCAACGCTTCAAATCCAGAAGTTTCTCTCTCTCAATGGTGTAGAAAACATAAGGCATGTTGAATTCTATGGGAGCTTAAGAAGCAAGAAAATAGTAGCAACAATGAGAATGATCAAAGCACAACAATGGAAGTGATAAAAGTGAAGAATGAATGGAAAACCCTCCTATTTATAACAAAATATTAAGTTATCCTCGATAATGGCGAATAATAAAATATTATTAACCAAGATCTAGCTCTGACTGCTTGGAATATTTTATTATATTTAGTTGGAGGGAAATGAATTTAAATTGGTTAAACACCTTTATTTAGAAATAATAAAAAAATAGGTGATTTATTTATAATTTAAATAATGGGGTTAAGTAATAATTTAACAAATAATGATTTTTTGAATTATTTCTAGGTGATTTAGTCAATTTTAACAAGGAATAATAACTAAATAATGATTTTGTCGATCAGCAGTTGTCATGGATGTTAACCCAAGCAACACTAGGGGATAACCCAATATTGAATGGGAATTTTTACCTACCAAATTACTATATTATGGGTCAAGAATGTTTATTAAGGTTTCTACTTGTCGATATGTTTCCGTTGATATATGACATGCCATGTAATTCTTCACGGTTTAAGAGATATTCATGTTTGAAGTTCTTAACCCTAGTTAGTGGGCTAAAACCCCATGGGGTTGTGGAATGGGTCATTGAAAAGTCAATAATTAATAATTTTTAAGCTCCTAAAATCCCTCCCACGTTCACTTGCTGAAGCCCCTTTCAACCTAAGCATTTATATAAATTGTGATCCTCATATCCTCCTTAGTAGGGATTTTGCTACGTGAAACAGGGCATCGTGGAATTTTCACTCTAAAGTTTTTTATACGAAGGCTCAGAAGCTGAAATTTGTATGAGGTAGAGCCAAAATCTTAAAGAAGCTCTTGTAAAAATTTCAGATCACGGTGCGCAATATTTTAAGGGATATGATCTGTGGAAGTCAATGTTTTTGCAGGCTCCTGAACTTCATCTCAAAGAAGTGATATTGGAAAAAGCATCATAACTCGCTCTCTGAGTATCAGATTGGAATTCTTTAAAAAGTGGCAGATATTTCATGGACTTTAGTATTCTCTATATCAATTTTAGAGCCGAATGAAGAAACAGTCGCACATGTCATACCATACAAGTTTTCTCTACTGAAACAGTCCATAATTAGGACATTGTGAGAGATTGGGCATAAATATGCCTTGAAGAATCCAAATTGGATCAAACCTATGGAATTGGAAAGAAGGCTTAGAGTACTACTACAGAACCGAAAATCACATATTGGGGAGCTGAAATAATAGATATACACCAGATTCAATATTGAGATCCTAGATGGAAATAAAAAACTAGATCAAGTGTTTTCAAGGGCTGCAAAGGACCAAACTTTCTAGGGCAACAAAGAAAAGCAAGGTGCAACAGAGGGTAGCATGACAAGAGCAGAAATCAAGGTGCATAACAGCAGCAAGAAGTTCAGCACATGAAGTCTTCAAGTGGGCAGCACTTCATATAGTCATTGTAAAGGTATCATTGTACTAAGTCATTGTAAATGCATCATTGTAAAAATTGTACAAGTGCCTATCTGCCAAGATTTGAAGAGGTGGTGTTGGGAGGTCTAGGATCATCTTTAGGTGGTTGTGTCATATTTGGGGTGATGGTCTAGTGTGTCTTTTTCTTATTCTACATCATTCTATATCATTGTAAAGTGGACCACTTTCCTTGGTATGGGAGTCTATTCTTGTTTTATTCTTCTATAGGGTGGTAGGCTGGTGCTAGGCTGGTGCATGAAGTCATCAACGGGTTCAAGCCTGTGAAAAATTTAGGGTGGTAGGGTGGCACTAGGGTGAGTTGTAGCTCATTTGGTTTTGGGGCATCCGTTCAGTTAACTACTGAAGAATCTCGGACGTTGGAGCATCCATCCAGTGGGAGCTCGAGAAGAATGCTTTTCTAGATTCAAGGAAGTTGGAGCTTTATTTTCAATTTGAGTTGAATATTAAAGAATTATTAGAAAATAATTCAGGTTCTTTTTGTCCTAGAGAGGGTTTCCACATTAAAAACTGTATGCATTTGTGTTCCTTTTGTTTACTGCTATCATTGTACAAACACTGATAATAATTGAGGATTAACTAATGCTCTAATTGAAAGCAATACTGATTCACCCCACTCTCAGTATTTCCAATAGATTTAATTAATTATTCCTAGAGAAAAATATGAAAAAATAATGATCTATATAATTATTTCTCATAATTGGGTTAAATATGACCAGGAATACTATTTAAACAGTGGTTTAATTAATTATTACTAGAGGAAAATCAAACAAATAATGATTTATTTAATTATTCCTCATGGGGTTTCCTATTTGAACTAGAAATAACATTATAGAATATGTTTTATTAAATATTTTCTTATACTGAAAGAATTTTACTATGGTAAAATTGGTCTTACATGGTGTAATTCGATCGATATAATTGTAAATGGTTACATGGCCAAAAATTGGTGTAACAGATCTCCCCCCAACGTGCAAGCATTCAGAGCTAATCATATGAAAAGGTACGCTGTAAGAACACAATCACTAGATACTAAAGGGGAGTCAACGAGAGAGATAAATACATAGACGGAGTGAAGCGAAAGAGGACAATAACTGAGGGGGTGAGACCTGTTCTCAGTGAGGCGGGGGAGGGATACCTATGCCCATCGAGATGTCAAAGTACAAATAATAATGGTGTGCCTAGTAAAATGAGACTGAGCTATAAATTATATGATATGCTAGCATAAAAATGGGCCAAGAAAAAATATAATGGATCCCACATACATACTATGCCTGGGACAATAGTCGGGACTGAATACAATAATATCTAAGTACATAACACATAATAAAAACCAAAGAATCCCTGATAAACAAGAAAGGGCTCTAAAAATATGAATGGATCATTTGAGTGATACATGCATGCTATAGGAACTGCAAGCAGCTGGAACCAAACCCATGAAATATGTGGAGTTGTATCTGAGGCAATACCATAATATGAGGTCATCTAGGCATGTGGGGGGCTACCTCAAGGGCCACCCCCTTATGAGGTCTCAAACATATTTCACACACCCGGGAATCACTGGTACAATTTTTTGGATCACCGAACCATCAAGTATATGAATATTGATCATGCAATAAGGAGCTGAAGATGAGATGATGAGAAACAATCAATTCAAAGGTAAATGAGCAGTCCCTTTTCCTAATCTGAGACACAGAACAAGAATGGAAACTAGAACCAAGGTACACTTCCCTCTCAACCTGTCTTCTAGAATGAATGCCTTGATGTCGACAGAAGGAGATCCGCCATAGGTGATGCAATGAGGAATCCTTAACTAAGGCATGAGGGATCATAGTAGAGTGACTAAGGGATTGACACCAGGGATGATGATGGAAGAGGAGATAATGATTAGCGGACGAACCACTTCCCTTGTCAGAGCATAACAAGCATGGATGACTTGGAAGTGACTAACTCGACTCCAAAGGGGATGGGGGACAATATGACTGGAGGCCAAAATGGGCGACACTAGAGAGGTACAAGGAAAAAAATGGATGGAATATTGTAATAGGAGGCAAAGGGACTCGGGATAGTATCCATGATGCTATGGTGACTCAACTCAGATGCTCTGATCAACGGTGACTCGATGAGGCTGCCACATAGAATAGGTATGGTGAGGACCATAAAAGCATGAGAAAAAGATGGTTACTCATGAATAAAAATGACACACGCGTTGACAAGTATGAAGGAAAATTGGTTCCCCAAGTACAAGCAGTGCAAGCGAAGAAATCTAATTTTGAGAGGCGACAAAGTGACCCTTCTTGGTAAAATGGCTTTCAGGTGAAGTATCAAATCACCAAAAACAAAAGGATGCTCATTCTAGAGGTCGGTGAGAGCTTTCCAATGGTGTTGATGGTTTATCAAACCGAGCTACGGTTTCGTCACAATTGGCAACAGAAAAATTAGGGTTTTTCTTTTAATAGGGTGTTTTCCCTCCAATTTGGTTGATTTTCTAGTGGAGCCGTCGTGAATTTGGAGAGGAGGATAGGTCTATAAATCTTACGGTGATTGCAACAGACAAATCGATCATTATAATTGAGATCCATTAGTTGCAGGTTGGTGGCCTAATCCTACTCTACTTTTTCAGTGGTTCAATTTTTCAGATTACGTGCTAAGAGCCTAGGAAAAACACTCTACCCATCATGACGGTTGACTTGCACTTCTTCGTCCCTATACTATGAGTTGGCTTGCCATTTCCAGAGGGTAAAAATTTAAACTCACAGGTACAGATCTGGAAAATTGTGAGTTGGCCAAAAAGTGGGCTTTGCCTTATTTTTTGGCTAGGGACTAAGAATTGATGATTTGGATGCATTTTGTCTTTCTCTGAGCTGAAAAACATGCTAGTTTTGTGCAGGTATGGTTGAGCTAAGGAGCAACTAGAGAGATAGGGATTTGGATGCACTTCATGTTGAGATCTAGGGGGATCAGGTGGTCTGAGGTGCACTTGTGAGGTACGCAGTTCTCAAGTTGGTTGGGAACCCACTGATGAGGGTAGGGGAGCCCTTGCTGTCCAAGATAGTCAAATACTAAGATCTAGACTAGGAGGCCTTTGTAGTGCAGAGGCACTAGATTGAGTTGACCATATAGGACATCTACTTTTTGACTGGATACATCCAGTGTTACCGTGAGGGCGGAACATATCAGAGGTCATGGAACACCACTGAAGACCAGGTTTTTGTGCTAAGGGCACAACCATACCAATCAGTGATCTAGTGAGGCTAGAGAAATGGGCTGTTGCTACAACAATACTACAGATCCTGGGCAACCATGTGTTCCACCACATCACCAGAGGGCAAATGATGTTAGTTGACAATGTACTAAGTGGGACCTACTCTGGGTGGGCTACTCTGGGTGGGCCCAAATAATATTTTCATCATTGAAATGATAGTTGTCTCTATGGAAGAAATAGGTGAAGAATGACTGTGATTTAGCATAGTGTTGTGCTCGTTCTTCTTTGATAAATTCCCCACGCTTCGACTTCATGTACAGATCTAATATGGGGGCCCACGAGAACCCACGATGCACCATTGGTGGAGACTGTTGTGGAGAGGAGGAGACGGGGGTTTTAGATGAGTTTTTTGACTTGAGTTATTCGCACATTGGGATCATATGCTATTTTATATAGATGACTATCCATACAGTGGCATGAAGTTTCAGGGTGACCCTAACTTACCACTTCCGTCGAGTTGATCATGGGGACCAGATGGTAAGTGAAAGTTGCTATATATTATGGTGGATTTAAAGTTTTTAGAATATGTTTTTGGTATTGATTCTTTACTTTTGGTATGCAGATATAGCACTGGTGAAGCCGTCAGGGTATATGGGATGGCCCGTAGTGCTAGGGGCTGTAGAGTCTAGTAGAGCGAGAGGCAACCACAGACCTGACTATCAAGTCCTGCTGGAGCATATCCGCCACACATGCGCGCTAATGATGATTGGCATATCTGAGCATGGATGGCATGATCCTAGGGACTGGTACATTCAGGGATATATCAGGCTACCCTTTGAGTGGTGAGGGGTTATACAGTGCATGGCGATGACTAGTTAGGGTATGCAAGATCTGCGTGCTACAGGAGCCGATCCATTGGCTCGGAACCCTCTAGATAGTGATTAGATGTAGGGGCATGTGGTGCCCCCAGTTTTGATTTTGCAACATTCTATGGGCATGTCAAATGTATTAGAGTAGAGGACTCCAAAAAAATTTATTATTTTGTGGACACATATTATGGATATGCATCTTTTTATATATGATGATTATATGTTTCTCCTTTTTTTATGATTATTATCTTGTGTTAAATGCATGTGATAAATTCCAATATAGAATATTTTTTTTCAATGCTATCTACATAGTGATTATGGGCTCTGGGTACATGAATGAATGTAATGGTTTCAAATTCACACACTAACAACTTCACTCACAAATATCTTCTAAAAAGGACATGGTTATTCACATGATACACACTATTCAATTGAATCACAAGCAGCAAGGAATCTAAATGAACATGAAGATGAAGGATGCGATGATCAAGGGAATCAAGTGACAAACCTATCACTACATCATATTTGGCTTGATTATTGGTGGAAGATACAATGCAAACACCATTAGTGAGGGCTAATGAATGCATGGGGGTAAAAATGGCCCAGACTGTCAAGGCTAGATTCTAGGAGAAGTGACTTGCACCGTCCGCATAGCCGATATATGGTGTGGATGATGGATCCATATGAAAGATGCCACAAGAATATAAACGGGATGATGAACAATGAAATCTACCTAAATTCATGAAAGAAATGAAACACGCATCTCGATGGGAGATGGTATGGGTAAAATATCCTAAGGTAGAGTGCATTTTGAGGGTTAGGAAGGAGTTGGCGTTCGAAATCCTCTAGAAGGTATGCCCCCTTTCCCAAGTCCTTTCTAATGATGTAAGGCCCTAGCCATAATGAGTCGAACTTCCCATGACCAAGGGCAACATGAACTTGGTCATACACTAGGACAAGATCTCCTTCGAAAAAGGTATGAGGGTGGACTTTTCGATCATATTGAGCTTTGATTCTCTTCTTAGCCGTTTTTATGGTTTGCAAGGCAACACGAAGGTCTTCGGAAGCACGCTCATGCATGATAAGTCTTTGTTCTAAAGGTTGGATATCAAGGAGAAGTTAAATGGCTAGATGAAGGGAGGGGATTTCACACTCGATAAATAAGACTCCCACCTTGCCAAAAACAACCTAGAAAGGAGTAAAATCGGTGTCAATTTTAATTGAAATTCTATAGGCCCACAAAGCAGGGAAGAGCGTAAGGTGCCAGTTTGTTTTGTGCCTATTCAACATTAGTTAAAGCATATTTTTAAGAATTTTACTGACCGCTTCAACTTGAACATTACCTTGGGGGTAATAGGACAATGAATATTGGTGCTCAAATCCCAACAGAGAGGATAACTCATGCCATATATCATCTTTGAAATGTCGGCCATGGTCAAAGAGCGATTGTTTCGGAGCCCCAAATCAAGCAATAACATGGTTAAAGAAAAAGAGAGTTGTGGTAGTTGTTGTGTTATTGAACGTTGACATGGCCTCAGCCCATTTTGTGAAATAGTTAACTACCATAATGATATAATTCAGATTACCTATAAATGGAGGTCAAAACTCCATAAAGACAATGGCCCAATTGCCGAAGGGACCAACTGATATGACAGGATGGAGGGGAGAAGGTGGAGCTCCTGCCTTTGGGGTGAAAAGTTGGCAATTGGAATAGTGTTTGACTGCTTCAATGTAATCACCAAAGAGAGAATTCCAAAAATACCCAACGCACATGATTTTCTAGGCAGTAGCCAAACCAGAAAGGTGGCCACCTTAAGCACCACTATGGCTAGCATTAAGGACTTGCTCAGCTTCAGTGCGCATAAGACAACGACGAAGGAAAGAATCAACACTGCGATGATAGAGATCATCACCAATGAGAAGATAGCGAGGGGGCTTGGTGTCGTATATATCGTCAAGCATCATGATGAATATGGGAAGTGAAATTTTTGGTTTGCAAGTAGGTAAGGATGTCACCATACCAAGGGTCATCAAAATTAATGGTGAACAAGTGCTCATCAGGTAAAGCATCATTAACTAGCAGACCTTGCATATCAGTAGGCTATTCAGAAATGAATTTAGCAAGGACTAAACCTTTCTCACCCTTGGGTGTGACAAGTTTGAGATCAAACTCCTAAAGGATAATGATCCAATGGGTGTACTTCTCATTAATTATCTGTCTACTCAATAGGAAAGCCATAGGATTGGAATTGGTCACGACTTGGTTGAATGCGTAAGGATATAATGAGAAAGATTTTGTACTGAGAACACAATGGCCAACACTAACTTCTCTTCATGTAATTAGGACGTAGGGGGAACCACAAGGTTCTTACTGACGTAATAGATAACATGCTCGTTTCCGGTGTCATCTTCCTAGATTAGGACCCCACCAACCGAATGGGTGGAAGCTAAGATGTACATGATGAAATACCTGTCAAAGTTAGGAGGACTAATCAAGGGATCGGAAGTGAGAGCATGCTTCAGGGCATCAAAAGTATATTGAGATTAGTTGTCTTGAACAAACGAAATGTTAGATTGAAGAATTCTTAGAAAGCAATACGTAGTGGTGGCATAGTCAGGGACGAACCAATGAAGGAAGTTGGCTTTTCCTTGGAGGCTTTGTAAACGGCACAAGGTACAAGGAATAGGAAGTTCAAGGATGGGTTGAAATTTGAGGGGATCAAGCATTATACCATATTTGGACACAACGAAGCATAAAAGAAGGCTGACATTAATGCAAAATACACATTTTAGTAGATTAAGATAGAAATTATACTTGCGACATCGGAGAAAGATGATACGAAAATCATGAAGGTGTTGTGTCCAATGTTAAGAACCATCAGTAAGTCCATCAATGTAGGCATGGATAATATGAGCCAAATCATGGAGACAGTATGACATGCCCCATTGGAAGGTGGCTCCATCATTCTTGAGGCCAAACAGCATGACCCTATAAGAAAACGTTCCCCACAGACTAATTAATGTATTTTTTAAGTTATCAATGCAATGGATAATGATCTGGTTGTACACAAAGAAACCATGCATAAAGGATAGAACCTCATGCCCCACACCCTCATCTATGATCTGGTCAATGAATGGTGTGGGGAAGTTGTCTTTGGGACAAGCTTTGTTCAGGTCACGAAAGTCAGTGAAGACATGGATGGTGCCTTTTTTCTTGAGAATGGGAACTGGGTTGGAAAACCAAGTGGTGTATTTAATGGGATATATAAAACCATCTTGCTCGAGCTTATCGATCTTGGCTTTGATAGCCTCTCGTATGGAAGGATTAATGGGTCTCAACTTTTGATGTATGGGATTGGCATTGGGCCATGTATCGATATGGTGTTTGAAAATGGCAGGATCAAGTCCAAGCATCTCTGAATAGGACTAGGAGAAAACATCACAAAATTCTTTTAATAGCTCGGTGTAAGCCTCAATTTCTTCTCGGGTGCAATTTTCCCCTAAGGTAATGTTTTCTTCTACCCCTTTTTTTATTATAAATGTTAATTTTAATTGTAGGAGAGATATTGGCCATATTTCCTTCTTCGAAAGCATCGAGTGCAGGAATGGGATTTATAAACCAATAAACCTCATCGGAGATGAAGTATTTAGACTCCACAACATACTCATCATGGGACTGCTGTGGAAGTAAGTACAGATAGTGGTGCGTATCCTCCTAGGGAAAGTCTGGGGTGGTCATTGCTTCCATAATGTCTTCATCATAATGAAATATGGGGGGAATGGCATAAGGAAGACCACATGATGTGGAAGGGCTACCTGACACATCATCATCAGAGATATGGTTGACATACACATCACTAAGAAGGGTAGACAAAGAGCTAATAAGTGAAACATCTACTGATGTTAAGTCCAGGGTGATCGCCAAAGGAGGTTAAATCGAATAGAAGGGGATGCCCTAGAGGGGTCTTCCACCATGGATATCATGGATGATGACAGATAGAGGATAGTGGCTGAAGGTTCCGTCATCTCGACATCAATGGGAGGTATCACAATGGGTGCAGAAATGTCCTCCGATTCGACCGAAGAAAAACTTGTAAGTAGAGGGGTATAAGATCCACTACTAGTGGACTCTATTTGGAGAAAAACCTCAAGGGTGTCATGAAAGTGGTCGAGGCAGGGAAAAATGTGAGAATAGTGGCCATACAGATCACACAAATCACAAGGGTGGTTTGTGTGCAACGATTTGAGTGTCTTGGCTAAATCGGGTAACTTAACATGGACCTCCAGGATATCGAATTCAAGAAATATCTCATTGAGCATAGTTTTGAGATGATGAAGATCAGGACAATTATGGTTAGCATGCCCAACAACATCACACAAAGTACAAAGGTGACTGCTTTGGATGCTTAAGAGGAGGATTAGTTGTTTAGGGGATCTTTTCCTGAGGTTCCTTGTTTTTGGCTTTGCCCCCCTCACCACATGCTTTCACAATAGGAGTAGATTTCTATTGAGGTGGTTGGGGCACTGAAGCAAAGGGAGGGGTCACAATGACCGGTTGGACCATGGTTAAAGCGATACAAGGCTCGAGATAACTAGGTGGAGTGTTGGGTGGGGGATCAATCTACCAAACTAGGATCAATGTACTAGACTAGGTGAAATTGGGAAGACTCAACGTAGCCATAATAGGCATCAAAAAGACTCTGGAGGGGGGAGCGAGAAATGATATCTGGCCAAAGGGGTAATGGCCTGCCAAAATGGCTCCCAAATGGTTAAGGATAGGGGGAAATGTTCCTGGTTAAAAACAGGTGGAAGGGACACCGAAAAAGGGAGAAAGTCCATGAATAAGAGCACCTGAAGGCTCCATCAACTGAGCACCAGAAGGTTGCTGAGGTGCAGGCTGCTGGTTAGTTGAAAAAGGCTGCTTATGGCTAGCCCGAGATGATTTCATCATGCAAGCATTCGATAAGTCGGGGTGAGTGATAAGAGGGGGGTGACCAGTGAATGCACCAAGTAAGGTAGAATGTTTATAGACTCCTGGTGAAACACTGGTGAGAGGTGCGAATTATTGCTTATTGGCCGCTGAACATATGATAGACTCAGGGGAAGTTTGATACTTTAGTTTGTAATATGTCAACTGATCGATGGTGACGATATTTTCATTGTGAGGAAAGAACATCTTACAGTAGACTGAAGATGTGGCAATAGACATCGCATAGTTATAGCTATGACCCAAGAGGGAAGCAATGACTTCAATGTCAACACAAACCGTCTTGCCCAGAAGAGTGATAGGAAAATTAGGGTACATGCCAAGGGGCTGAGAAGGGTGATTGTCCCAAGAACGTAAGGTGATGGTACATGGGGCTAAGTTGGGTGATCTGAGTTTATTCCAAATAGAGGCGGACATCATGTAGGTGGATGCACTCTCCTCAATGATACCTTGCGAGATATTAGCATTACGAATCTTGACTGGTATTTCGAAGGTGAGGGATGAAGGTAAGGGGAGATGTTCTGACTTTTTGACATCAGAGACAATCAAATGATCATCTGAAGGATCCACAGTTCCTAGAGCAGATAATAGATCTTTTTTTTGTGAAGGGAACAACTAGAGGACTTCCAACGTTGACATGGCAATAGGAGATTGTGTCAAGTCATCTACTATGCTATAAGTGTGGGCGACATTGGCAAAAGAATAATTTCGGCATAATGGCCCTTTGGGTATCTGGGGAATGACCTCTTCTTGAGGCTGAAGGATCTATAAGGGAGCACCGGGTGTTGAAATAGAATTTGTGGAAACTTTGATTTGGGACTCGGTTGCTGACGTTATAGGTGGCTTTTCATATTGACATTGTTGGATCTGCAGTTTGACATTAAAGTTATTGACCTATTCAGAATTCATCATCAAAATCTAGTATTTATGGGTACCATACTATGAAGGTTGAAGGGTATCTTGACCTCGAGGGGGTTGGGCATCCACATATCCTTGCTGAGGGAAAGAATTAATGAACATATCCGGTTGAGTTGGCCCGGTATTTGGAGGAGCTGAAGCAGTGGCTTGATGTCCTCTAAATGCTGCTTGTGCTTCCCACAACTGGTGCATCTAGGGTAAAAGGGTAAAATCATGAGTATAATGGCCATGGAAACCACAACAATAATAAGGCTTGTTCATACAACGAGGCAAATTCTACTTGGGTTGATCGTCCTGTTGTTGGTTGTTAGTGTTAGGCAGGTTCGCTTAGATTGCATTTGGTTGATTTCCTTAGTGCCCTTGATTACCTTGTGCTGGTTGGTTCTGGTTTCCTTTCCTCTTTTTCTTTGAATTAGGAGGATTAATCTCACTCTGCTACACATACACTTCATCTTGAGGGGGAGGTGGCTACTGTGGTAGAGGTTGTGAAGGCATGGGAGGCTATGGTGTTGTTGTTGGGGGGGATCGAGCACTGGTATGTGGATAAGGATAGTAAGGATGTTGAGAAATATTTTGGTAAACAAGCTGAGAAATAGTTGGTCGTGGCATCAGTTGATTCAATTAGGAAAATGAGTAAGGCATCCTTTGTCCTGGATACATGTTTCCGAGAGCGAGATAAATTCTATAGGAGTTGCCTCCTTCCTAAAAGAAACCATAACCCATGGAAAAATGAGGATATGGAAGTGAAAGAGATCCAATGATATCATTGGTGGCATGAGATGCCCCCGGTGCATTGATACCAACAGGACTAGGAAGATCCGGTAAAACGGTATAAACATAACCTGGCTGGGTGTAGATCAAGTCATATTTCAACGTGACTTGGAGAGCTTCTTCCTCAATATGAGGAAAGTGATCTGCGCCATATTTACCAATAGAAGGCTAAAGAGTTATGAGAAACCAAGCCATATATACATGGTCATCTAATGTAGGAGCTTGATACAAGCTCCTCCTTCTACGCCATTCTTAGACATGGTCACAAAGGAGAGTGGCAAAAGTTTGTTGAAATGTGGTTAAAAACTTGGTACTGGAATCATATCAGAGAGGTATTTGGAAATAGGACATAAACACTATAGCAAGAGTCACAAAAGTGGAATGAGAGGCCATGGCCTAGTCAACATACCACTTTGCATCTTCTCCAATAAGCATACATTGGCATAACTGAATACAGATGGAGTCGTCGGTGATAGAATTGGAGCGGATGTGATTAGTAGGGTCCTCTCAAACATTTCCTTCAAACTTATGAATGTTTGAAGGAAGCTTAGCTGGCATAGGAGGCCAACCTGGATTGTGGAGTATAGGGTCATTAATTAACTAGCTAAAATCAGGGAGGCTTAAACATGCCATAAAAGGTAGCAAAAAGGAGTAGTCGTAAAAGTTCTGGTAGGGGATCCAGTAGTATTATTTCCCACATTAGGGTTGGGGCTACCACTAGCATGAGGACCAACACTTTAATTGGTGCTTGACATGGTGATGGAATGAGGAAGAGTGTAATCGGGCTCAGAGTCAGAGGAAGGACTCGATGAACTAGAATCAGAGTCAGTATGGGGACTTAGGAGAGGACTAACTTAGATTTTATGTCGTGGAGTAAGTCTTCCTAATGGAAACTAAGGATGAAGGCCTTGGAGTCTTTGAGATAAATGCCTTGGGGCACAATGACAGAAATCCATAGATGGCATGAAAATATGGAAGAGTGATAAACAAAGGCTCAGTGAGGAAGAGAAATTAATTACGATGTTTATGTCTTGGCTTGGTGGTGTAAACCCGACGCTATTAGCTTTAGGTGTGTGTGTGTGCAAGCCGTGTGTTAAATTTAACTAAGCCCAAATGGTTCTATAAAAAAAAAAAAAAAAAAATTTAATAATTTTAAATAAAAATGAAACGACAGTAAAATAAACAACTAAAGATGCATAAATTCAACCACAAAAGAAGGCTTCCCAAACAACGAATCTAAGAGGCGGGTGAAATTGACTCAAAACACATAAGGCCAAAATATATAAGGTCTAAGGGATAGGGATATAATGACTCAAATATGCTATAAAAGGTGTAAAAAAAACTAAGAAACCAGAGGGAAAACTAGTGCAAAATGGGAGGCGAAATGTTAAAACCCTAAGGGAAACAAAGGGAACTCTAAGGGAGAGACCAAAAAAAATCAAGAGGGGGTTTTGGATAGAATAATTAACGATTTAAAAGGGCCTAAAATGATGATATATTCGACCCTAAACAATGGCTCAAAGCTCTACAAAATCTCAGACTACTTACTCAGCTAAACCCCTCCTAGAAAGGTGGAAGTGTACTGAAACCTTAAGGGGATTGGTCCTACTTCAAGGAGAAAAACTGAGTATATCCAGGCCTAAGAAGGGCTGAGACAGAGGTTAGATAACCCTAAATGGTGGTTGTGTAAAACCCTGACTGTCACAGAAATTGACTCAAAACACACTCGACGGCCAAAATATATAACGTCTAAGGGGCAGGGATCTAATGACTCAGATCTATTGGAAAAGGTGCAAAAATCAACAAGAAACTAGAGGGAAAACTACTACAAAATGGGAGGCGAAAGGTTAAAACCCTAAGGGAAACAAAGGGAACACTAAGGGAGAGACCAAACAAAAATCGAAAGGGGGTTTTGGATGGAATACTAACCAATCTAAAAGGAACTAAAAGGAGGATATATTAGACCCTAAACAATGGATGTAAGTGCTACAAAATATCAGACTACTTACTCATCTAAACCCCTCTTAGAAATTTGGACATGTACTAAAAACCTAAGGGGATTGGTCCTATTTCAAGGACGGAAACAAAGCATATCCAACCCTAATACGAGCTGAGACAGAGGTCAAATAACCCTGAATAGTGCTTGCGGCAAACCCTGACTGTCATAAAAAAAATTCTAAAAAAAGTTGTAACTTGTAGTTACTGACCTATAACCTGGGAAAATCTCACTTTTTGGGTTGACATAAGCACTTCCAGGTAGAAATCGCAGTTTTTGGGCCAAAAAGTGCGAGTTCCAGATCCGGGATCCTCAGGCAAGATGTTGCAGAAAAAATTGTCTTATCTAGCACGAACGATACGTATTACCTACTAAAAGCACATGTAAGTTAGAATTTTTACTGCTTTAGCACATAAAAGTTGAAAAACAACATCAATACACTAAAAAGAGTTGAAGAAAAACCTTAGTTACTGAAGCAATTGGTCATGTAGGAATTTGAATAAAACACAGTGGAGTCACCAATTGTTAGCGTAAATTCTTAATGGAAGTGTATGGAAAGAGTTCACTTTAGCTGCACATGACAAAAAACCCTAAAAACAAAGATGCTTGCTTAAATTCCTTAGATCTGCAATAGATAGTCAAAACAAATTCTTCTAGAAACCTGATCTATGTAGTAAAAGTAGCTAAACAACAAAAAGAAATAAGAAAATGCTCCAGATATCTAATGGATGAGACAAGATAGATAAATAATTTTATATGTATTAACACCTAGAAGGGAGCAAAGAATGATGTTACAAGTCCTCCTCAATGGGATGGGTTCTTGGATGTCCTCAAAGCTTGAGATCCAAAATTTTCTCTCTCTCAATGGTGTAGAAAATGCAAGGCGTGTTGAAATCTATAGGAGCTTAATAAGCAAGAAAATAGTAGGAGGAATGATAATCATCAAAGTGTGACAACGAAAGTGATCAAACTGAAGAATAAATGGAAAGCCCTCCTATTTATAACAAAATATTAAGCTATCCTCGATAATGGTGAATAATAAAATATTATTAACCAAGATCTAGATCTAACTTCTTGGAATATTTTAATATATTTTGTTGGAGGGAAAAGGAATTTAAATTGGTTAAATATCTTTATTTAGAAATAATAAAAAAATAAATTATTTATTATCATTTCAAGAATGGGGTTAAAGAATAATTTAACAAATAAAGATTTGTTTAATTTTTTATTTGTTAAATTATTTCTAGGTGATTTAGTCAAATTTAACAAGGAATAATAACTAAATAATCATTTAATTAATTATTCCTAGAGAAAATTAAGAAAAATAATGATTTATCTAATTATTTCTCATAATTGGGTTAAACATGAGCATGAATATTATTTAAACAGTGGTTTAGTTAATTATTCGTAGAGGAAAATAAAAAAAATAATGATTTATTTAATTATTCCTCATGGGGTTTCCTCTTTGAACCAAAAATAACTTAATAAGATATGGTTTATTAAATTATTTATTATAGTGAAAGAAGTTTTACTATGAAAAGATTGAGCTTACATGGTGTACTTTGATCCATCGAATTGTAAATGGTTAGATGACCAAAAATTGGTATAACACACACTATTCATCAAGCACATGAAAGTAGCTAGAGAATTAGTCAAACCAAAAGAAAACACAAAAAAAAACTCCATACCTGGTTTGGAACATAGTATTGTAGATTTCCTCGTCTTTGATTCGTACCTTATGATATCCTGATCTGAGGTCAATATTTGAGAAAATTGTTGCTTCATTCAAATGATCAAATGAGTCACAGATCCTTGGAAATCGATACTTGTTGTTGATCGTCACCTTGTTCAACTGCCTGTAATCAATGCAAAATTTGACAATACCATTCTTATTCTTCATAAAAAATATCGGTGTATCCTAAGGTGATATACTTGGCGTAATGTATCCCTTGTCAAGCTATTCCTTCAACTGCAACTTGAATTCCACTACCTCTATATTTCTCATCCTGTAAGGTGCCTTTAATGCTGATGCTACTCTGGGTACCAAATCAATAGAAAGATCCATTTACCTGTGGGGAGTAAATTTTGAAATCTCTCCTTGGAATACATCCTGAAATTTCTATAAAATTGGATGCCTCTTCAATACTTCCATATCCTCAACATCCTTACCTTTATCACTGGAAATATGGACTACAAAAAATAAACACCCCTTCATGAAGTTGCACTTTTTGTGCATAGTTGTTACCATCCTCAATGATGTAGGCTTCTTCTTTGCCTGCAACATTCTCTTTTCCCCATTATCATTCAGGAATTCAATATCATTTTCATAACAATCTATTTTGGTCTTGTGGAGGTACATCCAATCCATACCCAAAAACATATTGTATGATCCCAATGAAATCACATTGATGTGTGTCGATATAGGCATACCATTTAGATCAAAAGCACAATCTCTAACCCAATGACGAACTCTATTCTTAGCACTTGTAGCCAACTTCACCAACCAAGAATTTCCATGAACTTATTTTATCAATCCACACTTATCCACCAGGTAAAGATTAGCATAAGTATAATTCAATCCAAGTTCAATAAAAATAGAAACATCTCAATCAGATACCTGGTGATTTGTATGATTATTATTGAATGTTGCATAAATCCTAGGATTGCTATGGCCAACATCCCCATCGGTCTACGCATCTTGAGAATTGTATATATTAGGCCGGCCACCCTAGTAAAATGGAAAATCCTTCTTGCGATGATCATTTCCACAAATGTAGCACTGGAATGGTCCCGTTACATCGCCTTTATTATGCTTCTCTCCAAGGTCAGAACCATGTCCTTTCTCAGTTGAATAAATTATTCTTGAAAGGAGAAATGCTTTCTTTCTCACTTCCATCGAGAGGTATTCCCCACTTTGGTGGCCACTTCACTTTAACTTTATCATTCCCCTTCATATCATGCTTAGGGTTATATTTACACATTGATTGCTCATAACAATTCTTAGGTTTCATGATGAATTCCTTCAATGACTGAGGTTCATCAAAATCAATATGGTATCTATATGTTGATGGCAACACACTAATGAACCTTTGAATCTTTGCATTCTCATCCTTGATGTAAGGCACATACCTCAACAACTCTAGCAACCTTCTAGTATCCTCATCATTTTTTATACAACCCATTTGAAGCTTATAAAACTTCTTAGCTCTATCATCTTAATACCTTTCATATAGGTACTTCCTCTAGAAGAGTCTCTCAAAGCCATCCAAAATAAACTCTTCTTCTCGAATTCCCATGACATTCTTCACATATACCCACCAAATATATGGTT
This sequence comes from Pinus albicaulis, assembly GCA_034641835.2. Taxonomy (NCBI): domain Eukaryota; kingdom Viridiplantae; phylum Streptophyta; class Pinopsida; order Pinales; family Pinaceae; genus Pinus; species Pinus albicaulis. The sequence goes on along the minus strand of CM076583.1, from coordinate 970,289,504 downwards.
TCCCTTTAAGACTAAAGGTAGATATTTTGGCTTTCATGTTCTTTGAATAGTTATGCAATCTTAATAATTTCTTCATCCCAAGTAACCATACATATGCATCTTCTTACTTCTTCATCTCTACATCAAATGTAGGAGGCTTGAATTTCTTAAAGTCCTCTAGAAATTAATCACTCCTCCTATAAGGATGATGTGAGTGATGATGGTGATGATGTCTCCTAGATGAGGAACTGGAATGAAACCCATAAAAACCAGTCCTCCTATCACGAGTATCCAATGATATTCTAGCTCCAACTATGTCCCCTTTATCCAACCTGTATCCTAACCGAGACTTGCTACCATATGCCCCATATTTTTTCTCTTCACGTGCTTAACAAATACTCATCTGTCCCTATCTCTACAAGTTTGAAAAAATCTTAAGGATCACTGCATTAACCTCTTTCTGATTTTCCTAAGCCCTCGCAAATATTTACGGAGTCTCAAAAAACCTATGATTGTCTTCCTTGCAACTTCTCATATACTTCTTTAAACTCCTCAATGTATCTGTTATATCAGAAGAATAATCATCTCTTTGTTGCTAAACTGATTTTTAATTAGAGTAACATTCACTATAATCCACCATTTTTCTTGTCATCTCTGATTCTCTTTTTCCTGCAAGCATGTCATGTCAAATAAACCAAATATAAACATAACGAACATACCTTAGTGAAGTTCAGGGGAGGCCATCTCATCCACAAAATTAGTAAAAATTAGCACGATACATGTATATTCATAATAATATCAATACATCGACATAATGCATGGAAATACCAACTAAATATCATGACCTTGTTCATGGCAACCATTACCATGGCAATGCATGAAAACAAAACATGCATCTAGCACGTCTAGTCCAAGTGTTTAAACCATGATTTCATACCAGTCTAGAACTGCCCCTCCCATATCTACCCTCTTTCACCGGCTTGCCAGGGTAAAAAAGAGTTGATGATATAGGTGGATATTGGTGGCCACCCACCTATTCCACTTGGACCCCCACCATTTTTTCTTTCAGTGTTTTAGTTTCCTTATTGTAGCACAATTTACTATTTTTGGCAGTTTTCGGGTCCTCAACTTCCAGAGCTTTTTTGAGGCCTTAAATGACCATTTTCTTGGAAAATCACAATCAACCAATGTGAGTCGTCAACTTGAAATTTTCTATCAGTTGTTTTATTCCCCAAGTATATCTTTCTAACGAGGTATCCTGTGTGTCAAACGAAGATTTTATGCCAGTTACAACCCCGGGAAATTGATGTACCAATTTAACCCAACGAGGCCCATAGTTTGGAGTTTCATCTCCTAGGGTTAGTTTTTTGGATATTTATGGTTTTACATTATTTATCAATAATAAATAGGACTTGAAGCCTCATTTTAACATAGCTCAAAAACATGTAGTTGCCACATCTCTTCTCATAGATAATATACCATCGCCCAAGCTAGCTTATTTCCCATTCTCTCTATAAGAATTTTTCCATCTTTGATATTAATTAAATGAAGTAATATTCCCATTGAATCTCTGTGTTTATGTTTATTTCTGTATTTTATTCCATTCCTACATGAATCCATATTATCGATATCAGAGCGGGTCTTCTCTTTCTTGATCTTTCTTTTCATGCCCCTAATGAGGTTGGGGTACAAGGAGTTAGGGCTCGATCTGGTTGAACCTTTTCAAGTTCAGTCTCACAAACCCCGATGACCTCCCTTGGTGATCTAGGTAGATCTAGAGACACACATAAGACAAAGAGGACTAAGGGAAGCTCAAAAATCAAAGTGTTCGGATTGCTCTTGAACTAGGTCCAAGTCATAAATATTGTGTTTTCGATTCCAACGATGCATACGACACTCAATTATGAGTCTGTCTGGAGAAGTTAGGAGTAGTCAAAGTTCTGGGTTGAATTGGTGGCTTGGCAGGCTTAAGGAAGGCACAAATTCAACCTTTTTCGTAATGGCCAAAGTGTCCTCAGACACATAATTTTATTAATCACAAAAAAAAAATTACATTGGAATTATGCAAGAGTTTACACCCGAACAACACAATCACTCTTGTAATGAGCTATTTATAAGCTCAATGTCCTAACTTCCACTAATTTTGGATCACTTATTAAATAAAAAGTGTCCAATTACATTAAATGAGCATCTGACTATTCTACTAACTTTACTCCTAACTTAGAGCCTAGGAAACGACTATTTTCTAGAGTCCTATTTTTTAATAACAAATTTCTATTTCTAAATATCTCAAAGATTTATTAAATATTCTAGAATAATAATTATTAATTTAATATCTTAAATTAATAATTATTTTATTCAAACATTATAACCTATGATAAAATTTATTTTGGATCATCTATCATTCCCCCTTATGATCCATAGATACATTACAACAAATACCAAGTTCATCCCTGAACTTAGTAAATTTTATTCTGCCAAGAGGTTTCGTGAAAATGTCAGAGGTCTGATCTTCTGAAGGGAAAAACACTGGCTTGATGGCATCCTTTGCAATGAGAGATTTGATATGATGATACTTGGTGTCCACATGCTTTGTCTTTGAATGGAAAACTGGATTCTTGGCAAGCTTTATTGTTGATTGATTGTCGATGAATAATGAACTAGCTTCTGCTGCAGGAATTCCCAAGTCCTATAAAACTCGACATAACCAAACAATCTCACATGCTGCTTCCCATGCTGAAATGTACTCTTCTTCTGCTAAAGAAGTGGCCACTGTAGTTTGCTTCTTGCAACTCCAGGAAATTGCAGCTGACCCCATGTTAATTAAGTAACCTGAGGTTGATGCCCTGTCATCAATACTGCCAGCAAAGTCGGCATCTGAAAATCCACAAAGTACAAAAATTTTATTCTTTTTATAAAGAAGACAAAAATATTTTGTTCCTTGGATATATCAAAGAACTCTTTTGGCTACATTCCAGTGGCTGTCTAGTGGTTCCTACATAAAACGTGAAAGAATACTCCCTACATAAGACAGATCAGGACGAGTGGTTGTCAAATAAATCAAACTGCCAATCAATTATCTGTAAGTTGTGCTGTCCACCTTTTCCCCCCCTTCAAATTTTGAAAGTTTTAAGTTTTGTTACATAGAGATAAGGATAGGCTTACAATCCTGCATTCCAAATCGCTGAAGAATTTCTACTGCATATTTACTCTGGGAAATGAAGATCTGATGTGGACGTTGGAATACTTCAACTCCAAGATAGTAGTGAAGTAGTCCCAAATCTGTCATTTTAAAACCTACATGTAATTCCTTTTTCACCTATTCAATGTGATCATAATTGTTGCTTGTAATGATCAAATCATCGACATACATAATGAGAATGACCAGATATTTTCATTGTTGGTGCACATACAAAGTATTATCATATTCACTGCGATGAAAACCAACTTTGCGAAGGTATTCATCCATTTTTGCATACCAAGCACGGGGAGCTTGTTTTAATCCATATAAAGCCTTGATTAATTTGTAGACTTTATGTTCTTGCCCTTCAACATCAAACCCTGGTGGTTGTGTCATATATACATCTTCCTGTAAGTCCCCATTGAGAAAAGAACTTCTGACATCCATTTGATGAACTTTCCACCCTTTCGAAGTGGCCAATGGAAGTGTTAATCTGATGGTGTCCCATTTAGTTGTAGGTGCAAAATTTTCTTCATAATCAATGCGTTCCTACTACACAAAACCTTTAGCAACAAGTCTTGCTTTATACTTGTCAAGTTCGCCATTTTGGTTGTACTTAACTCTGTAAACCCATTTTCATCCTATGGGTTTAACATTTGGAGGAAAATCAACCAGTTTCGAAGTGTGGTTATCAATTACTGCTCTATATTCATCAATCATGACTTGTTTCCATTCTTTATTTTTGATTGCTTCTTTGTATGTGGAAGGTTCAGTAAAATCATGTGCTAGCAAGGCGAAAGTTGCTTCACTTCCGTGTTTCTGTCTTGTTCCTGTTATATTTTGTTCATCAAAATTTACATCTTTCAATAGTTGAAATACCCATTTTGGAAGTTTTTTCTCACTTTTTTGAGAATCTGAGAATTCCACATCATTGTAAAGGCGATTAATGTAAACTGATGTTCGTCTTTCAGGTAAAAACTCTTTCATAATTCCAATGTAATTGTTTTTTTTTGTGATTAATAAAACTATGTGTCTGAGCACACTTTGGTTATCAATTACTGCTCTATATTCATCAATCATGGCTTGTTGCCATTCTTTATGTTTGATTGCTTCTTTGTATGTGGAAGGTTCAGTAAAATCATGTGCTAGCAAGGCGAAAGTTGCTTCACTTCTGTGTTTCTGTCTTGTTCCTGTTTTATTTTGTTCATCAGGATTTACATCTTTCAATAGTTGAACTGCCCATTTTGGAAGTTGTTGCTCACTTGTTTGAGAATCTGAGAAGGCCCCATCATTGTAAAGGGGATTAATGTAAACTAATGTTCGTCGTTCAGGTGGTGAATCTGGAGAATCATTGTCAGAAGAACTGCTGTTGCTTAGAGACGCTGATGAACTGCTAGAAGACCCATATGATTTTATTGAATTAGATGGACTGGATGACTCATCTTCAGAGGAAGGAAAATCAAGTTCATACCAATTTGGTGAAGTTGGTTTACTATGCATATTTCCTTTCCTTTTACTGCCCTTAGTTTCTAACTTGTGAAGAAGACTTTCGATTTCTTCAGCACTCTTACTCTCTGTTTCATCAAAAATGACATCCCTGCTCACAATAAATTTTACATTGGTCCAAAGATGATACCCTTTCTTTTCATCTGAATAGCCAATCATTGTGCATTTCAAACTTCTTGAATCAAGCTTAGTTCGCTTTTCTTTGGGAACTAAGGCATAACAGAGGGATCCAAAAACTCGAAGATGTTTAACTTTAGGTTTGAAACCAAACCAAGCTTCATAAGGGGTGATTCCTTCTAAAGAAGTAGTTGGAGATCTGTTTCTTAGATAGACAGTTGTATGGATTGCTTCTTCCCAACATGTCCAACTTAACCCTTTGAAAGTTAACATGGATCTCGCCATGCCTAACAATGTGTGATTCATCCTTTCTACGACTCCATTTTGCTGTGGAGTGTAAACATTTGTAAGATGCCTTTTGATACCATTTTCACTGCAATAAGTTTTGAATTCATTTGAGTTGAATTCTCCCCCATTATCTGTCCTGAGAGTACCTATCTTTTCTTTGACCTCACTTTCAGCAAGTTGTCGAAAAATTTTAAACTTCTCAAATGCTTCTGACTTGTTTTTCAAGAAGTAAACCCAAGTCATTCTACTAAAATCATCAATAAATAGCAAGAAACATTTGCAACCACCTATTGAAGTTTGTAGTGGACCACACACATCACTGTGAACTAGTTGAAGCAGCCTGTTTGCGGGCCATGTACTTGTTGGAAAACTTTCTTGACTCTGTTTTTCCATAAATGCAGGCTTCACATTTATCATTTTCCTTGTTGAATGTTGGAAGTCCTTTAACCATCCCTTGTTTCTGCAATTGAGAAATACTATCAAAATTCAAATTTCCATATCTTACATGCCATAATCTTATAGGTGAAATTATTGTAGTAACTGCCCCTGCAAAATCAAAATGCCTTGGAATAACTATCCCTTTCATCCTTAACAATTTTCCGTCTTCATATCATATCATTATTGTTTGGAAGTTTTGTTTGACTGAATTAATCTTAACTAAGCCATCTTCCATAATTATTTGATGTCCTTCTTGTCGAATCATGACCAAAGACAACAAATTTTTCTTAAAGGTGGGTACATACCACACATTGGAAATCAATTTTTCTCCAATGTCAGGGAGAGAAATTTTGACTGCACCTTTTCCATAAGGCATATGTTTTGTATCATATGCTAGAAATATGGAATTAATATGGCACTCTTGAAAATTCCAAAAGAAATATCATCTACAGGTAATGTGTTGAGTCGCTCCTGAATCCAAAATCCAAGCATATTCATAATCACTCTTAATATAGGAGGAAAGTTGGAATGCTAGAGAAGAAGTGAAGACATATTCTGAGTCATTATCATCTTGATCTTGATCATTTGCAAACTATGCTGAAGGATGTTGAAACTTAGAAATTTTATTGATAGATGTACGACAATCGGAAGCATAATGACCAACTCTGTTACATCGTCTGCAAACAATTTGACTCAAATCGGTGCCTCTTCCTTGAGACTGTCCTCTGCCTTGAGACTGTCCTCTACCTCTTCTTTGTCCTCTATTTTGAGATTTTCCTCTCCCTAAATTCTGTCCTATGACTCTGTTTTGATTGTTTCCTCTGCCTTGAGAATTGTTTCTGCCCGAATTGGAGCCTCTGTTAGAGTTGTTTCCTCTGTGTTGACTGGGACCACGACCTTGTTCTGCTTGATTTTGATTAAAATTACCTTTTCCTTTGTTTCTGGAATTGTTAGCTGAGGAGTTGCTAGTACTAGCTTCTGTTAGAAAAACATCTTCACCAACTTTCTTTTTCTTCCCAAAAGTTTTATCATGTTGAGTGAACATTTCGCACAGCTCATCAAACTTTAGCTTCTCTAACTTTCCAGTTAGTTGTAGAGTTTCAAAAAAATGTGTGTAGGAAGAAGGAAGTCCAGCAATTAAAATTGTGACCATAAAACTGTCATCTATTGCTTGAAAACTAGCATTAACAATTTCCTGCTTAATATTCTTAATTCTGGAGATGTATTCAAGAATATCTGCTTCTTTAGTCAGGTTTTGATGCAACAATTTTAATTGTAGGTCAACTCTTTTTGATTGAGGCTGAGTATCAAACAATTCTTTAAAGGTTTTCAAAGTAGACCATGCATCTTTAGAATTTTTGATATGGACATACATTTCATCATTGACAGAAGATTTAATGAGAGCTAATGCTTTGGCATTTTTAACTTCCCATTTTTCTAGTGTAGCTGCATTTGTAGGTTTATTTGGTTTTACATCTCCATCACAAATATCATGCCATAGTTCATTATAAACGAGAGTGCTTTTGATGAGGCATTACCATGTTTTGTAATATTTTTAGCCTTCAAGTTTGACGGAATCAGAAAAGAAATTAATCAACTTAGACATTGTAGTGTTTAAACTTCACACCACGAATCAAGCTACAAAAAATATCAAGATGCGAAACACAACAACAACACATGACGCAAAAAAAAATGAACTATCAGGGCTTGGCCTTGACCCTCGAATAGTCATTGAAACAGGAGAAAATTAATTGAGCTTTGCACTTGGCTCTAGTCAATTTCTCAAATATTTACAAGGAAAATTTCAAAATTTGACTTATAAAATAGTGCTCTTGCACAATATGGTAAAAAAAAAGTTACCCCCCCTCAAAGTAAAATTACTTTGAGTTACAATATCAACCCAGAAACAAATTACAAAAAAAAAATCTCCTTATTACTCCAAAAAATTACAATACCCTTATTACTCCAATTACAAAATATTACAATGCTCCAAAAAAAAAATTCAACTTATTCCTCCAAATAAATTCAACTTATTCCTCCAAAATAAAGTGTGATTTTAATTACAAATCACAATTACAATTTAAAAAAATAACTCCAATTACAATGTGAATTGAAAAAAAAGAAAATAATCTCCAATGAAACAAATCATACTTTATCTCCACTCCACGATCAACTGGATCACGCTTTGACAACAGAAAGTTTATCTTGCTGACACCACTCAACGCGGTTGTGCTAGAAGAGAACAGGCAACATGGATTCGAAATGATTATAAATTAATTTATTAGAGAATCGACTGCCATATATATCTCTTAGCTCTTCTTTACCTACAACATGGCGCGAGAATATTTATTTTGCTGTATAGAATACGGTTGGGAATTGGAATCTCTGAGATTTACTTTGGTCGAGTAGGAAACTAGCCTTCATCAAAACACAAAAATAAGTTTTGGTGATATAAAATATATGTGGGAACCTCTCGAAGAAGGTTTATTGCCATTGGAAACAACAAGACACATGTCAATGATAACAGTGATGCTATCCAGAGTACAACTCGACACAACATGTGCAGGTTATCAACCACCTCTCCCGGCTGATCAAGTCAAGCCTTTGCCAGATTATGAATACAAGGAGGAAGATTCTCGACAAGCTAGCAGGGGCAGAGGACATGGGTGTGGAAGAGAGATTGGCAGAGGATGAAATGTTGCTACTAGAAGCTATCAGTCAAATACTACAGATTTGAATGCTACAGACTGTGAATACTACAGATTTAAACGCTGCACACAATGATGATTAATCAGGTAGGAGTTGGCATGTGCTGCAACAATGGGTAAGGGAACGAGAATCAAGACCGACACTCTCTCTTTACACACAGCGATGGCTCTTTTAGTGCAGATGCACTATATTGACAGCGCTTGCCTTTTTTTTTTTATTAGAACAAAACTTTTACAAACAAAGTTGCCTCAACACTTTGAAACAAAAAATTCACAAAAATGTTGCATTTTCTCTTTAAAAAAAAAGATTTTAGAATTTACGGATCTAAAATCAATAAAAAAATTTGACAAATTTCATACCAATCTTTTGCTGATCGATTCAACAGAATTGAGTTTTCCAAGAAATGGGAGAACTGGAATCCTCCTCCTCGTATCCACTAAAACATTACCATGGCTCTGATACCACAATAATGGCCAAAGTGTCCTCAGACACATAATTTTATTAATCACAAAAAAAAAAAATTACATTGGAATTATGCAAGAGTTTACACCTGAACAACACAATCACTCTTTCAATGAGCTATTTATAAGCTCAATGTCCTAACTTCCACTAATTTTGGATCACTTATTAAATAATAAGTGTCCAATTACATTAAATGGGCATCTAACTATTTTTCTAACTTTACTCCTAACTTAGAGCCTAGGAAACAACTCTTTTCTAGAGTCCTATTTTTTTAATAACAAATTTCTATTTCTAAATATCTCAAATATTTATTAAATATTCTAGAAAAATAATTATTAATTTAATATCTTAAATTAATACTTATTTTATTCAAACATTATAACCTATGATAAAATTTATTTTGGATCATCTAACAT